>NC_061161.1:44120847-44150847 GCF_022113875.1 Hydra vulgaris | reverse complement strand
ACCTGCTCCATGTCCTGCTGCCTTGTAGGATACGCTTTTTTAGGCAAAGGCTAGGAGAAGTTAACTCCGAATTAAAACACCCCCTGCCTTGGGGCTCTTGGTTGAGTAAAGGCTAGAGATGGTGTCTCGATAAAAATACTCATCTTGGGCAGATGTTACATGCATCCAGCTGCTGTCTTGTAGAAGGCCTCCTAGGCAAAGACTTAAGGGGTAAACAGATTCTATCTGTTGACCAGCCTCGCACCCCTTCCTCATCTATTAGGCTGGCGCAGATGTATTTTTAATACATTGTTTCCAGTTTAGGATGTTGAACGCTGGATCTTCTTGACTCAATGCGTGGGTATTGCTTGTGTCTCTATTTTTATGACTGGGCAACTCATTCTATTATCTCCTTATGAGGGTACAGCTCTAAAACTCAGTTTTATGGTTCTGAGGCCGGCTGGTAGTCAGGTTTCCCGAACTCTGTGGTAGCTCTCAGAGAGGCTGATTCCATCAACAGCCGAAAAATATCAGAGTACTAACAGTGCCATGTTGCGCATGGATGGTGTCCCTGTTTGTACTTTTGGTGTGCATTGCAGAGGCCACATTTGGAGCCCTTTGTTACGGCTTAGGGTTTATTAATAGTAATGAGGCTATTGCTTAGTTGTTAAATAGTGTACTGAGTACTATCTATATTTGAGTCAAGTTCTTTATAAATTTAAAATGACTAAAGTACCTAAAACTAAAAAACACAAAAAACCATCACCAAGTTCTCTAAACCTATCATTTACTAATATTCGTGGTCTTAGAAGTAACTTTTCTTCTGTTGAGTCTTATCTCTTGCAAAGTTCACCAGACCTACTTGCTTTTTGTGAGACTAATTTGAGTTCGGCTGTCCCATCTTGTGATCTTAGTGTTGATGGTTATCTTCCTTTAATTCGTAAAGACTCCAATAATCACATGCTTGGCCGGGGCATCTACATTCGTAAGAACTCACCCATTTGTCGTGAAACTAGGTTTGAATCTACAGACTATTCATTTATGTGCTTTCGTTTAGCACAACTTCACTCTATCGCCTTTCTCTTTGTTCTATATCGCTCTCCTTCATCCCAAGATTGCACTATTCTTGATGTTATTTCTGATCAAATTGACCAAGCCCTCTCTCTTTATCCATCGGCCAATATCGTTGTTGTTGGTGACTTTAATGCCCACCACACCGATTGGCTTGGCTCTAGTGTCAGTGACTCTGCTGGCGTTAAGGCCCTCAACTTTTGCCTTTCTCAATCTCTAACTCAAATAGTCAACTTTCCAACTCGTTTTCCAGACAACCCTAATCATTTACCTTCTCTACTCGACTTATGTCTTGTTTTGGATCCTAGTCAGTGCTCAATTTCTCCACATTCACCCTTAGGTACTTCTGATCACGGTTTGATCTCTCTAAAACTATTATCAAATTCTTCTACTTCATCAGAATCCCCCTATCATCGTACCACATACAACTACCTTAAAGCTGACTGGGACTCTTTCCGTGATTTTCTTCGTGATGGCCCTTGGGTAGAAATCTTTCGTCTTCCTGCTGACAAATGTGCTTCTTACATAACTTCGTGGATTCAGGCTGGCATGGAATCTTTTATTCCCTCTCGACGATTCCAGGTCAAGCCTCACTCTTCTCCTTGGTTTTCCTCACATTGTGCTGCAGCAATTTAATATGGATTTCGGTCTTCTCGTTCTACAGCTGATGTGCTAACAGTAATAACCGATAGGTTTTACCGTGCATTAGATAGAGGTGGAGAGGTTAAGGCTATCGCACTTGACATTTCTAAAGCTTTTGATAAAGTTTGGCATGCTGGTCTTCTCCATAAGCTTTCTTCTTATGGTGTAGCTGGTAACGTCTTTAAGATTATTGAGTCCTTTCTTTCCAATCGTAGTATAAAAGTTGTCCTCGATGGACAACACTCTTCTTCACATCCTGTAACTTCAGGGGTTCCTCAAGGTTCAATCCTTGGCCCTATACTCTTTTTAATTTACATTAACAATCTTCCAGATATTCTCACATCTAAGGTGGCATTATTCGCCGACGACACTACCATTTACTCTTGTCATGATAAGAAGCCTACACTCTCTGATTGCTTGGAGGGGGTATCTGAGCTTGAAAAGGATCTCACTTCTGCTACAGCATGGGGCTCACAGTGGCTGGTGAACTTTAATTCAGATAAAACTCAATTTTATTCGGCCAATCGTTATCGTAATAATTTAGATCTTCCTATATTTATGAATGGTAATGTACTAGATGAGTCATCTACCATTCATCTTCTAGGATTAACTCTTACTTCTGATCTTTCTTTTAAACCGTATATCAAATCCATTGCAAAATTAGCATCTGCTAAGGTTGCATCTCTTTATCGAGCTTGACACTTTCTTACTCCAGATTCTATTCCCTATCTCTATAAATCTCAAATCCGTCCCTGTATGGAATACTGTTGCCACATCTGGGGCGGATCTTCTAATGATGCTCTTTCTCTTTTAGACAAGGTGCAAAAACGAATTGTAAACATAGTTGGACCTGCTCTGGCAGCCAATCTCCAACCTTTGTCACATCGTCGTAATGTTGCTTCTCTTTCTCTTTTCTACAAATACTATAATAGGCACTGCTCTAAAGAGCTAGCGTCCCTTGTGCCATCTACTAAAATTCATTCTCGTGTTACTCGCCATTCAATTAAGTCTCATCCTTTTTCTGTGACTGTTCCTAAGTGCTTCAAAAATTCTTATTCTTCTAGTTTTTTTCCTCGAACATCAGTTCTTTGGAATTCGCTTCCTTCACCTTGCTTTCCTGATTCATATAATTTGCAATCTTTTAAGTCATCAGTCAATCGTTATCTTGCTCTACAGATTTAGTCTTTTCTCTTCCAGTAACTTCCAACTCTTATAGTGGTTGCTTGCAGCCTTGTTGGAAGTGAAGATGTTAAAAAAAAACAAAAAAAAAAAAAAACAAAGACTTACAAAAATAATTGTGTTTTCAATGAAGTTATAATCGTTAAAGTTAATAAGACTAATTATGTAACAAACATATAAGAAGTTTCTGGTTACTAAACACAAACAACGCATACAAAGTAACTCGCAGATGAACAAGCATCGCGCCTGAGGTCGCAACAGAACACAAATATATATAGCAAATAATTAGATATAAAGAAAAATTTCTAGATATTGGTTTACTAACTCTAATTATTTTCGCTTAAGTTGCCATTCTTAAAACTCGTTATACTTTTTTCTGCTTTAAATACTAATTAAAATTTAAAAGCCCACTCACTAAACATCATCAGCGATATTGTAAAGCAGTTTCGCTTCCTGGTCATTAACTATTTTTAACCTTTTTAGTTGATTTTTATCTAGATAAAAATCATTCTTATAGTAATTCAATGATTTAATTATTTCATTTGTTTATCTTACTAAGATGAATCGCTTTAAATATGTTAAACTTTTCAAACTACGCGAAACATAAAATAGGTATTAAAAAAATTAACTTTTTTATTTATAAAATAAATTAAGCTTAAGTAAAACTAAAACTTGCAAACTTAGTTAAATAAAGAATATTTGTTTCCTTTTTAAACAATCGTTTAAGTTGACGGTTGTATGTTTCTATAAAAAGTTGATGTTTCTATAAAAAACATGGCTTAATTTTAAAAAAAAATTATAAAAGAGCGATGTTTCGAAAATATTTGTTCTAAATGTAATTTATTTAGCTTTAAATTTTTTCGCATTTAAAGATATTTTATTTGCCTATATTTTTTTTTTTTTGTAATTGTCTCTCATCGGTCCAATTAATCTTTGTCGCTTTTTTTTTTTTGCTTTTTAAAATGTTCTCAAAACGACTAAAAAATCTGACCAGCTTTTCGCAACTAAATATTATTTATGTGGTCAGCAATCGAGAGCGATCGCTCCCGCTTCCCGACCAAGCCTGCACATTTCTTCTAATTTTTATATTTGAAAAATTCCTTCATTACTCTTCTTTTTTGTGAAACTTTTTTTATAAGTTTCACAAAATTTTTTATTTGAAAAATTTAAAAATCGCACTGAAATAGCTATAAGCAAGAGAGCAATTAATAATGAGAAAATACTTTAGTAATTAAAACTTGAATGAATGAGTTTGAAATTTTGAAAATTGCTTTTGTGACACTTATTTCAAATTTTTACAACTGTTTATAAAGAAAAATCTAATTTAACTTTAATTAAGCACTTTTAAACACTACTAATGCTCTTTAGTTATATTTTTTAAAGTTTTGACATTTTTTTGAAATTCAAAAAATTTTGTAAAAATCTTTAATTACAAACTTTTTTACCTTTAAAGACCCTCACAAAATGTAACAATGAATAAACATTTTTTTACTTTTTTTTTTATTATTGTATAATTACATAATACTTATTTATGCAATTTTTTATTTTAATTATGTTATGTCTTTTACTTTTTTTTTAAGTAAAATACAACTTAACAAAATAACATTAAATTTTGCTGTTTAAAAAAAAGACTTGTGGACACAGATGCAGGCGATCACCTGCCATTCCTGCCAAGACCTCTCTCTATATATAAATTATTTTAAACTACATATTTTTTACAACTATAAGTTTTATGCTAAATGTAATTTTTTTATTGTGTAGAAATAATTTTTAATTATTTATTATTATTTACTTCATATATATATATATATATATATATATATATATATATATATATATATATATATATATATATATATATATATATATATATATATATATATATATATATATATGTATATATATACATACACATATATATAAGGGTGCATCAAATACCCCGTACTTTCAAAAATTGATTTGTCCCTATTCTTAAAACTTTTTATTGGTTCTCACAAGAAACTGTTGAATTTTTTAAAAGTTAAATAATATTTAGGGGGACCACCTGTCTGACCACAAGTCTGAAATTTGCAGTGAGACCCATAACAGGAAAAAAAAAAGTTTTTCAAATGTATTTTTTATTATTTTAATTATTATTTAGGTCTCAAAAGAAGTAAAATTTTATAAAAATTTCAAAAATAGTAATTCTTTTTTGTTAAAAACACCTTTTTCTACAAAAAACCATTTTTTTTGCAGAAAAAGGTGTTTTGTTTTATAGAAAATTTTCTACAAAAACCATTTTTTTATGGTTTTTGTAGAAAATTTTCTACAAAAACGATTAAAAAATGGGATTTTTAATTTTTATGCAATAAAACTTAAAATAATAAATTCATATATAAAGTATTATTTTTGAAATAAAATTTCACCTCTTTTGAGACTTAACATGACATACATTTGAAAAACTTTTATTTTCCTGTTTAGGGTCCCATTGCAAGTTTCAGACTTAAGGTGGCCCCCCAAAATCTCATTTAATCTTGAAAAAATTTAACAGAGTTGATTGTAAGAACTAATAGAAAGTTTTAAGAATAGAGACAGATCAATTTTTGAAAGTATGGGGTGGTGGATGCACCCTAGTATACATATGTATCAAGATACACACATATAAATAAATACAAACATGTAGATTAAATATTAATTTTTTTTTTAAATCAATAACTAAAATTTAAGGAAACTTACATTTTTTGTCTTCAACACAATGGGTGGTGTTTTGAATATATGATTACTAAAATTAAATTACATGTATTACATTATTAATGTGACAGTTAAAATTAATATCTTGTTAACAAATTGTGATAATTAAAGATAAATAATGAAATAGTATAGCAATTAAACAAAATTGACATATGCATATCATTTTGTAATAGTTATGCAAATCATTTTATTATAAATATGCATACTATTTTAACTAATTAGCATGATGCTGCAAATGCTTACATGAGTGTATTTGAAGAGTTTTTTGTAATTTTTTAACTATACAAAATGCTGAATAAAGAACTCAATGATGTCAAAAGGACAATCCTCATTAAATGGGCGACCACTAGCTTTAACCTTTTTCAGAACTTTGAAATGTTTGAGTGGTGCAAGTGTTTCATAAAACAAAAAAACAAAAACAAAAAAAAAAAAACAACAACAATTCTTTATTACTTGTCTTGCTGTTTTGTAATGATGAAATTTGTTATGATAATTACAAAATTGTTATTTATGTCATTTGAAAAAACAACATTTGGAAACAATTTTTAAACAGATTGTAAATGTATTTTAAGTCAATTAGAATGCTTAATTCAAATTCACATTAATAAAATATAGAGTATGTTACAATTAAATTGTAAAACACATGTTTTGATTTAATTAAAATATGATAACACTATACATTTTTATAATTCCTTTAATAAAAACAATAACTTGTTCTAAAATAGATTTAATATATTTTTCCTTCACTCATAGACAGGATATTTAAACCGTTATACCCAAAAAAAATTTAAATATGTCACTGATGTGATTAAAGACTTAATTATCGTCAATGATCAAATTTGTTGTACATTCTTTTAAAATTTAAATTCTTTGGCAAAAAGTTTAATCGTGCTTTTTTAATTATTTCATGCAAATTTTTCCCTAATTATTTAATGTTGTCTAATGCAATATACAAAAAAAAAAAAAAAAAAAAAACCTAAAAACTGAACTAAACCAAAAATTTGAGTGTTAAGAAATGTGTAGAAACTGATAAGACCTCTAACTTTTTATCAACCATTAAAATAAACCCAAATGATAAAAGTTAAATGTGTGTTTAAACTTCTCATATAAATGTTGTTTGTTTTTATAAAATTATAAAAACAGACAACAACAAAAAGATAAACAAGTGAAAATTTTTTTTTTATTTAAACAATAAAATTAAAAAAAAATTATCGATTCTTACTTCTGTATCCCTCTCAAAATTTCGGCATCCTTTAAATAAAAAATAGTGAGATTTTATTTCATCTTATATAAATATACAGATGATGACAAAATATTTAAAAAATCCTTTATGAATTTAAATGATTTTTAAATATAAATGTTTAGCTGTTACATAAAACATTCTCATTAATATATAGTTTGGTATAACATTTTATGATTTTAAACATGCTGATTTATTTAATACATATTTAATACATAATTATTTCATAAATGATTACATACTTAATAGAGGGTAAAATATCTTAAAAATGCAATCAGTTACAAAATCAGGATATCAATAAAAAAAGGGCAATATATAAAAACAAGATAAAAGGGTAGATATAAAGAGCCTTTTTGATTGAAGATGTTATTTTATTTTTCCAACAATATGCAAACTTTACCAAATAGATTTTTACCTTCAACTTATTGGCTCTGCACAAATATAATTGGTCTTTTTTAAAAAAAATGCAATATATTATATATTGTACCTATACATATAAAATATTTTTTTTATATGTATAGGTGCAATATATGATATAGTGATATTTAAATATTATGAGTCAGTAGCTTGCAATCTCATTGGAAGTAAATTAGAGTTTAAAAATATATAAATATATGCCAACATTTAATAAGTAGTAAATGTAAGCATAAAATTATAATATATAAAATATAAAAAAAAATTTTCTAGCTGGGGCCGGGTTTGCAGAAAGCCTGGGAAAGGGCCGGGGCCTTGGTCACTTACTAAAAATGACCCAAATGCCACCTAGTTGCTTTCCCTAGATGCTTTTTTTGAACTTCTTGCAATACATTAGATGTCATTATATTTCCATTTCTATGTAAGTTGATGGCTCATAAACTTCTCCATAGGTTGGGAATGTTATTTTCTACTTCAACAATATCTTCAACTTTTGAAAAAACTTTACAAAAACAATCATTAAATAAAAATTGCTTACTAGTTCTCGACCAACTGGGCTTACTAAAGGTGATTTATCTTGCTGAAACTTTTTAAGCTAAAATTAGAAAAAAAGTTGAGATGAAATTATTTGATTGTTATAAATAATTTATACATTAACATGCTTGTTTCTATCTTACTTTGATTTTAAGTTAAAAAAAACAAACAAATAAAATATGTTAGTGTAATAAATCCTGCAAAGAATTCATTTAGAATTCATTAATTATAATCTAACACTTTATTCTGTTTCAAATTTTAGCAAAAGGTTTTGCTTGTTTTAGTAATATTGATTTTTATCAGTTTTAGTAATATCGTTTTAGCAATAATCAAAACTAATAGCACAAATAGTACGCTGTAAAAAAATAAATAACTTTAACAAAAAACCAAAACACTTATCTAAAAAAATTTAGTATGAAATAATATCTAGAACTTTAATTTAAATTTCGATTTTTTATTTTATATTATAATTTTTTTAATATATCAAATTTGTTTGGAATTAAACTAAACTTTACATTTAGTTTATTATTAAATGTAAAAAAAAGGATTGTACAATTTATAATAAATCTATACAAAATATATAAGTTACTATCGGAAAAACTTTCTATATTTTATATGAGATGATAGATTTTTTTCGCATAGTAACTTATATACTAAACAAGAACATACAAACAGAGTTAAATATATGTCATATATTTAACTCTGTTGTAATATAATATGACAAATATAAAGTGAAAGAAAAAATAATTATCATAAGAAGTTTCTGATAATGAAGTGTCTGATTCTATAACCAAAATTGAATAATTCATAATAAAGTCAAAATTTTTATAAAATATATTTTTTACACCTTTTTCTTTGCAGAAGCAAGTTTTTGCTTCCTAGAAATATCTGACATATCTTTCACCATTGATGAAGTTGTTTTAAAACAATTTATAAAAAAATTCTAAATAAAAAAATTATTTTTCTCTTTTCCTCCGCAACTTCTGCGCCATTTTTAATAGACACGAATCTGAAAAATTCCCCCTTGTAAAAATGTTGAAATCGAAAGTGAATGCAACCATAACAGAACGCTATATAATGAAGTGTTTTAGCAAAACATTACAAAAAAGTTGCAAAAGCAAATTTATAACAAATGAAACTACAACATGTTATTTTATGCATGTATGCAGGAGTAGAAACAAGTTTTTTTGTTTCTTTTTTTGAAAATTGTGAAATTTTTTTTATCGTTTTAAGTTAATTTTATTAATTATTTTGTATAAATTAACATTAGAAATTAAAATAATGTTAATAAAAAAACGAATATTGATTGCGATATTGGTTTAATTAATCAAAATACTACTGCCAATACTACTAGTAGCTCTTTTACATTCAACTTTTATTGTTGTAAAAAATAATCTTCTATGTAAGACTTCTGGCTAATAGCTAGGGTATTAATTAGGCAAATTCTAATGATATACAGTATAAAAATAATATACTTAACATTAAAAGAATAAAAAAAATACTTTTTTTAAATAAATTTCCATTTACTAAATATGAATTTAGTTGTTTTAAGAGTTAAACCTGTTATTAAATGTAAAGAAATAAATTATTAAAAATAAGAGAGAAAATTAGTCAAAGACTCTAGCTAGCTATTGACTTTATTTCTAATAATTTCAAGCTTTAATAACTTATTAGCAATAATTTAAACTTATTGGCAGCTAATAAGTCTTAAGTAGCAAAAAGCGCTGGATCTGCCCCTGAAGCTATTAATTAGCTTTTTGGTGTTTAAGATAACTAACTTCCAGGCATGGAACAAATTCCAAACATTTATGTGTTTATACTTATGTTGAATAAGGATGTTTTGCAAATTATTGCGATAATTGAAGTAAAAAAAGGTTTAAAATTTTAGCCACAACTAACTAACAAAAAAGGTTTAAAATTTTAACCACAACTACCCCAAACATGAGAGCAACAAGTTGTCAAGATATTTTTTTTTGCTATTCTCAACTAAAGTTATATTCATTGATAAATTTTAAATTGCATAGTATAATCTCTCAGCGTTCAAAAATTTATGACCATATAAAATTTAAATCCCCCTCAACTTGAGGGGGTTATAAACATACAAATGTTTATATATAGTATAAACATATAAATGTTTGGTGTTTTGTTCCATGTCAGGATGGTAGCTATCTCAAACACCAAAAAATGCTGGATCCGCCTCTGAGCTTATAATTTAAAGTTTTCTACATTGAATTTCAATTGACAAACCCTAATATACTTTTTCATTTATTTATTTGATTCCAACAACAAGTAAAATACAAGGTTGATAGATAAATTTTATCTACCTAATGACACATGCTATAATAATTATCTTATTATATTTTAACTAAACTAATGATTTTTCTTTTTTTTCCATTCAATGAGCTTTTACACTTTTAGTAAATTTACTGATTATTTACAACAATCAATATTAAATATTTTAATAATAAGTTGATTTTTTATCATATTTTTGGAGTGCTTTTAAAAAATTTGTTTCAAAATAATGTGCTAACCATCTTTTTTTAACAATTGCAAATTTTTAAAGGAATTTTGAATGGTCAATATAATTTGGATCTATAAAAATGAAATTTAAATTAAAAAACTTTGGTTATTTACTGAAAAAGAATTCATTCAAGATTTTTAAAAGATGCAATTCAAATAAAAATCAACAAGCTGGTATGTTTTTCTGATTTTTTTGTTTATTTACTTTTTGCTCTAAAAAACAAAAAACAAACGTATAAAGAAATTTTCAATATATTTGATTTTTTTTTACAGTTCCCAATGAACAAAGCCTAAAGTTGCTAAATGGAATAAGAGTTTGTGATATGACTAGGTCATTTTTTTCATTTATATTAATCTTCATATATGAATTCATTGATATCAACAATCTCTATTTATTATAATTCTCTAATTGTTTTAGTATTTGTTATTTGTTAATTAGATAAAATTATACATTTTTTGCACTTGTACTGTTTATAATGTTGTATTGTTTTTTAAAATATGTTTTATCTTGAATCTAAATTTTTTGAATTTAAAATTTTTAATTAAAATAACGAATATTAAAACATTAAAATATTGAATGATATTTTGATTAGAAAAATCCATATGAAGTTTTTAAATAATTTAATTTCTCCATCAGTGGATTTGACTTTTTGTAAACTCCTAATAAAGTTTGAACCATCCTACCCCTGACCATTTGTCCATATACAAGATAATAGTGGTATTTTTTTACCTTTTTATTTTTAATCCTAGGATTCTATTGCTACTACCTAGATTACTTAGTTCTATTTTACCCAGTTTATTTTAAGTAATAAAACAGGATTTACATATTAAATTATTTATTGTTATGTATTAAAAGATTAATTATTGTTGACAAAAATTATTTATTAATTTGAATGATTTAAAGTAAATATTTTTTTCTAATTGTTTTTAAACAACCAGAGAAAGCTTAAATGTTTAAAATTTTCAAAAATAATTTTCTGGGAATTATTTTTGAAATCAAAATTTCAAGAATTTTGAAATAAAGTTCACCTTTAACAAAAAAATTTTGATTGTATATGACTTTGTTCTTTATTATATTGTCTACTATAATCAAGTTGTCAATATTGCTTGTTTGTTTGGTTTATCCATAATCAACAAAATTTACAAATTATTGACAAAGAGCAGCACACCAGGCCACTCTGTAATGAAAATATAGTTTTTAGATTTCTGATAAAGTTGAGAGGCTTGAGCAAAGAAAGTTCATATTTAAAATTGTTCAGGTTCTTTGAGTCCACCTATTTTGGGTAGAAGCATTCCATGGTTTGACAACACAGTGAGGAAGTTGTTTCTTTCTGCACAGTTTTATGCAAGTTGTGCTTTCATTTGTTTTTTGTGTCCATGTGGTCGGAGACTGTACTTTAAAGACTCTGTGTTTGGTTGAAGCTGAGGAACTAAGAAGTTAACTTTGTCGATTTTGCTGATGATTTTGTATTGCCTAATAAGGTTTCCTCCTTATTGTCATTCAGTTAGCTGTGTCAAGTTAATTCTTGATAGTCTCTGAATATAAGGCAAGTGTTTTAAATTGGAAGAATGTTTTGTGGCTTGGTGATGAACTTGTTCAGGTTTGACTATTTCTTGAGCTGGAACACCCTGCTTTTGTCTAAACTTGGACCTGTATTTAAAATTAAAATCTATTTTGCTTCCAGTTGTGGATTAAAGATTGTCTACTAAATGATTTTTTAACTGCCGTACTTGTTGATGAAAGCAATAAAATTTAACTAGCAGTATTGGACAGTATTGGAACACATGAACAACATAGTAATATGAATAACAATACAACAAGATCGAAAATACCTATTACAGACTAACAAAATTGAATCTTCAAAATCTACCTTGTGACTGTCCATTAATTATGTCAACAATTTTTTGGTAATTTTTACCTCCCCACCCCCTTGTCAACAATTTTTCAAAAATCCAGAGCCCGCTTCCCCCCTCTCCTATAAAATTATGTCAACATTTGACTAATCTTCTTCCCTTCCCCCTCCCTAACCTTATTAAGAAAATAAAACAGAAGAAAACGTACTCTTTTTTTCAATAATGTAATTTATTTTATAAAGTAACATTATTAACGACAACTTTTCTTGACTTCAAACACCCCCCTTCCCCTTGTCAACATTTGTCAAAAGTTTTCAGACTTTTTCCCCCTGTTTTATTAAAATAACTAATGGGCATACCTTAACTATGTTTAAAATTTAATACAGTAGTATTATAAAAGAGGAACTTTACAAAACACATTTTTTCTTATATTTCGTAGTGTTTTTTTTAACATTGATGTGTAAATAGTTATAGCTGATATATAGGTTAATACATACTATATTAAACAAAAAGCATGTATATTTTAAAGTTTATTTGAGATGTTTCAAGGTTCATTAACATCTAAAATTCAAAGAATACTAAAAAAAAAACAAAAAAGAAACATAAAAAACATGTTTTTAGAAATGCTTTGTTTTTTTTGCAAAAAAAAAATGTTTAAAAAAAATGCATTAATTTTTTTTTTGCAACTCTAATGGTGTCAAATAAGGTTTAATATAAAGCTAAGTACACACAAATACACAAATATATGTATATATATATATATATATATATATATATATATATATATATATATATATATATATTAGGTTGACCGGAAAGTAATGTCGTATTTTTACGTCAAATTAAAACAAATAATTTTTTTATAATATTTATTTTTAATCAATGATATAATCACCCTCATTTTCCACAACCTTTTGCCATCGAGCGGGCAAACTTTCTATACCAGGTTGAAAAAAATGTATTGGTTTGTCATTAAAATATCTGGAGATGCCATTTTTTAAGCAGTACAAAGTTTGAAATTTTTTGTCACTTAGAAAGTGCTGTAAGGATCGGAACAAATGAAAATCTGAAGGAGCGATATCAGGTGAATATGGAGGGTGGGGCAGCACCTCCCATCCCAATTCATTAATTTTTTCTAGCGTCCGTCGTGCACAGTGCGGCCTTGCATTGTCATGTTGAAGAATGACACCTTTTCTGTTGACGATAGCCGGGTAATTCTCAACTAGAGCTTGGTTCACTCGATCCAATTGTTGACAATAAAGGTCCGCATTAACAGTTTGTCCAGGAATAAGCACTTCAAAGTGGACGATTCCGCGGATGCTCCACCAAACACACAGGAGCGCCTTCTTGGGGTGTAATCCTGGCTTTGCAGTACTGCGTGCTGGTTCATTTGGGGAGAGCCACTGCCTTTTGCGTTTTGGATTATCGTATAGGACCCATTTTTCATCTCCAGTGACCAAACGATCAAGAAACGGTTCTGCATGGTGCCGTTGAATCAATGCATTGCACGTGGTTGATCTGTTGGCTTTGTTTTGCACTGACAAGTTATGGGGGACCCAAACACCTGCTCTGCTGATTTTTCCTATCTGGTGTAAATGTTCTTGGATGGTCGACCAAGGTTGATTAAGGGTGTTCGACAATTCTTCGATGGTTTGGCATGGATTTGCTTCAACTTCTGCCCTTAGAACGTCGTTGTCTAATGACATTGGTCTTCCTGGTCGATGGGCGTCAGAAAGATCAAAATTCCCAGATCTAAACTTGGAAAACCATCTTTGGCATTTGCGAACATCTAATGAACCTGGGTAAACATCACTAATGTTCTTAGTCGCAACTGTAGCGTTATTACCCTTGCGAAATTCAAAAAGCATACAATGATGAATATGTACTTCCTGTATTTTGTATGCCATTTCACTCCAATTTGCAAAGAAAACTATTTAATTTTAAATAATTTTGAAGTAAACAAGTCACACTAATATAAAAATAACCTGTGCACGTGTTCGAGATACACAATAAACTGGCCAACGATTATCGAATGTCAACATGCGCAAAAACGACATTACTTTCCGGTCAACCTAATATATATATATATATATATATATATATATATATATATACACATGTATATGTATATATATGTATATGTATATGTATATGTATATGTATATGTATATGTATATATATATATATATATATATATATATATATATATATATATATATATATATATATATATATATATATATATATATATAGGCCTCGGCAGGAAGAAATGAGTGCAAGAGCAGTGAAAAGCTCTCCTAAAACGGATATGGCGAGCTATGCGAGCAACTAATTTACATACTCTCATACATGATGTCTACATTGAAAAAAAAAAATTATATATATATATATATATATATATATATATATATATATATATATATATATATATATACATACATACAGGCTTGGCCAGTAAGGCATGGGATTTCACATCATAATATGACCATGCAAATACTAATTGATTTTGAAAACTTGACCACAGCTGTTAACATGTTTCGAATATCTTAATTTAACTATAAAAAAACTTTAAAAAAAGACTTATCGTAAAAGAAGCAAATAAATCTTTGTAAAAAAATATAACTAAAATTAAAATAAAAATAACTTAACTTTTTAAGTTATTTTTAAGATTTAAGAGAATATCTTGTTGCTGTTGTTACTGTTTTATGTTAATAGTTGATTTGAAAAAATATTTTGTTATTTCTTTTTATGTTAATGGTTAATTTTAAAAAACAACTTTGTTGTTATTAGATTTATCAGCATTGTTAAACAAATTTTCATAAAGTTCTAAATTGTTTCATGATTTTAGAGTTCTTGCAGGTCCATATTGTACAATGATTCTTGGAGATATGGGTGCCGAAGTGATAAAGGTTGAAAGACCTGGTAATATTATTTGTATATAATCAATAGAAATAATAGATTACAAGTTTTTATCATGGTTAGAATGCTTTAAATCAGTGTTAAACACAAGACTAAGGTATCCTAGTCCAAAATATTTCATCAGTAATGAGAAACATAACTGACATGATTAGATAAATGAGTAATGAGATAGCTAGAGAGAAAAACAACTAGACAATTCAGAACCTAAATTAAGCTCAAATAATTTGATTAAGGTCAGAAGACAATGTGCTAGAAAAAAATATTTTTTTGTTTCAGTATTATTGACTAATAAAATAAAGAAGTCACCAGAGTAATAGCATATATGAGATTACTATGGTAATTTTTTTGTTTTGTTAGTTAATATTTTTATAGTATTCCGTCAAAATTCAAACATCAAGATTTGACAAAAGTTTATAACTGCTCTATGTAGAGAAAACTTGTGCTCTATGTAGAGAAAAAATGGTCCTCATGAAATTGCGTTCAAAGAAGAAGAAGAAGTTCTAAACTAACTTTGTGTACTTTGTGTACTTTTTTTTTTACTCAGGTTCTTTTCTTTAATCTAACCAAAACTATTCTATTCAATATTTCAAAATTAGAATATTTAAATCAATATTTTTTTATTTTGTTTATTTTTATTTGTAATATTTTAGGTATTGGAGATGATACTCGTCATTTTGGACCACCTTATGTTGGTGGAGAAAGTTGTTATTACTTGGCTGTTAATAGAAACAAAAAGGTTCACGTTATAGTATTATTGTAAGTCTTGTCACAAAGTTGAATTTTTTTTTATGAGGCATTAAAAAGCCTCCTAAATAACTTTTCTCTTCGACTTTTTACTTACTGTCTTAAAATGAGGTATAATGTATGATAAATACTCAAAATAATCTATTATAACTTGACTAAGTATATAAATACTTGTAAATGTTTAATAGTCTCTTAAAACAAATTTCGAAATTATTTTCTAGGGTATGCATATATACCATTCTTGGTCAGGAATAAATTCACCTTATACATATTGAATGTCTTTTACATATCGAAGGCCTTCATTGCACTTCTATTTTCTTCCAGGAGTTATATTTTTTCATTTTCACATTTAAGACCAATTTTTTTCAGGTACTTTGCACTGTTTCTTTTTTAATTTAGAGTTGAATTGTGAAGTTGATTCTTTAAGAAAACAAAACACAGTTTAAATATGCACAAGTTTTTGTATATACATATTATTACTTTAAAATCATTTATTGGGTTAGGTAAAATATAAATAAAATGTGTTTTCATATTTCAAAAATAAAAGGTTATAATAAAGATGGTATGATTTATATAATAAATATGGTAGGATGTATATATATGAAATAATATATAAATATAGTATATATATATATATATATATATATATATATATATATATATATATATATATATATATATATATATATATATATATATATATATATGTATATATATATATATATATATATATATATATATATATATATATATATATATATATATATATATATATTATATTTATATATTATAATTACCAAGTGTAACAATTCAAATGAACACATTCAAATAAAACGTTAAATAAATTAATAACAAGCGATTTTAGCTAAGAAACCATAAAAATACTTTTCAATCATCTTTTTTTTCAAATTTTTACAGGGTGTTAGCCAAAAATATATTTTTTCAGCGTTTTTGTGACATTATGAATATTTATTGTTATTGTTCTATAAAATATTGCAAATTTTTATGGAAATTTTTATGGAAATTGTCCTATTACTTATCAAAAAAAGCCAGCCATACCCATTTATTATTTTTCTATTAAATTTAGCCTTACTTTTGTACTTGAGATCTGGAAAAACTTAATGACTCAAGAGTCATCATTCCAAACAACTGTAGAGTTTGACGAAGCAAAATAAGATTAGTCTAAAAAACTTTATATACAAGTATTCTCATTTTGGGAAATTGACAGCTCTTGGCTGCTCAGTTTGTTTGATTAGTGATTCCTTGTGACAATTGTTTTTTTTTTGACAAATGTTTTTTTTGATTTTCTTCTTCACAAGCTTTGAGTGTGTTTAGTTGAAATTTTGTATTTTTTGTTTCTTTTCTAATGATTTCTATGAGATTATTGTCAAAGTTAGCAACAAAATGGTTAAATATTTTGGACATAAATTTATAAGAATTTAAATTATATTTAGAGTATTGCTGTAGATTTTCATACAAAAGAAGGTGTTGAAATTATTCAAGAGGTTTTATGTTATTTTTATCATTATTTTTTTTATACTTATATGCTTTTTTATTTATTTATTTTTTGTTTTTGAATAATTCTTTTGTTATTTTTTAGTTAGCTAAAACTAGCGATGTTTTTATTGAAAACTACATATACGGAAAGTTAGATGCAGTTGGTCTTGGTTATGAAACACTCAAAGCAATTAATCCAAGATTGATTTATTGCTCAATTACAGGCTATGGATCTCGTGGCTTGTTATCTGACATTGTTAAACCAGGGTATGACCTTGTTGCAAGTTCTATTGGTGGCTTAAATGCAGTCACTGGACCTGAGGTAAGAATTGAGGATTTCGTTGTTTATAATGCTCAATTTTTCTTAGTTAATTTGTTGTTGTCGAACAACTTATTACAAAACTTATCTACCTTCTGAAATATTAGTAAAAAAGTGAAACTTAAAAAGTTGTTAATTGAACATTATTGTTAATTAAATATATTGACAAAATAACCTCATAATTTTACTACTTAAATTTTATATATATATATATATATATATATATATATATATATATATACATATATATATATATATATATATATATATATATATATATATATATATATATATATATATATATATATATATATATAAAATTTGCAAAAAATAGTACATGCAAAAAATTTAGCGCCTCTAATGGTAGGTTTAATTATGGATGGCGCTAATGTTGGAGACATAGTGTTCGGCACTGGACCGAGTGTTCAGCAACAGCTAAAAAGTAGGTGCAACAATTTTCTCACTTACACACATTGTTTGTCGCACCGATTGCAGCTGTCACTGAAAGATGCAGCCAGCACTTCAAAGGAACTCCAAACTCTGCAGCTATTTTGTGAGCAACTCTTCATTTTTCATCGAAATTCTACTGTTATATCAGCGGTTTATTGTAACGCATGCAAGGTTTATGAAGTAAAAGGTATTTTAAGAATTAAATCTTGTTATATTGATAATATCTTAACGTACTTTTACTTATTATTTTTAGGTAATATTAACAATCAAAATTTATATTAATTAATTTAGCCAATTTTATATTTATTTAATTTAGTATTTTAATTTTTAGGCCAAATGCAGTGTCATACGAGTTAATGGTACCAGATGGGTTGCGCATATGGTACATGCGTTGGAAAATCTACTCAATGGTCTAAAAGCGCATATTCATAGTTATACCACTATCAGCTTGGAAAGCCACTACAGCGCAATACAGAAATCGAAGGCTAAGTTCTTTGCAAAGAAATTGGTTGATCAGCACTTAATGTCGATGGCGATCTATATTCTTGATGTGTGTAGAGCAATGACAATTTTTTCAGAGGCATTAGTAAGGTTTTTTCAGAATATTAATTCACCACAAACAAAAAGTTATAATCTTTATAAATAAACAACAAAAAAAGTATATATATAATTAGGTAATATGTGAGTTTATTGTAATATATACTAATATTATCGTTATTAAACCTTTTAGAAGTATAAACTTTGCGATATTAACATTCAATAATTTAAGTGAAATGTTTATAAAAGATAAAAACTTTATTATAAATAGATTTTGTCGCGCTCCTTTTTGAACTAGTTAATTTAAAGTCTATTAAAATTTTCTTGAAAGAACAAATTCATTCGAATTTTATAATTATATTTTGTTGCTCTTATACTTAGAGTTTTTTCAGAATTAAAAACTTTTTCTAAATTAATATTTCCTAAACAATCATTGATTAAAATTTAATTTTTCAAAATAAAATATAAAAATTATTATTATTTGTATATTGATAAAATACATAATTTGTCGCTGTAAGTTATATTTTGAATTAACAACTAAATTCAAATATTTAATTTCATATATAACTTAACTATATAGTATTTAATAAAAATACACTATTGCTTTTCAAATTAAAATGTTTATGTAACAAATAATAAATTGTTTACTTAGAAATTTAAGAATATACGCTCGAGCATGCCGTTTGCAATTTAGAAAGATTCGAAGAAAATCCAGACTCTGGTTTTTACTGGAAGAAGGGCTCGATATATGGGATTGTTAATTTGCATGAAGTGATAAAATATGAAGATCGAGTTTTTATTGCTACATCCATGAAAAAGTGCATTTTGAAACGATGTTCAAAGGTATCAGATGTCTTTGCGGAGGCGGACGAGTTTCTTAACACAGTTGAATGGACGGAGAGCGACTTTTTCACGGCTGAAAACAACAAAAAGTTACATAAAAACATGCTAGACAATAACATAAAAGCCCTTATTGACGACGATATGCTGTGTCAACAACTTGAATATAAACAAGTAGATGTTGGAAATATTTTATCAGAGTGAATAGTATTGAAGAAAATAATGGCAACATGGACAAGTGCAAGTTCAAAATAATTTCCACCGCTATCTTGGTTTTCCACCGCTATCTATCACAAATAGCGACTAATATCAAACCAAATAGATTCGCTAATCTATTTCCTCTGATTGATTTTTTAATTTTTAAGACGCGAAAAAAGGCTTTAGCACAATGAAAAACATTAAATCAATTCAAAGAACACAACTCAGTAACAATTATTAACTATGCGATTGCGCATCAAGATTGATGGTCCAGAAATGGAATTATACGATCCAACAAAAGCCATTAAACACTGGCTTCAATCACGAAAAAATAAAACTAGTATCAATCAAAAAAGCTTTACATGGAAAACAAAACTCCAGTTGTGTCAGTTAAAAAGTCAAAGAAAATACAGATTTTTGCTAGTAGCTATGATGACAGTGATAGAGCTGTAACAATTGATGATGATATATAATAATTTTGAGTCTTGAATGTTGTTTACCTTTCAAAATATAAATAGTTTTTCTTGTAACAAATAAGATCGTAATAATTACATCACATTAAAAGCAAAGGGTTTTAAAGTATTTGTAAATTATTTTTTATATTTGTCAAGAGTTTTTTGTTGTAATCGAATGTCTATTTTTTTATAAAATGAGCGCTCAAATAAAGTTTAAAAATAATGGCATGTGTTTTTTTTTGAAAGTAGAAAAGTGAATTTTATCAATAGTTTTCAATATTACTTTTATTTGCGCATATTGTTTCTAGTGCACATTTAGCCATATAACAAAAAATGACTAAAACATGCGAGAACTTCGCTAAGTGGAAATTTTTTTAAAAAAAAATGGCAACGGGCGACTCAAAACGTCGGCGGGCGATCAAAATTAACAAACTGGTTAGTTTCAGTCGCCCTTCTGGCGACTGACCAAAAGTCTGAGTGTACACCCCAGTATATATATATATATATATATATATATATATATATATATATATATATATATATATATATATATATATATATATATATATATATATTGTACATTTTAACTTATTCAAAATATTGGTTAAGTAACACATTTGAGTTTGCCGACCTCGTTTCTATGTTTTATGGTCAGAGCTTTGTATCAAATAATTTTTGCCGACCTGATACCAAGCTCAAAAAGATTGAGGTCGGCAAATTATTGCCGACCTCATTCCGAGGTTTGCACATGTTACATTTTTTTTTAAAGACATAGTTTTTAAAAAAAATACAACAATACAGATAAGTAACAAAATAAATAATTTCATTGAAAATGTTATATTATTTTTTTATAATTATTGTTGTGTTATACAAATGCGTTTACATCTTAATACATTTAAATTAATTTTTTTTTTTAATTAATGTTGCCATAACATTGTTGCTATAAAACTGTTGCTATAACATTGTTGCTATAACATTGTTGCCATAACTTTGATGCTATAACATTGTTGCTATAACGTTTTGCTATAAAATTGTTGCTATAACATTGTTGCTATAACATTGTTTCTATAACATTGTTACTATAACATTGTTGCTATAAAATTGATGTTATAACATTGTTGCTATAACTTTGATGCTATAACATTGTTGCTATAACTTTTTGCTATAACATTGTTGCTATAACTTTGATGTTATAACATTATTGCTATAACTTTTTGCTCTAACTTTATAAATAATTGTATATAATTACATTCACCCCTATTGTAATTAAAAATAGATGCATGAAAGAAGTTTGTTTATTAGTCAGTGTGGCTGCAGTCACTGTGGCTACACATATTTTTGTTGATACTCTACGAAAAAATATCGATAGCGGAAAAATGGTTGTTTCAGTATTTATCAATCTTTCAAAAGCGTTCGACACTATTAGCTACAATATACTCCTCTCTAAGTTAACTACATACGGCATTGAAGTTGCTGAGTTAGAGTGGTTTAAATGTTACTTATTTGGTCATTACCAACTTGTCAAGTATCTCGATGAGCTATCTGATAAACAACCGGTGACTTGTGGGGTGGCTTAAGGCTCTATTCTTGGTCCATTATTATTTTAAATTTATTTTAATAACTTTAATGAATGTCTAAATCACTCCGATCACATTGAATTTGCAGACAATGTAGTGATGTCAGCAATAATTTTAGTACCATCATATGAATGACAATTTAAACTCAATTTCAATATGTTTTGAAGAAAATGATTTAGTCTTAAACCTAAGTAGTGGTAAAACACAATCTGTGCTATTTGGCACGCCTAAGCGATTGTCAACTTTTCCAAAAAATCTAGATTTGATTTTCAACAATACAAAAATACCATCAAGTAACACTTATAAATATATAGGAGTAATTATAGACAGCCACCTTAATTTAACCCCAAAATTTCAATAACTCGTTTAAAAAGGCAGCTTCCAGTCTTTACTTGATGAAGAAGATGCGTCATCTGCTGACAATAGATGAAGCAAAAAATATTTATATCTCCATGATAATTCCAATAATAACATATTGTGGAATGTAAGTTTAAAGAAAACTAGCAACCAAATAAATAAAATCATCAAATTAAAAGCTAGAGCTGTTGCAATAGTTTTGAACACTCATATTATTAACATAGTCACTGTTCCATCAATAGACGAAACTCTTAGAAAAAGAACTTACATATTAGTATATAAATGTTTTCATGGGACCATGTGTTGCAATTTCAAAAACTATTTTACATTACAAAAACACTCAAAACAAACATGCAACAATAATCTTTCTGTTGTTATAGATAAAAAAAAAGGCAAAACATAACTTTATTTAAATCACTTTTATAAAATTTGTTAATGTTATTTATATTTATATTTTATACTTTTAGTCATATATTTTTAATGTTTTAATTTTAATTTTTATTCAGGACATATTTTATTCAGTTTTTTTATATAACTGAATTATATATTCTGTTAAAATATTCATTTAAATAAAAATAAAAAAACCATCATTTTGTAAGAAATGAAAAATTAAGAAAAAATGCAAAAGTAACAATGTATTAACATTGACTTAACTTATAACACAAATTCTTATCAAAACAACAATTTTTATTTGCCAATTGTTTTTAGATGCTCCTTGATATAGCTAAGTAGAGTTGTTTTCTCTCTCTTTTTTTTTTTTTTTTAATGCAGCTTAAACAAAAAAAAACTAGTTATCTAAACTAGGTTAAATAACTTACATAATCTAGAGGTCCAGCAGAATGCAGTTTTAGTAAAAGCTTTTATAATAGACATTGCTAAATTTGCATAAACTGTTTTTGATGGATACCTAAAATTTAAAAAGCTTAATTCCCACCCCTAGATATCTATTTTTATCAGTATAAAAATTTTCAACAAAATTAAAAGTATTTAAATCTAATCTCATGTTTTTTGGGTAAAAAATGTGATTACTAACAAATATTTTAAAAATTGAATTGTTTTAAATACTAGCGTGTTCAAACCAAATCAAAAAAGTCCATTTTGAAACAATTTGTAATATTTCCAGGACTAAAATGAATATTTTAACAGCTAAAAAATTGTTTTTAAAATGTTGTTACCTCATTCCAAACTCGTTTGCCTAATTTGATATTTTCAGTTTTCAAAAATAAATAGTTAAAGCATTATTCTAAGTTTCTGTGTTTGATATGTTTTTCATAATGCTATTTGTTTAAAAGATTCATAATTATGCGACATAAATAATGTGACATTTATCATTATTGAACTCCTAGAACCAAGAAGAAGTTTTATATTAGAGTTATTATATTAGGTTATTTATCGTTCTTCTCAGTTAG
Source organism: Hydra vulgaris (assembly GCF_022113875.1). Classification (NCBI taxonomy): domain Eukaryota; kingdom Metazoa; phylum Cnidaria; class Hydrozoa; order Anthoathecata; family Hydridae; genus Hydra; species Hydra vulgaris. The sequence continues at coordinate 44,127,382 of NC_061161.1, read as the reverse complement.
TTACCATTTTTCTAAGTTAATTATTATTCTTTTAAGTTAGTTACCATTCTTCTAAGTTAGTTACCATAACTAAGATTCATTACGTCTAACTTAACTACAATTTGTTGTTTTTATTTCAAATCTTATTATATGCATGCTTCAAGAGTATGAATCCTTTCATCCTGTACTTAATTATCATTTCCATAGTCTCATATTCATAAAGACTAACTAGCTGTCAAGTGCTCATTTAGCAATTTAGGAGCATTTTTAAAAAAGAAGAACTGTTTGCAGAAACTAAAAGCAGTGCTTATAATTTAAAATATACAGTTATTTACAATTTTTTTAAATTAAAATTTTGATATCTATTCAAAGTGGAGTATGAAACATGAAGTATGTAGAACATGGTTATCACTTAAATTAGTTTGATTGGCTGAACAAAGAATATCTTTGATTGTGAAATCTGGTAGTGAACATTATACTTGCCTAAAATCTGTGTATTGCACATAAGGCATAAAAAATAATTCATTTAAACTATATATATATATATATAATGTTATACTTTCAAAGTTATTAAAAATACACATACATTTGTGTGCGTAAATATAGTAATAAATACGTATTGTTTTTACAGTAAAAACGTATTAGAAAATGTTAAACAATATTATAACTGTTTATAACACAGTATGTTTGTGTCTTGGTGAGTTTTTGTCTAAAGAACAACATTAAGATTGCAGTATTTGTTAACATCTTTTTAGTGAAAAAATATGAAACCTAACTATGACGGAAAATCCGGTCAATGTGCAAAACTTGGTCCGTAATTGCTCGTAAAATCATAAAGAATTGTTTCACATAATTTTCTGAACCAATGCACACTCAAATTTTAAAATTTGGTAAAGGCATTATAATTCATAAACATGATGTAATTTACTTACATATTCAGTTCTGAAAGGGACATTTCCATCAAAGTATAACATTTGACATCAAAGTATGATGTAGAAACAATTAATTTCAAACAGAATAACTCCTTCAAAAATATCATGCATCATCACTCCTTCATTAGAAACAGAAAGAAGCAGAAATTCCTTTGTTATAATCATTAGAAGTAAGAAGAAGCAGAAACTCCTTTTTTAAAGTTATTAAAAGCAGGTTGAAGCAGAAACTCCTTTATTAGAATCATTAGAAGCAGGAGTAATATATCACTTCAGCTAAAAAACTGTTTGATTCCATAATTCTTGTTAAAGATTACTCTTCTTGCATGTGCTTAACTTAAGAGTTGTATAAAATATATATTTTCTTTAAAAATCTCCTGTATAAATATGAATTTGTTTATTCAGAAGTTAGAAATTTATATTAAATATTTAATAAAATATAAAAATTTATCAGGCACTACTATGTTGACAGCTTAAAAACATGCTGTGTCCATTATTTGTTCTTTTTCCATCAATGTGATCTTTGAAGGCGTTTACCGAGACTGCATAGGCTGCATTTGACAGAAATGTGTTCCATGCATTTACTATGCGGTTAGTGACAAAATGCTTCCACTCTTCGCAATTTTTGACTACTTGCTTAGTTAATCCTTGGTTGTGCCCTCGTAGGCAATAATCGTTTATACCATACACATGTCCTATACAAACTATTTATGAATACCTGTTTTTGATTTAAGAGGATTTGTGATTTCTACTTCAAAGTATATTTGAATAAAAAATGTGAAACAAGGTGGAACACTTATGAAATTTTAACCATTTTAACCACAAGACCAATGCTCAGCTAATTCTAAATTAGATATGAGCTTCACTTTTAGCATACATATGGCTTCTGGGTAAACCAATCAAGCTTTATTGTGCTTTCAATAGATATTTAGTAAAACAAATCTTTTATTTCGAATTTGGATTTGCTTTTTGGTTTTTAGTTTCTTTTGTATCACATCTTTCAATTATCAAGTTATACATCTCATCTTTCACTCATCAGGAGTTGAGATTTTACTAATAATTATAAAATAAATAGAATTTTACAATTTATGTTTTTAAGTTTAATTAATACTTATTTCAAACTGGTATGATCTTTATTTAAATGCTTTTCTTAAATCTTGTATGTAGTACACAAACATTACAATACAGTTGAAAAAATAAATAATGAACCTTGAATTACTTTTTAACAACCATTTAAGAACTGTTGCTCTTTGCATCAACCATTTAAGAACTTCAAGTTCTTAAATGGTTGATGCAAAGAGCAACAGTTAAGAAATATTCGGAATAAAGGTAACAACACAGCAATATTCTTTAAAAAAAGTTCATGTACATTTTAGTACGAAACTCCCCTTTTCTGAAGCTTTTTATTTAAGCTTTTAATTCAATAAAATGCCTTTACATCAATAATTTCACTTTCATTTATTAAATATTATATTAAAAATTTGAATATAATGAAAGGTAAAAATAAGTTTTAAAACTAAAATTTATATGTAGAAAATACTTAACAATATTCAACTGAAACTTTTGGAAAAAATACTTAAAAATATTCAACTGAAACTTTTAGAAAAAATATTCAACTGAAACTTTTAGAAAAAATACTTAAAAGTATTTTTTTGTAATTTGTGATATAAAATGTGTTTACTTTACTCAATAACTTAAAGAACAATAATACCTCAAAAGTACTCACACATATATCCCCACTATTATATTTTATAAAGCACACATTCCCACTATTATATTTTTCATACACACACACACACACACACACACAGATATATATATATATATATATATATATATATATATATATATATATATATATATATATATATATATATATATATATATATATATATATATATATATATATATATATGTTAACAATATCTATACATATTTTGGCTAACATATATCATCAGGAGAGTGCTCGCTGAACTAAAGTAAATTAAATAAATTAATATGTTTACATATATAAAAATATATATCTATATTATGTATTATATATAACATACATGTTATGTATATATTATGTATTATATATAACATACATATTATGTATTATATACAGCATACATATTATGTATCATATATAACGTACATATTATGTATTATATATAACATACATATTATGTAATTTATATAACATACATATTATGTATCATATATAACATACATATTATGTATTGTATATAACATACATATTATGTATTATATAAAGCATACATACTATATATTATGTATAACGTACATATTATGTATTATATATAACATACATATTATGTATATATGGATTTTCAATTACTCCTATAAAGATTCATTACTTTCCTGAAATTTAGGATGGAGAGCCATGTCGAGTAGGGGTTGCAGTGACTGATATTATGACAGGCATGTATGCACATGGAGCTATTCTTGCAGCACTTTATCAAAGAGAGATAACTAAGTTGGGCACTAAAATTGATACCTCACTATTGCAAACACAGGTTTTAATTTTTTTAACTTTTTAAACGTATATAAAAAGTTAAAATAATGTAACAATGAAAATAAAAGTAAAAATAAAAATAAAAATAATGATGAATAATAAAACGAACTTAATAAAAATTGTTACAGTTTATTTGTGTAAAAAAGTTTATTTAATTTATATTGAGTAAAAAAAAAAAAAAAACAGTTGACAGACATTATATTTTCCATTGTTCAAGTTTCTGTTGATAAAGTTATTTTTCACTAAAAAGTCAAGTCTAAAGTTTAACCATAAAACCTTGTTGTCTGGAAAACATTCCTGTAACAGTCTCAAAAAACTTTAAATTTCTCTTTATCATATTGTTTCAATGACATTTCTTGTAGCACTTGATAATTTAATACAGTTAAGTACTAATTTTTAATTTATTTATGTTTTACTCTTTATTATTTACTCTTTATTGTAATATGTTAAGTCTTAACTATTTAACAAGCTGCTAGAAAATTCAATTTTTTTAAGTTCTAAAGGTTAGTGTGACCTTTCTAACTATTGAACAATTAGTTTTTATACTATTATTAGCAAGGTCTTTAATAACCAAGCTTCCATCATCTCATTTTGAGTCCAACAACTTGTTCTCCTACTCAATATTTTGATCAAATTGTTCTACTGCTAACTTTTAAACTTTTATAACAGAAAGGTTTTATCATGTAATAAATGAAGCAATGAGATAAGAGCTATTACTCTAGACATATCAAAGACATAATAAAGTCTAACATCCTAGTCTTCATAAACTTCTTTGATGTGAAATTTTTTATAAACTATTGGTTTATTCTTTTTAACTGCTGTTATAAAGTTGTCCTCTAAGTTACCAGTCAGCAAAAAAATGCCATGTTTTAATTGCTTAGCACAAGCGACCATGAATTTAATTTTTGAAATCTTTTCTGTAAATGTTTAAAGCTTACAGTGACTGTTAAGTTTTAACCTAATAAAAACATTTTTTTTTCTGGTAATAGTTGCATGTTGTATATATGGATGAATGGCAATACTCTTACAGGCTTTTGCCGGATATAAATAATGGAAAATTTTCATAATTTTTCTAGGTCGCTGTAATGAGTCATATTGGTTCAGATTTTTTAAATGCTGGTGTTAAAGCTCCTCGTTATGGAACAGGTCATCGAGCAATTGTTCCTTATCAAGCGTTTGAAGCTGGGGATGGTCAAATGTTTGTCATTGGAGTAGCAAATGATAATTTGTTTCAAAAGTTTTGTTTGGTAATTTGAATCAGCGGTTTATTTGTTTAATTTTTATTTTTAGTGTAAAGATATTTTTTTGATGTATTTTGTTATTGGTTTTTACTTCAGTGAATTTTTTGTTTGAATTAAATTTTTAATTTATGTTAATAATAATTATATGTATATATATATATATAAATATATATGTATATATATATATATGTATATATATATATATATATATATATATATATATATATATATATATATATGTGTGTGTGTGTGTGTATATATATATATATATATATATATATATATATATATATATATATATATATATATATATATATATATATATATATATATATATATTTATGTATATATATATATATATATATATATATATATATATATATATATATATATATATATATATATATATATATATATATATATATATGTTTAATAATAATTAACAGAAAAGCAAGAACTTTTTTAAACTTATTATTGGTTTTAAATTCTTGGTTTAAAAATCTTGTCGTCTTTATATTTATACACATTTATTGAACATCTTTATATTTGCATATTTATTGAACATCTTTAGATTTGCACATTTATTGAACATCTTTAGGTTTTGTATTTTTAATTATCTTATCTTGATCGTCATAACAATAAAAATAAAATTGTTAATTTCCAATTGGAAGGCAAATCAACAATTTTATTTAATATAGTTAACTATATTGATGAAAATTTGACACAATGACCTAGTGTCACACCAAAAACATTTTCTTTTATCTTTATCAATTTATTTATGTTATATTATATTTGATTATTATAATTGTTATATTAGATTTATTTTTTATTACTCATGATCATTTAAGCTATTTTGGGTAGTTTAATGTGAGCGCAATTTTTTTATGTAAATTGTTAATTTTTATTTTATTCCAGGCAATGGATTTATCATTACTTTTAAATGATGAACGCTTCAAGTCAAATAAATATCGCGTGATACATAGAAATGAACTTATTCCAATTATATCAGAAAAGTATATTAATTTTTTTTTTTTTTGTTTACTCTTTTATTATAGGCTTTTTTTATTTAATTGTTAGTTTTTTTTCTCAGAATAAAAACAAAACCTGCAGACTACTGGATTACAGCGTTAGAAAATGCCGGTGTTCCTTGTGGATCAATTAATGATATTGAACAAGTTTTTAAAATACCTCAGGTAAAAGAGCTAGATTTGATACAAGAATTGTTACACCCAACTGCTGGTTTAATTAAAATATGCGGTAAGTAATGTTAATATATTAATGTATTTACCATAAAAAATTTATTGTTCTTGAAAATAAAATATGATGTATTTTTCTTTTGAAATTCAATGCCATTCTGACTCCATGACAGACTAAAGTCTGTCATAAAGTCAGTGACAAAAATGTAAATACAGTGAGTGAATTGAAATAAAAAAATGTTGCTTATGCAACTGTAAGAAAACAAATGTTGATTTCTAATGATAGGCTTACAATTTTTATTTGATTTTATATATATACATACATACATACATACATACATACATACATACATACATACATACATACATACATACACACACACATACACACATACATACATACATACATACATACATACATACATACATACATACATACATACATACATACATACATACATACATACACACACATACATATTAGAGATGGTAATCCCGGGATCCCGAAATCCCGGGATTTCGTACAAATTGTTCATCACGAAATCACGAGATTAGTCTCCAAAATTTTTCAGGATTTCGGAATCGTAAAAAAAAGTAAATATTTATAAAGTTTAAACTTATAATTGCAATCAAGTAATTTGTACATCGTCTTTGGTATAGTAGCTGTTTGGT
>NC_061161.1:44060847-44115847 GCF_022113875.1 Hydra vulgaris | reverse complement strand
AGATTTTATGGTCATTTAAAAATGATATTTTCTACAAATAATCCAAGTTTTCTTCTGCAAACTTTAGGAACTATGATTCGAAGTTAAAAAAGAAAAAAAATTAGCTAGGAATATTAAACAAAGTACAGGCAACAGGGTCAGGGTTTACTTTCACAGTTTCCAAAAATAACACATTAAAAAAGTTAAATAACACTTTGAGGCTAAAAACTTTAATTAACGTATTATATAATGTATTGTTCAAAGTCATCCCAAATCGGCTGTTCATTTTCACTCCATTTTGGAAATATGGGTATGGTCATATAAAACCAAAAAGTTAAGGTACTTACTGCATAGTGCTGATCAGGCCTAGGAATATTCCAGGAAGCTGGAAAGTATCATGTTCTGTTACAAAAAAAATGGTAGCAATTAGGCCAACAGTTTTATTCTATGATACAAAAATGTTTCAAAAGCGTTCATAGTCACCCCAGTTGACGGTAGATCACGTAAATAAAGCTATATTGGTAAAATTAACAAAACGTCAAAATGTTTAAAAAGGTTTGCGTTTGCTTTAATCGTGATTTGTTAATAAATATTTCAAATGCAAAGTTTCTTCAGATTTGCAAAGACTTTTGATATCATCTAAAACCTTGTTTGGCACAAATGTTGGATCTTTGCGTCTTTATAGGCGAAGGAATATCACATCAAAACTTCGTGAATGTATTGAAAACCCTTTGATGATCTTTAATGGTTTCCTCTTATTCTTTACCATTTTCAAGGTTAAGCATTTGGTTTAAAAACCAGATTTCTGTCCATTTACCAGCAACAAACTCAACTGCCATCTCAAGTCGTTGTCTGTCTGAAGGAATGAGTATGTATATATAAGCTAGTAGTAAATAAATTGCCCAGGGACTACTAAAACAACGGGACGCGAAACTCTAATTTCATGCCGATGAAAAAAAAAAGCGAAACACTTCTATTATTAAACAAAAATATAATTATGAATAAAAATATAATAAAAAAATGTTATGGCTTAATTACTTATCACTATTTTCAAACAAAAATTAGTTTGTGTTAAGTGTTAAAAATCAAAAACACTTTTTACAAAGAAACTGTAAATTATCCGTAAATTAGCTGTAAATTTATCATTTTTAAAGACAATGTTAATAAATTAATTAATCATTATTTATCATACTATATTATATTCATATCATAATAATAAATATATAATTATATATATAAATTTCAAATCATATAAATGTAAAGCCATAAATACATTTCAAAACGTTATTAGTTACATCACCAACGTCAACTAAATAATCAGACCATTAAGTATTGAGTTTCTTTCTTTTTCTGTCCTCAATGTTTAATGAAACAATATCAGAGGTATTATCAAGAGTTGTAACACCTTTCAAGAAACAGTTAGTTATTAATGAGATAACATTTGCAATACCTATACAATCTGTTTCTAAATCAAATGGTAATGTTGAATGCAAGAATAAAAAATAATTTCTTTAAATAAACAACGCATTGAAAACGTTTTTCAGACTTTGGAACGCTGTTAAACAGTAAATAACAAACACAAATAAACTGGAGAAGAGTATCACCAGGATAAAGCAGTTTACCACGTGAAACATAATCTGTAAATTCAGAACTAGCTAACTGTGATGTTGTATTAATTACACGCTGCGGATCGATCTTGTACTGTACATAATCAGTCATATAAAAAAGGGCAGCATTCTCCTGATCATTAATAGATTCATTGTCTGCATTAATTAAACATTCATCTAAATAAATAACATCCTCTTCCATTAGATCCATTGTGCAACAGTCTGAATGTATGCGTGAGCAATGAATGTCAGTTTCATCCAAAAAAACTATTTTGTCGAATAATTTTACCCGCTAAAATTGTTCAATACTTGTTCTGCTGAGATAAAACAATTTCCGCCACATAGTTGTCTACAGATAAGCAAAAAATTTACAAAATAGATATAACCAAATAGAGTCGAACTGAGTAATAAATTATAGTTAAAACAGCAATTGTCAAATAAAAACGTATCATTAAACTTATGTATGTTAAAAAAGAATACATTTAAATAATAAATGAGAGAAATATTTGTTTTTTAGATTTTAAATCTACAATATTTTTTTAACTATAAGTAGCACAAAATTCTTAACTATAAGTAGCACAAAATAATTTTACCTGTAGATGCCAAATTCACCTTTAAGACGATCTGTTTGAAAAATACCGGGAAGAACATATCGGTGATCTTCTGAATGCAGTTTTTTTAATAATTCTACCAATCCTTGTAGGTTGTTAACTAAAGCATGTTTTGTTTCTGGTGTAAAAGTATTATGACGTTTTAATCCCTTTCCCTCTGACATCTTAGAAGTTGCATCAGCAAATGCTAAAATTTCTTTAAATCTAAGGTCATCGAGTGTCTGGAAAGGAGACCTATTGGTATCATTAAGTAAAACATCACAACCTTTTTCTCTTTACATTTAGCATGTTCCATAATGAAACAATTGGTGCTAAAAAACAGGCAGTGCTCTCAAAATTAGCTAATCACAATGCTGCGACGGTTTTTTCATTAAATACAGCAACCATGTTTGCAACATTTTGTCTATCAATCAAACACTGACTTGCGTAAAAGCTTTGTAGTTTTGACAAAACACATTTTCTGACTGTTATATAATTGAATAATGTGAGACCAATCACCAGAGAGAGGTTAATTATTAATTTTTAAACTAATTGTTTGTGTTTTTTCCGTAAACCAATTATTTCTTATACTTTTAAAAAAGTGAACTGGGTCGTGTAGCATAATAACTGGTTTTTCTTTTTCTAAAACACCTTGCCATGGAAAACTCTTATTAATAACAAAACTTTAGTAAACACTTTGTGGTAAACACTTTAGTAATAAACACTTTAGTAATAAACACTTTAGTATATAGTAAACACTTTAGTAAACACTTTGTGTGTAAATCAATTTGTGGAATGGTTATCTGATAAGAGACACAGTAATTCTCCTCCTGCATCAATTATATGTTTATAATCAAATCGTGAAGAAAGTGTACTGACAGTTTAAATATTAATACAATTCTACAAACAAAAGAAGGTTTACCAAACATAGGTTTAATCATAAAGACTAATAACGTTTTTGCAATTTTAGTGGGATTGTCCTCACTATATCCAATGAGGTGTCCTTCTCTGAAACTAACACTTGGTTTAATATACATCTCATCAAAGAGAAGGCAACAACGCTTTTCAGAATTATTAAAATTTTCAAAAACAACTTTGATTGTATGGTTGCATTTTTTTTCATTTCCAACTTCTACAACTCTTCCTAATTTTGAAATGAGAGTCTTTGGACTGGGCAAAAAAAGCAGATTTCTTTTATGTCGATAACAACATCTCGAGACCAAATACAGTTCAAGTGCGCGACGTATACATGAAGTAGAAAAGCGAAGTTCATTTGGAGAATAAGTGGTGAGGCGTAGTTGTTCAATGAAGAAAGAAATTTTTTCAGAAGTGTCACTGTATATATTTTCAATTTGACTAATCAAACTTAATACCTCATCTTTTATTTTATTATTATATGTTGACAATAGCTTCAAGCTGTGACCACTGAGTAAGACAATGAAAAAAACTGAGCAGGTCATAGCAGTTAACTTTTGTATGCTTACAATAAATATTAACTTGACGTGAATGACAATTAGTTTCAACAGAAATCATTGTTTCGGGTAGACATGATCGAGAAACATTAAACAATATGACTTTTGAATTTTCAATAAATGCAAAGTATTGAGAATATCTAGAATAGATTTAATAACAAGTAAACTTTAAATCAAAACAAACAAATATCATAAAACAAGGGGAAAAAAATTAATTTTACTTTTCTTTTATTTCAGACAACATTATTTCAACATCATAAAATCTAATTAAATCAATTTGATTGAAATCATCCATTTCATCAGGTATTGCATTTTGTGATGTTAAAGAAATTTTACTTATATTTGTAGATCTTAGTTGTGTTGAAACTGTTTGGCGCTCCATTGAAGATGTGCATCCAGGAAAAGTAGATGGGGATCAATAGGAACCTAAAAAAAAGATAATAATAAAATTAGTCATCGTAAAACTTATCAATAAAAACAATTTTAAGGATGCTTACCCCAAACTTTGATCGAGGAGGCTTGTGCATTTTGCAGCCTGGTGGCCAATGTTTTTCACACACACCAATATTTGAAGTTACTTTTTCAAACGCATTTAGAATAGATGACAATCAATATTGTAATTTTTGTGTGTCATTTAGAAACATGTAAATATGAAGCTTTTCTTCTGAAATTGTTATTAAATAATTTGTGGTACAACTAACTATTGAACATTTTCTTTGCATGATAATAACTAATAATAGTAACACAATTATTATTTATTATAAATAATATTTATAATAAATCATATTTAAAATATGACATAACATTTTGTAACATTTAATAGATACTTAAAATAAATTACTTAAATTTAAAACTACTTAATCCAATTTTTTAATCTTTCGAAAATTAAAAAACTTCAATAAAACTTTCAATAAAACTAGCAACTTTTTTAAAAAAAAAAAGGCTTTTTTTTTGAAAAATGTTGTAAATATCTCCGATATTTCTATTGCATTAATCTATATTTTATCAGTACGATACTGATGAAAAATATATACATTATATTAGTAATATAAATCTATATCACTTTATTGTGTTCTAAATTGTGAATATAATTAAATTAATGTAAAGTTTTCATAACTTCTTTGTAAAATCAAATTAGCATCGCCATTTGCAATCGGCCCTGTCGTCGTTTTAGCATCGATTTGAAGTTTCGCGTCCCATTATTTTAGTAGACCCTGAAATTGCACGGGAGTTCCATCTTGATTGGTTATATTTGGCAAACTTTTAAAACTAAACTTAGGAAATTTCTTTTTATTCCAAAAGTATTTCACTACGTTAATCAGATGCTTTAAAAACTGCATGTCATCTCTCCATTTCAGTTCATTCTCCTTTAGTTGTTTACCACACTTGTCAAAGTTCAATGTTAAATTCATATTTATTAAAGTCATATTTATTACGTATTGCTTCAACAAAATAATATGACAGTTCATGTGAATTAGCATTACCTCTATACCTCAATTCTCCAAAAACGTCATCCAGACACTTATAATAATCAATCTAATAAATGGTGTTGACATCCAACATAGAGAGTTTTCTAAAAGCCAACACTTTCAAAATGTTTCATTAATCTCTTTATCGCGCCACTTTTTCCCAGTGTTAACATTTGTAGTGTCTGTCACAATCATTTTTATAGATTTCTATAAATCATATTTATTCAAAAGCTCTCAATGTCCTTCAAAAATTGTCTCTGAGTTTCCATTCTTCAGTACCATTAGCTTTAGCCTAACCGCTTTTTTATTGTTCTTTATCACAACTACTCGATGTTCCATCTCAGCTTTTTTCAATCAAAATGCTAACACCAATTCTTGACCTTTAGTTCTTTTTCAATTTATCTTGTAACTTTTTACTTTCTCTGATGACTTCCATATAGATTGCTGGTTGAGTTGGTACAGGAAGATCGACACCAGCTATCTGAAGTTGTTGAAATACTGTGTCAGTTTTTTGTGTACTTAGTTTTGATTGACAAACCCATTTAACAGCCTCGACAGTCCTCAGTTTAATTTTTCGTTTATTGATATTTATTGAAGGTTCATAATCACTGCCAGTTACTGAGTCATTACTACTTTTGTGTTCCTCTCTGTATTCATTCAAAATTGAAGTTGATAGCATTGATGGAATATTTCCAATTTTAATTTTCTTTAAAGGATGTATTTTTTTAGGATCATCAGGCTTCATTGCAGTATATCTTACTTTACCAGATGTCTCTACTTGCTTTAAATAAAGATTTTTATTTTCAGAATGCAACCAAAGTCTATCCTCTTTCGTTAGATCTAATAAACCATCAAAACTTTAATTAGCTGGTTTTTTGATTTCTATTTGTCTCTTTTTAATAAATTTTTCAATTATTCTTAGCACTGATCTTTTGTCAATTGTTAGAAAACTCAAATTAGCCCATAGTTCTAAACATTTATTTGAAATTTTCCTTATTCGTCCTTTCACATCTTTACATTATGATGCCAAGCTGGTGTATCGGTCAATTTGTTGGCATTTTACATATTGTTCCTAATGATTCTTAAGATTTACTCTTAAGTAATCTTTTACTTTTCTCAAAGTGAATCAAATTCCTTTTCCATACGTCTTGGTATTTTGGTTGCAGTAGAGTTTTTGTTTGACATATTTAATGGTTTTGTAATAAATTAACTTGTAATGCCCTTATACAATTTATTAATTGATTAGATTAAATTACGCAACGCTAAATTTCACTAATAAAAAATAAAAAAGTTTTCCCTCGAAGAGCAATAAGTTAAATCAAAATAGCGCGTAAAGCTTAATGAAAATCGCCGCGTAAAAAAGCTTGAGATCTCCAACATCTGTTTTTAAAATAAATTGAGCATTGTGTAATTTATGGACAGTCCCTTAGGAAATATAATTCATTTGGTGAGTGAGTTTTTTAAAAGGATATACTTTAAACATGGGATACTATTGGGGTACTATTGACATTTTTTTCAAAATATAAATGCTTATAACAAGGTGACATGCTCTTTTGAAAATCTTAAAATTCTTTTTTATTTTATACCCCTAATATACATGCACTCGAAAGACGAAGAGAAAGATATTTTGTAAAATAATGTAGTTGTCAACATCATGAGTTTTGTCAGTTATCAATATTTTTATTATTTTGCAGACTTCCTTACTACAAACATTGTCAGACTCAAGTTGGGATATTAAAGATTTGTCGATTAAAGACTTAAAGACCTTGTTAACAATAGAGAGAAAATTGTAAAAATGAAAGTTAGTAATAGAGATAAGATCGATCGAAAGATAGTTTGAGGAGTGTTTTTTAAAATATGTCATTTTTCTGCTGACATCAGACCCACAAATAATTAATTCACAGCAGTCCAGTTTTCTAATAACAAACCGTTTTTAATGAGTCATAAAGGGGGCTTTATGAAAAGGTTGTGAAGATAAACGCATCACCCTTACCTTCTTTGATATATATATATATATATATATATATATATATATATATATATATATATATATATATATATATATATATATATATATATATATATATATATATATATATATATATATATATATATATATATATATATATATATATATATATACATACTATAAAAAAATTAAAAATGTTTTTATCAAGGTTTTTATGTTTATGCTATTATTTATTTTTTATATGATTAGGGCTTTAAATGTAAATTTATGTATTTTTGTATGTTATATTTTTAAGCGTAAATTTATATTATGTGTTTTTTTTATAAAGTCTTCTCTTTAAAAGTTGTATAGATATTGAAATTCAATTTATTTAAAAACTAAAATTTAAAAACTAGTACTAAAACTAGAAATAATCAGCTGGATAGACTAGATAGATGGATATATAATCTTTTTTGTCAATATAAAAATTTTTTTTTTTTTTTTTAAATTGTTAACGTAACAAATTGACTGGAGCAAGCAGAAGACAATGGTCTTATCATCTTGCCCCGTTAATTTCAATTTATTTTACAATAAATATCAATTAAATATAAGATAAAAAGTTAAAAGATATTTAAATATATATAAATATAAAAACTCGTATAATTAAAACAGCCAAATAAATGTATCTTTATAAATATAAATACAATTAAGCTATTGTGGAAATAAAAAAAAATTTCTAGACGTATAAAAGTTTTTTTAAAAAAGAGATTGTTTTAGTAATGTTGAGGTCAAGTAACTGTTGTTTAACAACGCATTTAAAATTTTGAAAAGAGTTTTAATCTCATTTGTGAAAAATGAGTTCCACAATTGTGGTCCTCTTCTAGATATTGAGAATTTGGATTGTCTCAAAGATATTTTTAGAATATTGTAGTTCTGCTCAGAATATTTTGTTTCGTATTTATGATCAATAAGTTGGAAGCAATTATGGAATATTTTTTGGACCAAATTATTTTTTAACTTAAACATAAACTGAAGAATGCTATAGATGTTTTGTTCATAAATATTAAGAACTCTTAGTTCTTTCATTATTTGAAAGAACTGAGAGTTTTCTGACTTTGATGGTTTTTTGAAAAGAATGTATTTGCTTTTTTTCAATGTTCAAGGAAAGTTTGTTGGCCTTCAACCAATCGGTTAGCTCTTCAAGCTCCTGATTTACTGTGTTAAAAATAGTTTTAATATTTGAGTGGGTGAAGAAAGCTTGAGTGTCATCAGCAAAAAGAATAAAATTCAATATATACGAGAAGATAAAAATATGTCGTTAATATATACAAGAAAAAGCAAAAGACCTAGAATAGATCTAAGTTTTATTGTAACATAAAGCTTGTTTCCAATTGTTTAGATAGCAACTAAAGCATTTTAGGTTTTTTATTTTTTATACCATAAGTACTAAGTTTGCATAGAATGATTTCGTGATTCACTGTTTCAAACGCCTTGGACAAATCGATAAATACTCTAAGTGTATATTGATATTTGTCAAACCCATTCAAAATTTCGTTAACTAAATTTATTACTGCATGTTCAGTTGAATGGTCTTTTTTAAATCCGAATTGGTTATTAAAAAAAAGAAATTGTGATTTTGGAGGTAAGAAAATGTCTATTGTACATAATGCGCTCTAGTACTTTCGAGAAGCATGAAAGTATGGAGATAAGCCTATAGTTTGATATAGTAGAGTTATCTCCGCCTTTATATATCGGAACTACGGGTACTAATTTTAAGTGTTCAGGAAAAACTCCACTTTTTAATGAGATGTACAATAGGGGATATTCAATGACATCATAAATTTTTTTGAGCACCTGAGAGCTTATGTCATCAAGGCCCGGACTCGGACCGCTTGTACTTGTAATATTTTTTGCATTTTCGTTTTATAATGTATCTAGTTTCACAAAATACTTCATTTTATATTGGGTTCACATATAATAAAATGTAAAAATGAATAAATTGTTAAATGCTGTTTGTAGTACACATAATACATATAAATATATTATTAGGCATAAATATAACTATTATTGACTTATATTGATTTTTTATATTAATATATATATATATATATATATATATATATATATATATATATATATATATATATATATATATATATATATATATATATATATATATATATATTATTGAAGTTTTTTGGGATTTTGTTTTCAATTATAATTTTGGTTTTAGTTTCAGTTTTAGTTTAGTGTAAGTTCAAATAATTGTTGATATTAAAAACTAACTTTTTTAGTAAGATTTTCAAACAATTTATGTTATCTAATTTTGTAATTATGGCATTTTTGAATATCAGTTTATTATAGAGATAGGGACCGCGATATGAAATTGTGAAACGCGACAATTTTGTTTTTCTGAACGGTACATTAAAGTTGCCTACTTCTCTAGTGTCATATCTATTTTTATTGCTTTTAAAGAATTCATTTAAGAAATGTTGTGGGAAAAGCCCGAGTATGTTGTATTTTTGATTGTATTGTTTTAAATGCGTTTCGAAGCTCATCAGAAGATAAGTCAAACTCTTCCATTACAAAGCCCACTTCTTTTAAATATGATTTAAATATTTTTTTACTTTGAGTTATTTTATTAGCCAGTGTGTTTCCGATGTTGAGTTATTTTATTAGCCAGTGTGTTTCCGATGTTTGTAAAATATTTGTTAAAGCTTTCAGCATCTATTTTTGATCATTAATAACAATGTTTTTCTTAACAGTATTTAAATGGTTTGGCAGGATATTACCTGGATCAATCTTTTTCTTTCCTACAACTGCTTTTACAACATCCCAAGTCTTTTTATTATTATCAATATTATTTTGTAAAAGATTTGAATAATAATTTTATAATTTTCTGGGAATAGTACAATGAGTATTATTGGACTAAAAGACGGTTTCCTTAACTACTAATGTTATTACTTATAAAGATAAATTTCAATTGGATCTCAAATTCCAGTTTACAACTATGTCTAAATTACAGTTAAATAGTAGTTTTAAGCAAAATAGACATAAAAATCATGTTTTTTAATGAAATACGTATATATTTATGACATCAGTCATCAGAAGGTATATGTTGTAAATTGGAATTTTAGATATACACATTATGAACCCATGTGTGAGTTTTTAGATCATAAGATGCATCATGGATGGAGTCTATCCACGAAAAAAAAAAGGCGTTTAAAATAAATATATAAAAAGGCGTTTGTTCTCAAGAGAGTTGTTCTTGTAAAAGAAATTAAAAAAAAAAAAAAATTATTATGATTAAATATAGCAGTTGCGAAATAAGGATTGACTTAAAACCGACTAGAAGAAATAAAAGTTTCCATATCTGCCTGGATCCAGGAAGGGTCAGTGGTGTTAGAGCTTAGCCGTTCAATGTGATGAGCATTAAAGACATCAATAACAACATTATTAGCAAATGGGTAAAGAGAAAGGATATGGTCAGTTTGATCAGAAATTACATCTAAAAGAATGCGGTCCTAAGAAGTAAAAGATCGATAAAGAACAAAAAGAAAGGCGGTAGAATGAAGAAGTGCTAAGCGGAAGCACATAAAAGAATGGTCGAAGAATTCAAAACTGATTTCTCGACAAACAGGTGAACTGATACTCTCACAAATTGTCTGGTATATTTAGCAAGAGGTAAGATGAGACTGTTGGAAAGTTACTTTTAAAACCACGAATATTTGTGAAAAAAATATATTGAAACAGTTAGATGAATGTTTTTATGTTTAGTATTATTGGTTACTTTACTCTCGCGTGCTTAATACACGGGGGGTGGGATTTTTATTCTAGATCTAATAAACTGGCGGAGGTAAGGGGCGTAATATTAAAAGGGTGTGTGGGAATTTTTTACAGAACTTGAATAAAACAATTTAATTCTAGCGTGGCTTGTGGTCAAATGTGCATTTTTAAACAGTTGTTTCTTCATAATTTTCTAGCGTGGCTTGTGGTCAAATTTTCTTCATAATTTTCTATAGGATTTATATAAGTTTTATATTTTAGTGAGAAATAAACGAAAGCCTAACTTTTGACAAATCGAAACGATTATTAAAGCTTGATTTACACTGAAAGTTTTTATTCTATCAGTGAATAATATATATTTTTTCTGATTTTTTTTAGTTTTAAGATGCTACTTTTTTGTTCGTAACAAGTAAAAGGTAGCAGGATGATCGTGATAATCTTGAACCTAAAGTATTTAAAGTTACTTCATGTAAGCAGTACTTTATTGCATTGAACAAGATAGTTTACTTCCCTATTCTTTACGCAAGATAGTGTACGTTAATAACCAAAAAACATCAATATTAATATTTAGTTTTTAAGAGAGAATACTCCAAATAAAATCTTTAACAAATTTACATATTTTCCTAGAAATTCATATATTTTTTTCTTTTTACAAATTGAAACGTTTTTTAAAAATATATATTTAAAAACTTATATATATATAAAATATATTCAATATAAAATCTTGACTTAAAAAAAATGTTGCTTCAATATTATGTTCGTAAAGTATTTAACCTAAATATGAATGCTTATTTACATATAAGATAAATATGAAAGCTAGTTCACAGTAATAGTTGCAAGATAACGAAAAAAAGAAGCTATTTTGGCTGGAATTAGATTTGGTTGTGAAATAACTTAAATTAGGGTAGTCGTAAAATGCAGATATTTGTCAAAGCAACTGTCAAAGCAAAGATTTAAATTTTGTTTTTGAAAGAAAGAAATGATGGAAAAAATTCAATTACAGCAAAAAAAGCCTCAGTTAATCGAAGCAATATGAAAGCTTATGAAATAGAGAAGGTTTCGCAAAGAAAGTTATTGGGAAGATTTCGTGAAGTAATATGAAAGAGGTTTCAAAAATCTAAAGGAAATAGTAAGGCTATCAAAAATATAAAACTTAAACAGCGTTCGAGTTGATTTTATTGTACATAGAACTTTGAAAGAATTTAAAGTTCTACTTTTTTGTTTATTTCTGTTTTTTCAGCTTTTATCTTAAACAATCTAATTATTTGTGCAGCTCTTCCATCTTCAGATTTGTCTGTCGACAACGTAAACCATATGGGCAGAGCACAACGAACACCTTTTTTAACACCTAAAACTCCGTGCAAATTTTCTAATCCTTTGGAACGAAACGCAACAACACGCCCACATTTTGGACGAACTTGCGCCTACAAATAACAATATTTTAGATGCAAGGTGGTAAATGCAATTTGCAAATTAATTATCAGGTCATCTTCAATTACTATGATAGAATTCAAACACACACACACTTATTACATATATATATATATATATATATATATATATATATATATATATATATATATATATATATATATATATATATATATATATATATATATATATATATATATATATATATATATATATATATATATATATATATATATATATATATATATATATATATATATATATATATATATATATATATATATATATATATATATATATATATATATATATATATATATATACATCGGACACTAAACTTAAAAACTAACAAGTTTTATTACCTGTATTTTGTCTGTGGAATTTGCGAAAATAAATTCTCCTCCTTCAAAATCATCATTCAAATACAACAAGGCACTATAAACAAAGTTTATTTTACAGAACAAACTAAATTAAAAATGGTACTTAAATATTTTCTGGAAATTAATAAATTCTTTTAGCATCCAAGTCGTGGTGGGTGGGTTGTTTTTAAAAAATGTAAATAAATAGATATGTAAATAAATAGATATATATAAAATTAACAACATAATTTATTTTCAATAATTCTTTACATTGAATGGAAGTCAGAACAGTATTTCGGAACGGAGGGAGTATTTTTGCATTCATTTTCATGTGGTATATTTTTGATAGACAATTTTTGCAACCAGGGGTCAATGTTATAAAACTTTTTATCGGCGTAAAATGCTACCGGCTGTAAATTTTATCGGCGTAAATGATTTGTTTCAATGTTATAAAAATTTTTTCAAAATTACCGTCGATAAATTTCTACAGCCGAAAGGTTTACAGGCGATAAATGTTCCGGAGGAGCGACCTACGGAAATTTTTGTTGAAGATCCAGAGATATGAATATTTAGTTAAAGAAACCTCTGGTTTAGAACCTTTCAAAGTACTTACCTTGAATTGAAAACTTATCAAAAATTCATTCATTTTAATTAAGTGCACATTTCTTGGTAAATTTTAATTTCAAGCGATTTCTTTGTTAATTATATTTTTACTGAATTTGTCATGTAAGAAATGTAAGTCATTCTCAAAATTTAAAACTGCTCTCATTAACTACTTTTTAGAAAAACATTGCTTATAAACTTTATACTTTCATTCAAATTATTATTTATAACCCTAATTCTGAGCTTTTGTTTATCTAATTTTTTTCTTTTCTGTTGTGATTTAATATTTTTTGTTAAACTCATTAAATTTAACAAAAAATATTAAAACATAACAGAAAAGAGAAAAAAAAAATTAGATAGATAGAAGCTGAGAGTTAGAGTTATAAATAATAAGTTGAAGAAAAGTATAGTATTTATAAGCAATATTTTTCTAAAAAAAAGTTAAAGTTATAAAGTATAAATAACCAGTTATTTATTATTTAATCTTTCTTAAACTCAAGTATTTTCTCTTCATCACTATAATTGTTAATATTATTATTACTATACTTTTATCATTATAAATATAATTAATTTTATTGTTGTTAATATTGTCATAATTTTTTTATATATTACTGTTTTTATTATATTACTGTTGTCATTATTTTTATTATTGTTGTTGTTATTTTTGTTATTATTATTGTTAAAATAGTATGGTGTATACTTTTTATAATCTTTACTGATACTTTTAATCGCTGTTATTACAACTATTATTTTTATTTACTCCTACTTGCATTATAATTATTACTAATAATACTTTACTTAATAATAAAATGATGCTAATAATATTAGCATCATTTTATTAGTATTGAATTTTACAGGTGTTTATTTCATATTACTATTTGTAAATAACTTTATTCAGAATATATTTAATTTGATTTATTTTGATCACTGAAACTTTGAAAGTTATTGAAAAGCAATGAGGCAAAAGCAATTTTATACATTTATATATATATATACATTTATATATATATATATATATATATATATATATATATATATATATATATATATATATATATATATATATATATATATATATATATATATATATATGAAGAGAGAAAAATATATGCAGAGATAGTGCTCAATGTTCTTAAAGACTATATAATTTAATAACAATATAACAATAATAAATTAGTAAAAACACTAATCTAATTTTATCTTCGAGAACTTGTTTCTCCATCAGTAGGTTTATCAGGAAGCCTGATCAACTATTGAACCTACTGATAAACCTTCCTTATGAACCTACTGATGGAGAAACACGTTGTTAAAGAATAAAACTAGATAAATATTTTTACTTATCTAGTTTTATTCTTCATATATATATATATATATATATATATATATATATATATATATATATATATATATATATATATATATATATATATATATATATATATATATACATATATATATATATATATATACTATATATATATATATATATATATATATATATATATATATATATATATATATATATATATATATATATATATATATATATATATATATATATATATACACACACACATATATGTATATAGGTTTTCATGAATGAAAGTTAATAAACAAATTTAACTTTTTAGAATAATTTTACAAATTTTCTTTTAGACATTGGAGCCTGAAAGAAAACCATCAGGAATTTAAAGTGTTTAAAAATTTCCAAAGTTTGTTATTGAGCTAATTAGAAAAATACACTTATGCTAGGTTTACTAGGACTATTTATTAATCCAAAAATCAGATCAATTTTTGTTTTAGACAAACTCAAAATGGACAGACAAAAGAAATTTCTCCATTTAAAATTTATGCAGAGGTTATTTGAAATTCGAAATAGTAAAACAAGTGGTCAAACTATAAACAGAATTATTAAAGTTCTAGAAATTACCTTAGTTGCTCAAATATGGTACGAGCTCAAATATTTTTGATAAAATCAGATAAGAAAATACATCAATGATTTTTCTTCTAATTCAGAAAGTTTTTAGACATTATGTACAACTTGTTTCCAAAGTTTCTCAGATTGTGTATGGTATGGAATCACATCAAAACTTATTGTGGATAAAATTCTTATCAGAAAGAATAAAAAAAGTTTTATATTTAAATGTTTATTTGTGTCTAAATAAATTTTTGTTAAAAGAATTTGAGTTTGTGAATAATTCTTTTAATTATTTAATATTTAAAGTCAATTTTTTTTAAAGTTTATTTATGCAATTTCTCTTATTTTTTCTGTTTGTATAGATTTTCTATGTGTATAGATTGTATAATATGTGTTTCTATGTGTATATATTGTATAATAAAAAATGTGTATAGATTTTCTATATTTATATCAACACAATTTTACAAAATAAAGAAAGATTAATTACCTAATTAATTACGTAAAAAAAAGAATAAAAACTTTTAATTCTTTAATTATGTATTTTATTATAAAGACTAAGACCAAAACAATCAAGGTCAAGGCCAAAAACTTCAAGGCCGAGGCCAAAAGTTTCAAGGCCAAGGCTTTGGTTTTTGGTCTTAAGGCAAGGTCAAGGCCAAGAACTAACAACTCTGGTCTAAAGAAACCTATATGGAAAATAGTATAAATTATTTTTACAGAAAAGCTATACAAATTTTGTTATAGGGTAGAGTAAAAAATTAATGACAATTCCTTTTTTTTACTTTTAAATTTTATTCTTAAAAGTTTAAATACTGTTTGAACAGTTTTACTATTCGTGGTTGTCTCTGATTTGCCAAATATTCAAGAGCAACAAAATATTCTTCATCAGAATCAGAACAGTCTAAGTCCGAATCCATAAGAAAATGTTAATTTTTGTTAACTTTGATGTTTTCAACTCAAAAACATTTTGTTTTTGATAACCTTTTAAGTTATTGATTCAGACAGTAGATTTCCGAAAATAGATTCAGAGCATAGATAGTTTTATAACATAGAATGAAAAAACATTTTACGTCTCTAAATTTACGGCTGTAAAAATTCCTGAGTAAAATATATGAGAATGAATTTTAGGCCGATAAAAAGTTTTATAACATTGACCCCAGAGCAAAAATCAAGTTTGATTATTAAAAATAATCTCAAAATTTGTGACAAAAAAATAAATTTTATGAAAGTCTTTTAATTAGTTTTTATTGAATGACAAGTAGTTTTTATTGCCTTTGAATCGATTGATTTAAATTTGCTAATATATACACAATCATACAGTCACAAAAGGGATCAATCAAAGCGAAATGTCTTAAAGTAACTCTATTTTGATGTTAGCCAAAATCAGATAACAAGTAACAGTTTTAGAATTTTACATAATCACATAGCTATAAGTGTAAAATTATAAACAATTACTCACCAAAATCATGATAAATTTATTATTAACCTATATTATTATTATCGTTATTAGAACAAAAACTAAAAAATTTATAAGATGCTTTAAGATATGATCCCTTATTTAAAAGAATCAAAGAAAATGACAAAAATTTAAGACAATTTCAGAAAAATTAAGAGTTTCAGTAAAATATTTATGACAAAAGTTAATCTACTTAGCCCCATAGAAGTTTCATAAGAATGGAAGACTGGAAGGAAGCATACAATCTGGCACTAGGGGAACTTCTAAAAAAGTCTCTGCTTAATACCTTAAATGTAAATAATGTTGCTTTGTCATCATTAAGATTTGGTAAAGTAACAGTAATGGCATCAATAGAGCAATGGCATTGACAGAGCAATGGCATCAATGGAGCAGTGGCATTAACGGAGTAATAGCATCAGCAGAGCAAGGGCATCAACAGAGCAATCAAAAGCATCAACAGCATTGATAGGCACTGCAACATTAAAAGCAGCCAAAAATGCAGATTTTTTGAAAGTAGGTTTTTAATCCTGATATAAGCCATGCTCTAGATCATTGAAAAATTAAGACCATAGCAATCAAAACCTGTAAAGCAAAAAGTAGTAATAAAATTAAGAAAGAGAATACACTATGTATAATAATTAATGGTAGAAAGAACCTTATAAAAAGGAAGAAAAAAAGAAGATCATTATCATGCCTGTTCTGAGTCTGCTGTCAAGCATTTATTTTAATTTGTAAATAATTCAGATTAAAGGGAACATAGTACATATCACTGAATAACAGAACATTAGATTGAAATCCAATTATTTACAATTGATGAAGTTCAAATAAACAAAGGTTTTTGTTATTAGCTTTGGGTGAAAATGTTTATTTGGCAACAGATTATTAAGAAACATTGAAAAACCTATTAGCAAAGCAACAATTCTACCTATTGCAAGGTACCTCCGCCTAATATTGTTGTAGAGCGAATTCATCTTGTGAGGGAGGTTATTGATTCATTGTTACAAATTAATAGTATTTGTTCAAAATAGATAATACAGCATCAGCTCTTTCTCCAGATTGTTTAAAGGAAATTCAAATGGTCCACATAGTAATGCCTGGTTACACGATACATACATGGTTATGGTTGCAAATAGGTAACTTTAAATCAGGCCTCTGAGCGTAGATTAGAACTAATGAACTTTTTTAGAACGCAACTTGAATTTGCTGTCAGAGTTCATCATGGGAGTTTAGTATATAAGTTGCTTAAAAAAGGTTCTTATTTAATACTTAAATTTGTAAATAAATACAGTATACAGAGTTAAATATATATATATATATATATATATATATATATATATATATATATATATATATATATATATATATATATATATATATATATATATATATATATATATATATAACTATATATAACTATATATAACTATATATATATATATATATATATATATATATATATATATATATATATATATATATATATATATATATATATATATATATATATATATATAAAATATATATATATATATATATATATATATATATATATATATATATATATATATATATATATATATATATATATATATATATATAGTTATATATATATAGTTATATATATATAGTTATATATATATAGTTATATATATATATATATATATATATATATATATATATATATATATATATTTATATGTATATATAAATATATATATATATATATATATATATATATATATATATATATATATATATATATATATATATATATATATATATATATAGTTATATATATATAGTTATATATATATATATATATATATTATAGTGGCCATTGAATTAAGGCACCTTACGGTTTTTGGATAAATTTAGTATAACTTTGAATGTGCCTCTAAAATATGCAAAGTATTATATGTCATTGTCATTAAATGAATGAAATTAAAATTTTTCGCATATCTTTGCTTAAAAGACGCCATCAAAGCTTATTAAAGTTCTTTTTTTAAAGTAAATAGTAAATATATTAAATAAAGTAAATATGGGTAAAAAGGCAGATTTGAGTGATTTTGTTAAAGGTCAAGTCATAACTTTGTATGGTGAAGGGTACTCACAAGTTGTCATTAGTAAACGTCTAGGAATATCGAGATGCGCTGTACAAAACCTTATAAAATTGCATGGGAGTTCTAGACATCAAAATTGCCACAGCGTTTGCAAAACTACACCCCATGAAAAGTATTGTGCAAGCCAGTCCTCACACTTCCTCTGACCGAGTTACCGAATGGCCACGGAAAGAGGCATTAAAATTAGTGCCAGAAGTGTTCGCAGACGTCTGTCTACAGAATTTAAACTGCATGGGTGTAGACCAGCAAAGAAGCCATTTCTCACCAAGAAGTAGATTCAAGCACGTGAAATTCTGTCTTGATATGAAGGACAAAACTGCTGAGTGGTGGACTACTGTGATGTTTAATGACGAAAGTACTTTCCAGCAGCTTCGTGGTTAAGAGTACAATTATATTCGTCGACCGGTAGGTGTAAGACTCAATCCTAAATACACTCTGAAGACCGTTAAACATCCGCCATCTGTTATGGTGTGGGGAGCTATCTCAGCTAAGGGTAGATGCGGAATCTACATCTTCGGTAAGTGCGAAAAGGTCAATGCTGCAAAGTATATACAGGTTTTAGAGTTAAAGGTTAAGACACATGAACATTTCTGAAACTACCATCTTTCAACAAGGCTCAGCACCTTGTCATACTACGAAACCAGTCAAGAAGTGGTTTCATGAAAACGATGTGCAACTTTTGAAGAACTGGCCCTCAAATTAGCCTGATTTGAACGTTATTGAAAACTGTTAGAACTTAATGAAAGTTAAAGTGTCAGAACATCGTCCAATGTCAGAGGAACATTTAAAAGATGTATTGAAGCAGGTGTGGGTAAATGAAATTACCCCAGAGTACTGTGACAAGCTTGTAAAAGGTATGCCTTCTTGTATACAGGCTGTATTGAAAAATCGTGGTTATTCTACGAAATACTAAGATTTTGAGACTTTTTGTTGATGAATTTTAAAAGTAATGCTGCTAGATATGTTTTAGAACATTTTATAATACTAATAGTACATATAATACGATTTCATGAAAGAGAAACTGGACTTGCTTAATTAAAACTGCAATTCTGCTAGGTGCCTTAATTCAATGGCAACTACTGTATATATAAATTCATAATTAAAAAAAAAGACTTTTCTGAAGAAAATGAATTAAACACAAAAATATTTTGATAAACCTAAATAAATCCAAATGCTTTTTTAACTTTTAAATTCAGCTTGTTAGGCTTCTATTTTTTATTTTTATCTATTATTCTAATAAAATGTTGTTACTTACTCTATGTGGTTAGGCTAAAATCTCTATGTATTTAGGCTAATACCTTTATGTTGTTTTTTTATTTGTGTGTGATTCATTCACTGCATTCATTCTGGTTGATGCATATTATTTTCATTTTCATCAAATTTTTTGTTTTTTATTTCCAGAGTTCTTTTTTTCGTATTGCATTTAGCAATAAAGATTGCTAAATGCAAAATGGAAAAAGAAATCAAAAATAATAAAGTTATGCAAGAAAAATTTGTTATTCTGGTGAAGTTTCACTAATTGAATTAATCAGCTCAACTAATTTAATTAAAGAACACATTTTATGACCAAAACATAAATTACTATAAACATAAAAAAATTTAAGAACTGTAAAATAGTACTATTTAAATATTCACATTTTCTAACTGGTTTAGATCCATTGCTTATTTTTTTTTCAATAGCAGCAATGATTATCTCAATATTTCAATAATATTTACAAAAGCCACCATATTTGATGGAGAAATTACACTGATCAATTCAAGTAATTATATTTATTATTTTAAATGGAATATGTGTGTTCCTTAAAAGTTATTTTTTAAAGATTAAAACCGAATATTAAAATAATACTATACTGTTTAGATTAATTTAAAAAATTGAAAAGAAAAAAATTATAACAAAAAAGTATTTTGAAAACATTGACAAGTGAAATTTCTGTTATTCTATAAAATTGCACAAAATAATGCAATACCTAAAATTTTGAATCCCAAAATTAATGAAACCCTATCAACCTCTAAAATATACTTAAATTTTAAAATAAGTTTTATATATTTGTAATTTTTTTTTAATTTGTAAATATACCTATAGTCTCGCCATGTAAAAGCTGGACTACGTTTTGGACAAGTGCCATTGCCATCACCATTAAGTATACAATTATCAGAATGAATAGGATGACTTATATGCTCTTCTCCTGGTGTTATTGCTAAATGTTAACTATTGTTAAAATAAGTAAATAAAAACTCAAACATTATTTATATAATGATTTGAGAAAAAATTAAAGAATACCATCTTCAAGAGCATATCTGCAAACTAGATGTGTAAATGCAAAGTTCAACCGCACCTTCATATCAAAGTACTCTTGGGTAAGCAAGCGAAGTCGCTCGCTAACATTAATGTAAAGTTCTGCTTCCTCTACAGAAGCTTTACCAGCAACAACAGCCTAATTAAAAAATAGAAAAATTACCAGCAACAACAGCCTAATTAAAAAACAGAAAAAATGCTTATATATCAAAATTTGAAATTATGAATTTAACATTTTTATTAATTAAAATTTCCCCCATAAAGGAAGCAAAGGTAAGATTAAGAATTACCATTGAAACAATTTAGGAAATAATTGATGACTTATATAAAATTGATTATTGTATACAAACAACAGTTGATAAAAATTACCAGATAATGATAAGCAAACACAATGAGCAACAAAAAAATATATTTTTGGTCAGGTGCCTGGAATATTTCAACAATTTTTAAATGATTGGATACAAACCTATTAACTCGAATAACTTAAAAACTTCTGATTGATTAAAATTTTATTTTCAGTTCAGAATTCCTATTTAATATAAGAATGATACTTTTTTTCTAGACACCAAAAACCTTGTTTGCCAGTGTATTAGAAGAAAAATGGATAACAAAATATATTAAAAAAAATAAATAAAAAAAAATTAAATAAATCAAGAAAAAGCAATAACAAAAAGATGTTAAAAAGAGCTTAAACCACAGAAAGAAAATAAGTGAATAAAAATGTTTGCAAAAACAACAACAGTAACCATAGAAGCAATGATGCTACTAAATCACAATATACAAAAATATTAGGTCCAATGATTATCAATAACATAAGCTTTTCTATGGCAAAAGTGTATAAAATGAAAAAAAAGTTATTCATAAATAAGAAATATGTACTCATAATTAAGCTGATGACAATAAAAAGAATAAAGAGAATAAGCTAAATAAAAAGATTTTCAGTTAGCAGTCTCTAGAGAACTTTAGTTACCAGTCTCCAGAGATCAAAGTAGCTAAGTTATATTTGAGATTTACATCACCAGCAAATGTAAGCCACAAGCTTCAAGATTGTTGAATTTTGTCAAAATGATTTTTTGTGTTAAAAAATTTTTTTATTTGAATATAAAGTTGTTTATAATGTTGTAACTTTGGCTACCAGAGAAATTAACAATGAAAATAAAAAAGTAGTTTAGTTTGAGAAAAAATAAAATTATTTTAAATAGTTAAAATTACTTTACATGAACAAATAAAATATGAAACAAATATTTATAAAAAGCAATTAAAATAATACACTCAAGGTTAAAAGATTGTAAAAATGCCATTTTATTTTTAAGAAAGGCTTTAATAAAAACAAAGTGTTATGTCTATAACCTTAAAATATTTTAAGAAAAACAAAATGATAAGTCTATAATGAATCTTTACAACTACTTTAATTAAGTCAAATAAAAAAGGTCTAATATGTAAATAAAATACTAACATCAACAGCACCAGATAGAGTTACTCCTTTGAAAACTTCTTTTTCAGTAAAAGGCCTGGCAGGATCTTGATGACTATGTCGATAACCATCACCTGTTACTGAAATTTTCTAAAGATTATTGCAAGATGATACATATTATGGAACTAATTTTAAAACCTTTAGCAAGAATCTAAAAATTACTATAAGCATATTATTCATGTGATCATAAAATTGGACATTTTAAAAGATACTTTAAATAAAATTTTTTACTTCAGCATCAAAATCTATTTTCTTGTAAGCGTACATCCATAAAACATATACGCAGTAAAACAGCTAATGAGAAAAGGGAGGACCCTTCCTCCCTCTCCTTGAAAGCACTTGTATGGTTTTCAACTACCTCCTCCCCCCCTGCAAACATGCATTATTTATTATAAAATCAAGAATGTACAACCCCCTTTCATTAACACAAATTTTTGAAAAATGTTATATAACATAATATTGACTTTTTAAACTTGTGAAACTCATACTTTTTTAAAAAAAAAAATCAGTTTTAGGAGAGAACTGGGTACATACTGGCTAACCTTATCCCCCCCCTTCCTCCCTCTAATTTGTACATTTTTGGATTACATCCTCCCCTCATACCTGCACACATACTTTATAGAAAATCCCTTGGAGAAATAATATATAAGAAAACTAAATAATTTCTACACGGCACTCAGATCTTGCTTTATGAAAAAAATATATACACATTTATATATAAATTTAATGTTTACATTATGACAACCTTTTTAATAATAATTTTAGGTTAATATTTTAAAAGGTTTTATTAAAATTTAAAATTTTTTAAAATAAACTAGTAAAATAAAAGTTAAATATATTATTATTATAATCATAAGCTTAATACAATTTACCATAATTTATTATAAAATTACAATAAATTTATTATACTAATTTATTAGAGTTTATTATAAAATTGCTAATAATTTATTTAAAAACAATAAGTTTATTACAATTTATTTTAAATTATATTTTTAAAATCAGGCATTATTAAATTTAAGCTTTAAGTTACCATATCTTCATATTGACTCTTTCTCTTCTCTATTATTTTTAAATTTACATCTTTGTTTAAAGTCTAAAAATCCAAAAAAAAAACAACAACAACAGTCTATTAACCATTGAAATAATTTAAAATATAATTTAATTCTTTTAATCTTTTAGCAATTTAAATTTAATGTAGTCAACATGTGACATACAACATTTAAAATGAAATTTTCAGGCTATAATAAATAATAACGACAAAAAATATGACTCTAGAAATATGAAAATAGAAAAAAAAGGAGAGGTTGGTGCTGCTGTTATTTAAACAATTGCTTGCAACTGCTTAAAAAACATTTAAAATTTACAAAATTTAACAAATTTAAAAAAATATTCAATAAAAAAGAAATTTAAAAGCAAAAATTTAAAAACTTAGTTACTTTTAAATTTTTGCTTATAAACATCCGCTCCTTCACCCCTGCCTTCCAAAAAAAAGAAACTCAAACTTGGTAACTTAGTTGGTAACTAAGTTACCAAGGTTTGTAGTTATAAGGCTGTGTGCACCAAACCAGTTAAAAATTAGTGTTGTTTATGAAATAAAAGATCATGTGAAAAAATTAATACATTTAAAAACAGACCTTCAGTTCCAGTCTCCAGAGACTTCAGTTACCAGTCTCCAGAGACTTCAGTTCCAGTCTCCAGAGACTTAAATTAGCTAAAAACTTTTTTTATGCTTATACTTTGTTGTTATAAAAAGTTTTTTTTTGTTTTTTTTTCAACGAACCTTGTGTCAAATATTGTTGCGTTGTCAACTTACATGACAACAATAACTGACAAAATGGAATACTTGCTAAGTGATAAAAAAAGGAATTTTTAAATTAAAAAAATATTATTTAAAACTAAAACAATCAAAACCTTTTTTTATAAAAAAAGTTCACTAGATTCTGAATTTTATTGTCAGAATAAAATTCTTGTAGTACTCACCTTAGCAAGATCCATGAGTTGATTGCATTCTTCTTCTGAAGTAACATGATCAAATACTACACGTTCTAAACCTGTTCCATTCAAGCTCACTTCATCAAGGTGTAACTTCGAATTCTAGATAAAAAAATTTAATTTTAACTTAAAAGCAAGACAAAAAAATTTTCACAGACTTTGAACAAAATTTGAACTTTTTAACTCTCATGAGAGTTACAAAGTTCAAGGTTAACACTTTACCAAAGGCTTACCACTACACCACTTTTGTATTAAAACACAATAAAACATAAACACAAACAAAACAGTTATTATCATTTTTTTGATTCAAACAAGATTTTAGTTCAAATAAAATTCAGTTAATACTAAATATAATATAATAAATCTAATATAGCATAAATAATGCATAATTTATAAAAAATACACTTCATACATTATATTTGAGGTATTTTGTTTTTGATTTAGAAAATAAAAACTACTTAAAAAAGAAATCGAAAAAAAAAGGTAAACAAATTGTTAAAATTTACAATTTTAAATAAAAAATTTTAAAATACATTTATTGCTTGATTGTTTTTCCAGCGAGCTCGATTTCGATATTTTACAGGTGAAACATCTTCATTTGGCAAATCATCTCCTTTTTTAGATTTCATAAAACCTGCTTCAACTTCTTTATAGACAGAATCTAAATTCTACAAATTGATAAATATTTTATGAGTAAAGAAACTTCTTGGTTTTCATTAAAGTATTTCTTTAATTTTGACTAATGGTAATTGGTCAAACGCTTTTTGGCAATTGGTCATTAGTCAAATAAGTAATGTTTTTTGACAATTGTTTACAAAAAAATTTATAATTATAAGTTCATTTTGTTGCTTTTAAACTATGCAACAATATAAAAACAAATGAAAAAATATTTTCAACATCACTCGAATAGTTTAAAAATGGTATAATGATTTAAAAAATCCTTTTAAGTTCATGGAAGACATTTTTTTGCAAAACTCTAATAATAAAACTGAAACTAATTGTAAATATTTATAAAAGAAAATCAACTACTTTAGATTGCTTCAATGAAGCTTTATTAGAATTTTTTCTAATTTATAATAAATAATTCATATAATAACTAATAAAAATTTTAGAGCAACTAGTAGACAACTTAGTTACTAACCTCTTCTTCTAATTTTGCTTGTTGCTCTTCAGCATCTGTCATCATAGGCAGAGCATAACCTTTTGATATAACTGCTAAACTAACTTCCATAGTGTATTGTCTTAAGTACCTCATTGCCCTCTAAAGAGTAGAAACATTTAAAAAATTTATTTTTATTTAAATTTATTATCTTTTTCATTTTAAATTGCTTTAAAGCGTTATAAAAGACATAAAAGTTATAAAGACTTTAAAGTGTTGATTAAAAACTTGTGCAAAAAACAAAAACAATTTTTATCAAAAACTTTAATTATTAGTTATGATATAACTAATTACAATTACTTGAACATTTAGCAAAAAAACAGGATAAACTTATTGTTTGGGGAAAAAAAAAACTAATTTCTTTCTTTTTAAACATTTGTATAAATGAATTAAAATATATTGATTTTTTTTTAGTAAAAAATAAAAATAAAAATAAAAAAGAGGAAGGTAACCCAAAAAAGAATTGAAAATAAAAAATAAACTAACTTTTTTAAACAAAAAATAAAATTGAATTATTGAACAATATCTAGTAATATTTTAGAATTGAAATAAAAATAAAATTCCCTTTGTTTTTATATATGTAAATTTATTTCATTTTTAAATATATCAAATTATTTCATTTTTAAATATATCTATTTATATATATATATATATATATATATATATATATATATATATATATATATATATATATATATATATATATATATATATATATATATATATATATATATATATATATATATATCAAAGGTAACTAATATTCAAACTTTTGTAACAAACTTTTTTACATCAATACCAAGAAGTTTTACTATTGGAGTCGGAGTCTGGATTTTGCTTAGCGACTCCAACTCTAACAAAAATTTTGCAACTCTTACTCCACAACTCCGACTACAGAGCCCTGATTTCTATAGAAGAAACTAAGAGCATTCCCAAAGATATCTGTTTATTTGCATTGAATGTTTTAAATGCAGCAACAAAGATACCATTTTAAAATCCAATTTTGACAATTACAATCAACTCTTTAAAAAAGAAAACATTACTTAAAATATATTTGCAATAGTTTAAATGAACTTGCTCTATACTTAGGTGACTATTGGTGCTAAGTTTAACCAGTTAGAAGCTTTCAAAGAATAAGAGTTTCTTTAACTAAGGACAGGTAATTAAATGATGTAAATTAAATGCCAACAGTTTATTGGTGATTCAAAAACGTGTAAAAAGAGGAGTGCAACACCTTGATTGGCAAAATATTATAAACTCTGGTTTCATCAGAAAGATCTAACATAGGATTTACATAGGATTTAACCCTTGTTGAATTTATTAGAGAGATTTTTAATTTCTTCAAATAAATACAAAAGTAAAGTACAGTAAAAGTAAATCACAGCAGGTAGATTAAAGTAAATTAAAATCTTTAATTAAAACAAAAAAATTACAGAAAAAGGATAAAAATTGTAGTGTTCCTACTTTTTCAGAATTGACACTATTTGTAACAGTTTATTTAAAAGTGATTTCGAGTCTTCATCATGAAAACAGAGTAAACAAATAATTTTTAAGTTTTAAGAACTATATTGAAAACACTAAAATGATAATAAATTTCTACCATATTTCTTTTTAGCGCATCTTTGTATAGTAGTAACTTTTAAGTGCATTTTTGTGTAGTAATAATAATAATATATAATATTAGTAAACAAAGAAACTGTCAAAAAATCTATAAATCTTTTAGATTCATATTTCTCTAGAAAATTTTATCTCTCTTCACAGAGCTGTTTAATTTCAATGTTTAAAAATTCAATTAAATATAATTTTCAAATCTAAGTTTTAATTAATATTTATTAAAATATCTAATCCATTTTTAGTTAAATTTAATGTTAAACTTTGATAAACACAATAGAATCAGAAAGTTTCAGAAGGAGAAACTGCTCAGGGTTATACTGATCATCATCAAAAATAAAGTCAAAATTAACATAATTTAAAAAAGAAAATTTTATCATACTTAAGCAAACAAAATTTTATCATACTTAAGCACTTTTTAAATCATAACTTTAAAAATAAATATCTAGATTATAAATCACAATTCAATCACAATATAAATTCGTATAGGTTTTAACTCACAACTTTAGAAAGGAAAAGTTTTTAAAAACATAATAGGTTTATAATTATGAAGGTTAAAAAAAAATTTTAATATAAAGTTATTAACAAATAAAATATGAAGAAAAAATTTTTATTAGCGAAATATGAAGAAAAAAATTATATTATCTGTTTTGTACAAAGAAAAATTAAGTTTACAACAACAGCTTAGATGAGTTTTCTCAGAAGCAATTTCCAGCAATAAACACTTTTCTTAATTAACATAAAATTACCTTTCTTGGAACAAGCTTTTTCCCTTTTAAAGCTGGCTGCTTTACATAAAAGTTCATATTTGACATCATTATAGGATCGTCAGGCATAAATTCTAAATATGTTTTAGCATTTGTTGCAGCTTTGATCATCTCACCAACTAAATATATTTAAAACTAGTTTTCAATAAAAATCAGTATAATGGTATGATCAAGTCTTAACCGTTTTTGTTTTTTTTAATTATGCTAAAATTATAAACTATTAATTATACAAAAATTATATTATTTATGCAAAAATGATAATAATAATAATTCAAATTAAAAAAAAAAAAGTTTTAAAAACTACATAAAAATTCATAAAAATTTATTTTCATATAAAGTATATTTTAAATATTTTTATAAATTTTTAAACCTAAAAACAATAAGCATTATTTTTATTGTACAATTAGTTATACAATAGTAATATTGTCTACCTTTAAAATAACAATATTGCAGATAATGAAGATAGTATGGTACAAAAGTACTCAAGTATTGCTTTCCATCCATGGTAGTCATTTTCTTTCGGCAATTATGTCTACAACTAAGAATTGACTTGAAATGACTGAACAATGTGGATGTAAAAGAAATATGCTTATCTTCACTTTGATATTCACAAAGTGATTGACATTTTTGTAACTGTTTGAAAAATAAATTCATTGACTCTTCAAAATCAGTAATACACCTCTCCATATTACCAGAACTATAAAAAGCTTCTGCAGATTTGTATAAAGTTATATGTGGCAACTCTTCTTGTGATCGAAGAGTGGAGTTGTCTTTGCCAATTTTTTTTAGTAATATTTCTATATTTTCCTGCATTAGAGTATGATTTGGGTTAACTTCAAGATACGTAAATGCGGCATTGGCTGCTTTTTCGATTTCTCCTATCTAAAATATAATAAAAAATTAATATCTAAAAAATATTTTAAATAATGAAGCTTTAAAAATTTTGAAATTTTTCCTATATTTACTGTTATTATTAACATTACTAAAGTTGAAACATTTTTATATTTAATAATATTTATTATAATACAAAATCTTTCTTAATTCATTTTTAAATAGTATTTGCAGTGTAGCATGGGGCTCCATCTCACATAAATATTTTACGCTTATTTGGAGACCATTCCTTCAATTAAACTAAAAGACAAGTTTTAATAACTTTTTTGTATTGGACCTGTTTTAATATTCTATCCACATTGTACAGTTGATAAAGCCTTTCCTACTGAAAATCAACTAAAACATAATTGTCTAAATTTTTTTTAGTAGCCTTCCATGTCTTTCATTTCTCACATAAAAATCATTATTTCTGAACAGTTGAAACCAAATTTTGCAAATTGCTTCTGATTGAGCATGATCACCATATGTCTCAACAAGCTCTCGATGCAACTCTGCAGCACTTTTCTTCAAATGAAAACAAAAAATAAATGCTTTCCGCAAATAATCACTTTCTGTTAAAAAATTTGACATCTTTAACATGATATAAAAATAAGATATTGTTTGTTCCATGACCATTTTTATTGTTTTGTATCGGCCATTTTTTTGCAGTACTTGGCACTGGGTATCTTAACAGAAATTTTTAAGAAACATTTACCTTAAATGCTGTAACTATATGCTTAAGTGGTACTTTGAATTGTGTCAAAATATCATTAACAGGATTGCTTTTAGTTTTATCTTCAACCAAACTTCTTGATATAAGTCTAAGAGTGTTATGGAGTCAATAACCACAAAGCCCAATTTACTCAATATAGACGTGTCTCACTTAAAATATTTTTTTTCATTTTATTCACACTACAGTCAATAAGGTCTACTCCTTTATTTATTTTTTTTCCTTTTGCAATTCTCTCTCTCTCTCTCTTAATCTTTTATTTTCCGTAATATAACTTTCAATAAATTAGCTCATATAAGCGATTATTTAGCAATAAATTACAAAAAAATATAAATTATATATTATAATTATAAAAAGAAAATTAGTCAGCCAGAACTGTATTTTTTGAAGTTGATAGATTCAATTTTAACTATTAATTATTATTAGTTATGGATCGTCCATAAAGTATGCTCGGATGCGGGAGAGGGGTCTGCAAATGACATTGTTTGAGATTTCTCAAGCTTTTATTGTATTTTTTAATATAAAATCAGTGCCAGGTACCCGGACTCGGACCCGGTTTTTTCTTCCAGGTACCCGAAGTTGGGGACTCTGCATAAACTGGTTTTGCCACATCTCTAGTCTATGATAATGAAAAAGTATTTAATTCTAAATTTGTAACTACCATTTAAAACCACTTCACTCTCTATTCTCACCAACTCCTACTAAAAAAATTTGTGGTTCTAAATTTCTGTATTTTAATACTTGTACTGCTTAAGAATAATGATAAATAGCTAAGAACAGCTTTAGTTTTAGAATTTTGTTTTTTATTTTAGATTTTGTTTTTATATTTTGAATTTTAGTTTTTGATTAATGCTTTATTATGTTCTTTACTTTTTAAATTTAAGTAACATAGGGTCAACCGGGGAAAAATGGGTAGCTGGGGTAAAATGGGTAGAGCGGTATATTAAATTGATTACAAACGCACTATTAATGTATTGAAATAAGTTTTAGTTTTTTATGATAGCGAAATAATTTTTATTAAAAAAATTATAATTGGGAATTTTTGTTACTGCGCTGCTTCTCTACAGGGTGTGCCGCCATTTTGGTTTTGGTTTCCATGTGCTTTCACCAACAGGTAAAACTTTGTTGTAAAAAATGATGCATTTAACACACACAGTCAAAAGTTATAGATTTATAAGCAGGAGAAGTTCCTCTTTTTAGGTAATAGTAACAGGAATGTGAAAAACCAAACATTTTTAAATAATATTTGAAAAACCAGAATGGGGGAAAATGGGTATAACAAATACTAAGATAAGCTAATGCCACAGTCACAGTGATATCTAGCAGCATTTATTATTATGTAATATGAATTAAATGTAGAAGTGATATACATTAATTCATTTGTTCTGTTTTGTTCTTTGCCTTCAACAGTTGCTGATTTGATTTAAAATGCAGAGGAATTGTATTGGCAAAATACAACCCAACTATTCAAAGGAGGACTTGGAAAATGTAAGACTTATCATTAAACAAAGAAGTTCAGTTTACAAAGTTTCAAGGGGAAAGAAAATTCCATATGAAACTTTAAGGAGATGGGTAGTTTAAACTCCAAAGGGAGTTAGTTCTGGACGACTCCTCGTTCTTACTGCTGATGAGAAACGCTTAATTGTTCGCACACTGTGGTATTTAGCTGAGAGTGGATTTCCATGGGATCGTTTTGACTTGATATCAATGGTTAAGTGTTTCATTCAAGAAAAAGGAATACTTAATCCTTTCAAAGACAACTGCCCTGGTGAAGACTGGATTACTGGATTTGAAAAGAGATGGAAAGGGAAACTTTCAAAACAAAAGCCTGAATCTTTAACCAAAGCAAGGGCAGAAGGGCTGACAGAAAGTGTTGTCAATGCTTTTTTTCAAATGTATGAAAATGTATTAGTTAAAAATGACCTTCTTGACAAACCGCACAGGATTTTTAATCTTGATGAAGTTGGCTTAGGGACAAACCCTATTGCTTCTAAAGTGTTTGTGTCAGTTTCATCACATACTGCTTATCTGAAATCAGCATGTGGAGGAAAAGCAAGTTACAGTGTTCTTTTCTGTGTATCTGCCTCAGTATGGTATTTGCCTCCATTTATTGTGTACAAACAGCTACATCTGTATAAGTCATGGACGAAAGGTGGACCTCCAAGTACTTGTTATGCAACAACAAAGTTGGGATGGATGGAAGATGCTTGAGTCATGGTTTAAACATTTCATTAAAAGTGTTGAACATATTGAGAAACCTGTGCTGCTCATTTATGATGGCCATGGCAGTCATCTAACTTATGGAACAGTGAAGCCCGCAATGACAAACAATATCATAATATCACTATGCTTGCCACCTAACACAAGTCATGCTGGACTTTGGGGTCTTTAAACCATTAAAGCTTGCATGGAAGGACATTCTGAAGAGATGGTTTAGAGAAAGTTGTCCCCAGAAAGTAAGCAAGGAGGTTTTTCCTTGCCTAGTAAAGCAACTCTATGACCAATTACCAGAGAAAAATGCAGTAAGTGCATTCAGAGGTAGTGGACTCTATCCATCGAACAAAGAAGCAGTTCGACATAGGATTGTTTCAGCTGTCAAGCCAGTGGAAAGCAATCAACAGCCAGTGGTTTCAGCTTCAAACGTTATGGAGTCAGAAGCACACAGACCTATGCTATTCAAGTTCAACCAAGTGTTTCACTTTTAGAGACTCTTAACACTAACAGTAACGCATCTACTGAATCTCCCTTTAAAGTGCTGCAGCGAGCAATTTTTGCAGACAATTTCACCAGGTTGTTCATGAAATAACATGAATGCAATTAGCAATACTGGAAGAAAAAGAAAAAGAGTGCAGGCAAAGGTTGGAGAAGTCTTAACAACAGAGGATATTGCGACCAGGCTGTTTATTGAAGAGAAAGGCAGATTGGCAAAGAAATCCAAAATAGCAGGTTTATAAATTTTTATTAAAATGATTTATTTTGAAAAAAAACTTAAGAGCAAAAAACTTAACATGCGCACCTTTTCCGCATACGCAGAGCTTAAAAGAGACTTATAATTAGATTTTTTTTCTGCTAAATGCATTAAATTGATAGCTCAGTGGTTAAATGCGTTGTCATCAGTATTGCTTTAGAGGGTTTTTGAAAAAATTTCAAAATTCATTTACGCATTACGGTTTAAAACCTCCTCTTAGCATAATGAATTTTGAAATTTTTTCAATCTTGCTTATATATTCACTTATATATTCATAGCAAAAAAATAATAATATAGAAACAAAGATTTCTAAAATTTGTATTTAAAATTTTCAAGTTTTCTCATTTTATAGATATATAGATATATGTGATTATTTCATATAATGCCTGCAAACTCAACATATGCTAAAGATGTTTACACTTGCATACATTTGTACGTAACGCTATTCAAATAGAATTAAGAAGATCTAAGCAGATCGAAGCACTAAACCAAAGTCATAAAAAAAAAAATTAATTCTTATGATTAAGAATTAAAAGAATAATAAAACGCTTATCTAAAAGTTAAGCCAAAAAGATTTTGGGAATTGATGTCAGTTTGTGGCCAAAGAAACTTTATGCGTCAAGTTTACTTTTGCATTTATCTTACATTTTTTTAATTAATTTTCATTATGTTGCATACAAATGCATAAAAATATATAAAACTGGTACTGATATATTATTTTCACGGATAAGAGATTGTATTTATTACAATAGAAATAAATAAATAGTTTTTGACTTTATTAATATATATTCTACACAAATATATTCCATATATCTTTAATAGATAGAGTTTTTTAAAAAAACTTAACAAAATCTTATTTTTATGACTATCATTTTTAAAGGTATAAGAAGCAGATGACATAGTTT
This sequence comes from Hydra vulgaris, assembly GCF_022113875.1. Taxonomy (NCBI): domain Eukaryota; kingdom Metazoa; phylum Cnidaria; class Hydrozoa; order Anthoathecata; family Hydridae; genus Hydra; species Hydra vulgaris. The sequence goes on along the minus strand of NC_061161.1, from coordinate 44,082,337 downwards.
TAGCAATCAGAAATTATTAAGAGAGGGGCAAATCTAAAGTTGAAGTTTCAAATTTTCCAATTTGACAATATGATTTGTGTTTTTTCAATCTTGTCAATTTATTTAAATATAATAACATTATTTAAATAAATTGACACACCGTTTTTCAAAATGCCATAAGGTAAAAAATATCATTTTTGAATTTTTTACAAAATAAGCTACTTTTTATGTCTACAAACATTATTGAATACATATTTTCAAAAAGTTCTGAAAAAAGTCATTAAAACTATTTTTTTTTTAAAAACGTTTTACAAAGAGTTTATATATACATTGTTTGCGCTTAACCATCTTTATTTAATAATTATTTTTTTAATTGCATTTTTCTCGAAATACGTAATAAGCATATTAAGGCGTTTTGAAAAACAGCTGCAGCACATATTTATTGTAAAAAAATAAATGTAGCAAAAAAAACTATTTATTGTCAAAAGAAATTTTTAAACTTTTTTTTTAACTATAGGCTTTTTTTTTTTGCAGCACTTTCTGGAGTAGCAGGACTGTTTTAAAAAGTTTTTTTTTATTAGGTTTTAGACAACTTTTTTTTCAGACCATCCGCAGCTTATTAGGACTAATTACCTGAGCATGTTATTAACATAAGTATCTCAATCAAAAATATGTCAACCTGGTACTCAAATGAAGCGAAATTATATAAATATTTCAAAAATAATATTCATTTCAAAATATTTTTAACTTATTTATCAAAATTATCATAAAAAAACATTAGAAATGCATTTTTTTCATTTTTTCTTAAAAAACGCAATTTTTTATGTAATAAAACCAAAAATAACAATTTTGTTTCAAAATAAATATTATTTTTAAAATTTTTATATAAATTCGCTTCATTTGAGTACCAGGTTGACATATTTTTGAAAAACTTTTTTTTCAAAAATATTAGGGACCCATTAAATATTCGAGGGTCTTGAGGGACCCCTTAAAATATTTTTTATTCAAAAAAAATTTAAACCTAGTGTTTTTGCATTAGATAGAACACGTTGTTTTTTGGGACACCCTAATATGCAACAATTTGTTTCTCCCAGTGTTTTGATGTTTTTAAAAATATTATCTTTTTTAAAATCTTTTTGTTCGTTTAAGTGTATAATATCGTTACACATGTTTTTATAAACACTCTATAAAACTTCAAAAGTATTTTGTATTTTTAAATAGTCAAAAAAAATTTTAAAAAAGTTTTTAATGGTAGGACTCAAACCAGGGCTTACTTGTTCAGAAGCTCAGCGCGCTATCCACTCGGCCATGCTGGCACGTTGTTAAATGAATTTCTAAAACTATGTAATGAAATCAAACTATAAAACTTGATAAATATTTTATTATGTTTTAACATTACAATCGAAGTTTTTGTACGTTAGACATTTGCATACACGTTCGTTCACATTTTCTTATAAAACAAAGTGCTGCAACATTTACTTAACACTACCTCAAATGCAATGGCTGCCAAGGGTTCCATATCAAATACGCTCGAATGAGCACTAACACTACTACTAAAAGGATTAAGTTCAGCAATAATGTATAGATGGTTTCAAGAAACCATTTAAAAAATTATCTTATTAATTTTTTTATTTTAAATAAAAATAACTATTATAAACTTAAATAACTTTTTTTAATGTCATCAATAAATATTAACTGCAAAAAGAAAAATCCAAATATAATGTTTTTTTTTAAGGTTTTTGACTTGATTTCCAATCAATAGAATAGAACTTTTTTTGTACAAAAAACTACAAAACTAGTTTTTTAAAAAAGCAATCGAAGAACTGGAATTTTTCTTTACAAGAAACAAAATAAAGTTAAAAATTGTGAAGTTTTTTTTGTTAAATCTCAATTAATAATTTATTTTGAGTAGTTTATTCAAATTGAAACTTTTCTAAGATTTATTTAAGACTAGTTGTACCTTGATCCTTCACATCTTTAAAAAAAAACACATGTTGTAATTTTCTCTAAATGATCTACTAAATAATCATCATTACTTTTCTCAAGGCACAAACACTCAAACAATAGTTAAAACACCTTATAAACAACCTGTAAATTACTTGTAAAAAACAAGATACAAACTTTTTTTTTTGATTTTCACTTCTAGTTATAAATTATCATTTTCCAGATATATCCGGAAATCTGAATGTTTCTAATAACTTATAATTTTTCCAGATTTTCAAAAAACATTTTGTAAATGTAGATTTGAACAATGTTGGATTAACCCGGGTTCATAGGTGCAGCTGCGCCCGGTCCCAAAAAATTGGGTCCCAATAGGGGCCCTGATTTTTTAAACATACATGCCACTGTAGTTGTGGATTTATTGGGACCTTTATTTTTACTACTGCAGGGGAGTAAAATGTGTAAAATGCTTTTAATAAATAAAATATGACTGAACGGAATAAACTGTTAACAAAAACAATTAAAAAATACAATTTGTTGACTAATTTTTTATCAGTTTATTTTTTGAAATTTTTAACTTTTTAATATAATTTACATATTTTTTTTTTTTTTAAACTGATAAAAAAGCTGAAAAAGTTTAGTCAACCGGGGTAAAATGGGAATAAAATTGAGATGGTTTTCATTTGCAGTTGCACTGGTTGAGCTGTAATTTATTTTACTGAATTTGCATTTTAAAAATTTTACATTTAATCTATTTAGAATTAAAATCAATTTAGAGAAAATATTTTTATTTTACAATTTTTGAGATAGGGTCTAACCCATTTTACCCTATGATATACCCATTTTACGACAGGGTGCAGGGTAAAGTGGGTATACTATGGGGTAAAATAAGTAAGGGGTTCTGATGGTAAAACTTAAATGTTTTAAATAAAAATAATTAAAAATAACTGTACTTTTCTGAAATTTTATTTAAACTTAAACAAAACTACACCTTTTGTGATCAAAATGTGTGTGGAAATGTACATTTATACTGCACAGGGATGCAGAGTCTGGAGTCTGGAGTCTGAGTCTGAGTCCATGGAGTCCCTCTTTTAGCCTGGAGTCCGGAGTCCATAACAATTTTAGGACTCCGAGACTCTTTTTTTATTTTTTTTAGTTATTTATATGCTTAAAAAAAAACCTGATGGTCTTGTCACAAAGCACTGCAGAAGAGCACTTAACCTGGAAGTTCACCTCCTTCCTTACCAATTTCGTTCATTTGGCCAGATTAAGTACGGTTCGTAATTCCCTACTTATATGCAGTTATTTTTTAGATAACATTTTAAATTTGAGGATGAACAAATGGCGATATGCGAAACGTCACACGACAAATGCTTGTTAAGAGAATAAAGAAAACTTTTAAAAAGTGCAATAAAACTATTTTATATAAAAACATAGTAGCGTATATTGTTTTTTAACTTGTAAGAACACAAACTATGTAGCTTGCCGAAAATAATGCGTATAATTCAACATTTTCTTATTCTATAACTTATAAAGTTTAACAAACACGTTAGTCATGGAATATATTATGGCTAATTATGTTCAGTTTGTACATTGCTAACAAAATGAAAATTTTAATTTTAATAACGCCTTCTGAAAAATTGCAATGAAAGCGTTATGGTTTAGATACGAAAGCTACCAAATTTAACTAACAAATTAATGACATGCAATAAAAAACCAAATTTGTCTGTAAGTTTGCGCTATAAAGTCAAACTAACGAGCTAGACAATCGGTAAAAAACCTACTAACTATGTCATAAAGAAGCCCAAAGATGCTTATAAAAATATCTCAGCCAATAAATAATAATTCTTTTGCGCAACAACTCCTTTTACGAAAAAACTTGCTTTTAGTTTTAATGCATTTTCCTAAATCTTATTAATTTAATTCGACATATTTGAAATAATACCAGGAAACATGTTACAAAATTTTTTTTAACAGCGTTGTCAATTCATAACTAGTCATGTTAACGATTTTCTTAACTATGTTTTCGTGGGTTGTTATAAAAATAATTAATTTTGTGAAGCATATATAACAGAAAGCAAATACTTTACAAGTTCACAATAACTTGCAATAACAACATTCTTTCTTTATATTTGTGTGCAACAATCTCGACCAGTAATGGCCACTAACTATGCATCAGATACAATCTACAGACATTTTCATCGTACAAATAAAATTTTGAATGGATGTAAAGTAGTATGCTTTAAATGTCTTGTACCCGAAAAAAATAAAAGTAACGAGTTATGCGGTAAAGAAATTACATGTGCCGCAAAAGCTTGCATTAGCAACCTTATACGACACTTATCTAGAAAACACGCGGAGCTCCTCATGACGTTAGAAAAAGAAAAGTTAGAGAAAATATTAGAAGAAAAGAATAAGAACCAAAAAAATATAGTCATCAAAGGCAGTAGTTCACAGCAATCCATATTAAAGTGTTTTGTACCACAGCAAATTAACTTGCATATAGCAAAAGAAGAATTTTTAGAAGCCTTAAACAAGCTGGTTTTGGTTGAAGGACTTTCATTCCAGGTTCAAATTATTTTTTCTTTAATATTTATTTTTTAATTTCAAAAAAAGTCTTAGCTGCATTACATTTTAAAAAATTATGCTTTTTTTGCGAATTTTTAAAAAACATTTATTATTCTAAAAACAAATTCTATAGGTGTTTGATCGAGAACCTATTCAAAAGCTTTGCGGAAAAGTTGCATCTCATTATGGATTTAAAATGAATAGAGATAATATGAGAATTCAAATTAGCAATCTTGCCAAAAAGCATCGCGAAAAATCAAAAATAAAATATTGAAAATGTTAATTTAAGTCGATTCTACATCAAGGCATATGCGCCACTACCTTGGTATAAATGCGCAATACTCGAACAATGATGAAATTGTTGTGATCAATCTTGGCACCATAGATACAAAGGGAAAACAAACGGCGGAATACACTAAAAAAATTATTGAAAAGTGTTTAGATAAGTTTGGAATCAATAAAACTAATATTTTAGGCCTCAGTGTTGACAATGCGGCAGTAAGTATCATATTTTGAAATTCATCTATATTTTTTTTAAATGAAGAAAAAGTGTAAATTCAATGATTAAAATCAATATTTTCAGTGAATAAAATCATTAAAAAAATAAACTGTTTTGATGTTTGTTAAAATGTCAATAAAATCTTTTATATACTGTAACGTATATTCACTAAATTTTAAATTAACTATTGAAATCGTATTTAATATATTTAGGTGAATATAAAGTTGGTGCGCGACTTCGGCATCAGCGCCATTGAGGAAATTGACAATGACGAAGGCGATTTTTCAGTAGAAACTGATGAGTTTGACGAAAATGGTAATTCTACAGCGGACAATGCAGCAGCAGTCTTGGCAAGTGGAGTTGCCGGTGGCATGAGTGTTATACATCTTCAAAGATGTGCTGTCCACACTTTACAGTTAGCCGTGAATGATGCATTGAAGAGGCTCACAATAAAAAATCTTATTAGTCATGCGAGAGAAGTTGTGAAAACTGCAAGAAATTCTAAGTGGATTGACTTCTTCAGGGACCAAGCTACACATCTCGTTCCAATTTTAGATCAGGCTACCCGTTGGTCTAGCCAGTTCAATATGATTGAGAGGCTAATTAAGGTAAGTTATAACTTATAAGTTACCTTAATTAATTTATTTAACTTTAATTAAAACTTAAAAAGTTTTGAATAAAGTTTATAAAACTATTTTTATTTTTTTATCAACCTGTATTTTTTCTTTTTTTTTTCCAACCGGTATAATATAAATCCAATTATTTCAATATTAATGACATTTACATTACTTAATAATTTTTAAATTTACGTTTATGTAAATATTTCTTTAATAATCCTCTTCATTTAAGTAGTTAATAACATTGTACATATATTTAATGAATTTTTCTGTTCTTCTAGATTCGACCAGTAATTCGAAATTTGAATATGCAAAAAGAAGCTCCAAAAGAATTTAATGTGCAACCATATCTTTGGGGATTGTGGGAGGAATTGAGAGATATATTGCAAATGGCACTCGATCTTACTATTCGTCTTCAGCGTGAAAACATCACAGCAGGTGAATTCCTTTTTGATTGGAATTCAATAAAGTGTGAACTAGACGGGAAGGACAGCAACTTCGCCAAAGATTTCCAGAAAGGAATGGATAATAGAGAGAGCGCACTACGCGAAAATTTGTTGTTACTTGCAGCAGTTTACATGGATATTAGGCATGGCTGTATGCTGACAGCGACTGAAGACAAGGTTGCATTTTTTAATAAAATTTTATTTATATATATATACATTTTATTTATTTAACAATAAAAAGTATATATTCAAAAAACTATAAATGTTTCTATAGATAGCTGCAGCTGATGGACTTTGGAAAATTAATTACAAACTGGCTAATAAAAATATTCAACTGGCTAATAAAAATAAGAATGATGAACTGAACAAAACCAAAAATACAATAGCGTCCAACTCTTTAACAGTTCATATTGCAGACTCTAGTTCAGCAAATGAGGAAAATGCTTCACCAGTCGCAAAGCGACGACCTAATTTATTTATGCTGTGTGAACAGGAGATTGAAGAGAATTCTTCAGAAGAACAAATGCAGATTCAGCTAAATGTAATAGAAACGGAGTTTCGACAAGCTCTAAAAACGATTCCGGAAATTCGTTCAATGTTTAAAGACAACTCCCCCAACTTAGACGAGTTTTTAAAACTTAACCCATTAAAAGCAATTGAGTGGTTTCCTTAAGTTTTACGGGATGCCTGCCAAGTCGCTTTGTCGCTACCCATATCCCAAGTCAGTGTTGAGCGACTATTTTCAGTCTTAAAGCACATGACTCCAGACCATCGTAGTCGATTTACATCTGAGTTAATTGACCATATGCTTTTTTTACGAACAAACGAATTTTTTATTTGAATATTTTTGATGTAGATATTGCAATAATGTTTTCTTGTAACTTTATAATTTAGCACGTAGTTAATGAAAATATAAGTTTTAATCCTTTTATAATTTTATGATCATATGGTTTAAAATAATCTGAGAAATTGATAAATCTGTGCGTGTGACAATACAAATCAAATCAAAGTTCTCTTTGGAGTTGTATTATTTTCATTAATTTTACTATCCAGCAAATACGGGACAAATTAACTTCTGGGTTTAAGCAACCGTGGCGCAGTGGTAGTGCACTTGCCTAAAAAACAAGGGATCCGTGATTCAAACCCTATTTAGGCAAATTTTGCGACATTGGTTAGAAAGGAGGTCTGAATTTCCTGTTAATTGCTTTTTCGCGGGGCTCTGCGATATTAATGGTAGCCTATCAATTTTTCAAAAATTCCAGATAAAAAAAAACCACATTTAATTCAAGAAAAAAATAAAAAATTCCGGAGTCCGGAGTCGGAGTCCATGGAGTCCATGATTTTTGTCATCGGAGTCCAGAGTCCTGGAGTCCCGAAAAATGAAAGGAACTTCGCATCCCTGATACTGCATATATGTATATTTGAGTAAGGATGATTCAAAAAAATCATTTAGTCTTATGCTTCCTTGATTAAAAAAGTCTCACAAATCAATCTAGCTAAGAGAATTTGTATTGTTCAGGACTATTGCAGGAACGCTGTGGCAATTTTTTCAAGATGTTGTTATCCAAAATGTCATCAATGTCATCCTTCTCAGGAAAAACATAGTATAGCCCTAATGGTGACTGTCAGAAACTTCACAGTGTACAGGCCTTCATCTGGGGTTTACAAATTACAAGTCTGTGACTCATGGTTTATCTTTTTACCAGCATACTTTATCAACACCCAACAATTACATTGAAGTTGTCCTTTTCTTCATAGACTTTCTCAATCTCTTCAGCCAATATTTCTTTTGTTTGTCAGTTAGGCCTACTAGTTTGGCTTTCATTTTTGAAACCTGCTATTTTGGATTTCTTTGCCAATCTGTCTTTCTCTTCATTAAACAGCCTGGTCGCAATATCCTCTGTTGTTAAGACTTCTCCAACCTTTGCCTGCAATCTTTTTCTTTTTTTTTCCAACATTGCTAATTGCATCCATGTTATTTCATGAACAACCTGGTGAAATTGTCTGCAAAAATTGCCCGCTGCAGCACTTTAAAGGGAGATTCAGTAGATGTGTTACTGTTAGTGTTAAGAGTCTCTAAAAGTGAAACACTTGGTTGAACTTGAAGCATAGGTCTGTGTGCTTCTGATTCCATAATGTTTGAAGCTGAAACAACTGGCTGTTGATTGCTTTCCACTGGCTTGACAGCTGAAACAAATACTTGGAGGTCCACCTTTCGTCCATGACTTATACAGATGTAGCTGTTTGTACACAATAAATGGAGGCAAATACCATACTGAGGCAGATACACAGAAAAGAACACTGTAACTTACTTTTCCTCCACATGCTGATTTCAGATAAGCAGTATGTGATGAAACTGACACAAACACTTTAGAAGCAATAGGGTTTGTCCCTAAGCCAACTTCATCAAGATTAAAAATCCTGTGCGGTTTGTCAAGAAGGTCATTTTTAACTAATACATTTTCATACATTTGAAAAAAAGCATTGACAACACTTTCTGTCAGCCCTTCTGCCCTTGCTTTGGTTAAAGATTCAGGCTTTTGTTTTGAAAGTTTCCCTTTCCATCTCTTTTCAAATCCAGTAATCCAGTCTTCACCAGGGCAGTTGTCTTTGAAAGGATTAGGTATTCCTTTTTCTTGAATGAAACACTTAACCATTGATATCAAGTCAAAACGATCCCATGGAAATCCACTCTCAGCTAAATACCACAGTGTGCGAACAATTAAGCGTTTCTCATCAGCAGTAAGAACGAGGAGTCGTCCAGAACTAACTCCCTTTGGAGTTTAAACTACCCATCTCCTTAAAGTTTCATATGGAATTTTCTTTCCCCTTGAAACTTTGTAAACTGAACTTCTTTGCTTAATGATAAGTCTTACATTTTCCAAGTCCTCCTTTGTATAGTTGGGTTGTATTTTGCCAATACAATTCCTCTGCATTTTAAATCAAATCAGCAACTGTTGAAGGCAAAGAACAAAACAGAACAAATGAATTAATGTATATCATTTCTACATTTAATTCATATTACATAATAATAAATGCTGCTAGATATCACTGTGACTGTGGCATTAGCTTATCTTAGTATTTGTTATACCCATTTTCCCCCATTCTGGTTTTTCAACTATTATTTAAAAATGTTTGGTTTTTCACATTCCTGTTACTATTACCTAAAAAGAGGAACTTCTCCTGCTTATAAATCTATAACTTTTGACTGTGTGTGTTAAATGCATCATTTTTTACAACAAAGTTTTACCTGTTGGTGAAAGCACATGGAAACCAAAACCAAAATGGCGGCACACCCTGTAGAGAAGCAGCGCAGTAACAAAAATTTCTAATTACAATTTTTTTAATAAAATTTATTTCACTATCACAAAAAACTAAAACTTATTTCAATACATTAATAGTGCGTTTGTAACCAATTTGATAAACTGCTCTACCCATTTTATCCCAGCTACTCATTTTTCCCCAGTTGATTCTACAACTTTTGATGTAAAAAGTATAGAAAACTGTTTTTTAATCTAACCTGCTTTTTTTTTTTACCTTCATGGTAATTCCATAGCTATGTGCACCTATTACATTCCTGTTAGCTATTTTATTTATTTATAATGCATTTTATGCTGATATATTTTTTCTTAAGCTCATATTCTTTTTTGATTTACTTTAACTCAAGAACTTCAACTATTAAAAATACCTTTTTATAAATTATGTTTATTTAACTTTAAAACTCTTTGTATTTTAAATTATTTTAACAAGAATAAAAGACAAACAGTAATGATAATCCAAAACATACACAATACACCATAACAACAAACTAATATTCTTAAAATTTATTAGACTTAAATTTAAAAATGTTTGGAAAGCATGAAAAACATAAACAACCTACTTTATAATAACAATACTGAATGTAATTGTAAGGTTCTCTTTTTTCAAATAAAGCAAGTATTTCTCCTGCCACAGCTTGCCTTCTACCAAGAAATTTTTCAGCACATAGCTCTGAACATGATTTTACTTTAATAAAGTAATGTAAATAATCTAATTCACCATTAAAATAATTGCTATACAAAGTTTGAACTTTTTTAAACTTTAAATCACACTGTATTCTACACTGTGCTTTAACTTCATTTGCGTGATGATAGTCAGAAATAGCTCTCTCTAAATATATAGTGGCTAGTAGGTAATTATCTTCATTGTATGCTTTTAATGCATTTGTATAAAGTTCATCATAGGTTTCTTTGTTACTTGTATAATTTAAATCAAGGTTTTCTATATTGCAATTTACAATTACAAGATATATAATGTGGATAAAAACCAAGTGACAGATTATTTTTTTTATTACTTCCATTTCTCTAAATGTATATCTAAAAATAGATTTTTTTTCTAGTAAGATACAAGATACTACTTTTATTATACAAGATTTTAGAGTTTTTAAATATAGAAATATCCTGCCATTATTTGAAAATTTTTCAAATAACTTCAGACTGTAATAATTATAAAAATTAAAAAGACAGTTAATGAGCATAAAACATGAAACTTAAAAAATAATATACTTATTTTTATTTAAAATTAATTACTTAACTTAACATTTCATTAATATAAACGTTAAAAATAGTAAAAAATACAACTATAGTGTACAAGAGAAATCATTTACAATTTTTGCCATTTTTGCTAGATAAAAAAAAGCACTTGAATATTTAAAGTATGGGGTGTAGTTTTAAGTATCAACAGTCAGGCAAATTGGAATGAAAAACAAAAATTTCATGCTGTTTAGCACGATTGTTTTCTCTCGGTATATAGACAAACTGTTTTGAGCATCGGCCAATGCGTCGCGGCATTAAATCTAGTATTATAAATACTATTATTTTCATCATTAGTGTTGTTCGGACCTATTTATATAAAATAAGGTCACACAAAAAAAAAGTTATGTAATAAGTGAAAAAAAAAAAAAAGTTTCAAGTATTTAACAACAATTTAGACAATAGCTATCGGAATGCAGCCTAATACCGCTTTCGTTTTTTTATAAATCTATTCCTTGAAATCATTGTGACCATGTCATAATTATTCAAGGGTATTGTCTGTATCAATGATACCAGACAATACCCTTGAATAATTATGACATGGGTCAATGCCATAATGCCCCGCAGTTTTAAATCATTAACCTTTGTATAAAAATAACGTGTTTAATAGACTATAATAAATACATTTTTATAATAACTCACTGAAATGTGTCATGACACATTTCAGTTAGGTAATTTTAAGTTTATGTTTTTTTTCTTTTAGAAAGCAGTGAGTTTTTTTAATGATAAGATTTTCTAGTTATAGTCGGTTTTTTGACGAATATAGCCGGGTAGTTAGGTATTTGACAAAATTCAGTCGGGTGAATTTTAGTTTCTGAGACTTTTTTTTTTAAGGAACCAGTTAGTACGTTTTAGGGAACCACTCCCTCCCTCCTCCTCATTTTTATTGTAGAATCGCTCAGGGCCGCCGAGAACCTTCACTCTGCCTGGGACAGCAACCCTGATTGGCAACTTTATTTATCAAAATTTCTCTATATTATAAATGAAGGACCTTATTTTTTTAGATACCTTCTTTATATTTAGCGTCCCTTGGATATCTGCTGCCCGGAACAAACTGTCCCTCCCCCCCTCCCTATCGGCGGCCCTGATTTGCCTTTTAGTTCGACTGGCCTTCTACATATTTCATTTAAAACAAACTGTTTTTTAAAAATTGTTGTTTGAACTAAATAATATCTAGCAAATATGAGGGTGGACGACAATATGTGGGTGGACGTAAATTGTCTTTCAACTAAAAGAAGAACATTAAAAAAGTAGCGGTTTAAATCATTAAACACTGCTTTTCTAGAAATCTACAAACCAACATGCATCAATATTGTATTCTATCACTGTTCCATAACTTGATTAGCTAGAAAATTCGACAATTTGTCATTTTTTTTAAACGATGAACACCTAAGTGTTGAGAATTCGATAATACTCTTTGCAAGTTTTTTTTAGTTCCAGGTTGCATCATTAAAGATTCATTCAGTCTCAAAAAATTTGATTGCAAAATAGTATACCAGCATTTAGCAAACCTAAATGAAAACACTGCTGAAGATACGGTAAAAAAAATCGAAATCAAAACCAGAGAATTATATACCTATATTTAAGCAGCCGTGGTTAGAGCGCTTGCTTCAGTAGCAAGAGATCCAGGTTTTATAAAAGTGTTCTGGACATATTTTGCGCCATTGGTAAGAAAAGAGGCGCGAACTTCCTAGATAAATGCTTATCCACAGTGCTCTGTGACAAGACCGTTAAGTTTCTTGGGTCACCTAAAACAAAAATCATTTTAAAAAATAATGTCAATACTTCTCGTATTCGAAAGGAAGGGCTTCCTCTGAGATATAGACTTAGTCCGAAACTTTACATTAGAGATCTTTCAACTATCTCCAACTCCCAGTTTGCTGACAATATTACACATTCTGAAGAAGATTTGGAACCGTATGCACTAATAATGAAATCGTAACATACATTTTATAAAACCAAAGACTACAGTACGTCTTATAGGCTTACGATAAATTCGTCAAAGACACAGTATAATATTTAAGAACCCTAGAAAGAAACTGTCGGATAATCTACGGATGGTAAAAGACGGCTGTATAATCAATCCAGTCAAATTATTTAAATTTTTATGAGTAACCCTTGATTGACATCTTAATTTTGGTCTTCATATAGATAGCGTTTAATAAAAATGTCATGGTATTTTTTAAATTGCATCGTGAATTATTTGCAAAGCAAATCAAGATGCTCATTTAACCCCTTTTCTGACTGAATTAAATACTGGACTCATTAAAGGATATAAGAGAAAAGCATGTAGCTGAACTTGTTTGTTCTACTATAACTAAAAATTGTCCTCCAGCTTTTTTCGACCTATTTAGATATTGTGCTGAGGAGGTAACTCACAAAGAAATCCGCTCCCGTATTAAAATTGGTAAGAGACGACATAATAGTTTAAAACAACTTTTAATAAATATAATAAATATAAAAAATTAAGAAATATATATATTGCTGCATTTTAATTTTTGGTACATTTTTCTTTACAGCTGCAAACAACATTTACAGCGACAAGTTGTATAACCTGTTTGACATCCATAATCAATTAACTTAGGACAGTATTTATCAGCTTCAGGTAGCATCTTCCATATAGGATTTTTTTTAACTTTTATTTTAAGTGCCACAAATAAAAAATAACGTTTTGTCACAAAGACAAGAACGTTTGTTTTTTGGGGGCACTTAAAAACAATAAAAATTAGTTCCATTTAGCTTCCAACTCTATTCCTAATAGCTAGGTAAAGATGGCGATCTAGGTAAAAATACTATTATTGTTTGACTCCAAATATACGCTTAATACACTGTACACTTCACATACGGCATTATTGAATCACGTGTGAAATGTTGCTAATCTGCCAGTTCTTTTGAATAAAAAATCACTTCAAAACATATTTACATTTACACATCGTTTGGTCATACTATAAAAACAAATTTTTTTAGCAACAGCATTGTTTTGTCTGTCATTAGATTATGAGAAAGCGCCAAAAATGCATCAGTTACATCATCTCTAAAAAACCAAGTAAACTGTGCAGTATTTTTTATCTTTGCGGTTGTATTGCTACGAATAAATGGAAAAGCATGAAAAGCTGGTAAAACTTTTGATTTTAAAAGTCTAAAACTGTTGGCAACAATCTTGTAATCAACCTTTACAGCATAATGTGTATGTAAATTGAGGCAAGTGTCAGCCTTTTTGTTAGAACACGATTTAAGATTTTCACAGGCAAAAGCTTAAGGACGTAACATTTCAAATCAGGTAGTTCCAAAACAAAGAGCTTATATGAGAGATTGATGTGAGAGATAATCTGCAAAATAGATCATCGTCGTTTAAAGTTAATTTAAAGCGTTTGCTTTTATTAGATAAGATTGCAATCGCCTTATTCTAAAAACAGATATGTTGCTACGTTACAGGAACGCATACACACTTACAATCCTGATAACAAAAACAATCTTAAACAAAATCTTTCAACTAAACTTGAAAAAATCATGGTAGGATTTTTGCCGAACTATCTAAGCATAGATCAAAATGAGAAGTATGCAGATGTCTGACAAAGATAAACAGAAAGAGATTGATTTTCTTGATTGAACTCCAATAAGTAAAATGTGAATGAACCATTTACTTTACGCACCAGGTAAAGTCAAAAGTTGAACTAATCCAGAATACTCCAATACAAATCTTATGCCTGATAGTGTAAGAAATATATACATATAAATAGTCTGCAGAAACAGAAACCCTCATTTACATATCGACAATGATTTACAGGGGTGCAGATAAAAGAGCTTCAGCGGTGCCAAATGTTGCAATTCCGGTTGTAAAAACAGCTTAAACCGAGTCTCTTTCTGTAAATAAGATACCAAGCGCTTTAAGATAAGCCATCTCAATGTGTAGACCACCCATCAATACAACACATTTAATTTCCCCGTACAGACCAGGCTAGTCCCATTTAACAGTTTTAGTAAACTGATGATCCAATGTGATAACACGGATCTGTTTAGGATTAAAATAATGGATAGAGTTTTTTTTATTTACATTCATAGAGTGTCATGGCAACACTATTGAAAGAATCTTATAATAGTGGCAACAATGAAACTTTTGGCAAAGTTATTTCTGGATTTCTAATTTTATTGGCATGCTATGACAACCAAACATTATTTACACATTTTACACAAAAATTAATACCAGGTTTAGTTGTCAGTGCAAGTATACAATCATATGTTACACCCAAACAATCATATGTTACACCCAAACAATCATATGTTACACCCAAACAGAGATGAAATAGCTAATAAATAAGTGAAAGCTATTAAAAGAAAGTAGCTGGTTTATAGATGTGCAGCTGAAATGTTATTTGGCTTGGTTTGTATGTCAATTTTTTGACTTTTGAGTATCATAGTAAAGAGTGCGAGGAGGCTTTTTGATACAGATCTTTCCTGACACCACGGCTGAAATTCATCTGTAAAAAGCGGTGTCAAATATGATTTGCTGAATGACTTGAGCAAATCGGCATTGCGTAATGTTTTACGTTGATTCAATGTTGTATTTTACGTTGGCACAACGTTGTATTTTATGTTTGCAAAACGTTGTATTTTAAGTTGATTCAACGTTATATTTTACGTTTGCACAACTTTATATTTACCTTTTATCGGAATTGAGTTAATTTGTTAGACATATACATATAAACATAAAATATTATTATTAGTTTTTGCGCATATATAGTTTTATATATGTATGTATACATGTATGTATACATGTATACATACATATTTCCGTCATTTTGATGACGAATTATTATTGGTTATGACATATGTTTTACTATAATATTGCATCTGATTAAAGAATTATTTTATTATAATATTGCATTATTCATGTTTGTTTTGCTTGTGTTTTGATATTTCATAACATAAAAAAGAGAAACATATTAGCAAAATATATTTCCATAATCAACTGAAATATTTAAATGAAAAATAGTTCTCATAAATTATACAAATGTATATTTGTAATGCGCACATTGGTTTACACACATTGATTCAACGTTGGGTTTGGATCGTAAAAAAATCAAACTTTTGCGATGTTTTTACATACATTGGATCAACGTTGATTTATATATATTGAATCAACGTTGGGTTATATACATTGGATCAACGTTGATTTATATATATTGAATCAACGTTGGGTTATATACATTGGATCAACGTTGATTTATATATATTGAATCAACGTTGGGTTATATACATTGGATCAACGTTGATTTATATATATTGAATCAACGTTGGGTTACATACATTGGATCAACGTTGATTTATATATATTGAATCAACGTTGGGTTATATACATTGGATCAACGTTGATTTATATATATTGAATCAACGTTGGGTTATATACATTGGATCAACGTTGATTTATATATATTGAATCAACGTTGGGTTATATACATTGGATCAACGTTGATTTATATATATTGAATCAACGTTGGGTTATATACATTGGATCAACGTTGATTTATATATATTGAATCAACGTTGGGTTATATACATTGGATCAACGTTGATTTATATATATTGAATCAACGTTGGGTTACATACATTGGATCAACGTTGATTTATATATATTGAATCAACGTTGGGTTATATACATTGGATCAACGTTGATTTATATATATTGAATCAACGTTGGGTTATATACATTGGATCAACGTTGATTTATATATATTGAATCAACGTTGGGTTATATACATTGGATCAACGTTGATTTATATATATTGAATCAACGTTGGGTTATATACATTGGATCAACGTTGATTTATATATATTGAATCAACGTTGGGTTACATACATTGGATCAACGTTGATTTATATATATTGAATCAACGTTGGGTTATATACATTGGATCAACGTTGATTTATATATATTGAATCAACGTTGGGTTATATACATTGGATCAATTCTGGGTTTAGGTCGTAAAAACAATCAACTTTTTGCGATGTTTTTAAAAACGTTGAACCAATGTAAATGTGCCAGCTGTTTTTAGTTCCGTTGGTATTAATTTTATCATTAAACAAGTGACATTGGATCAACGTTGATTTTGCATTGGAAAAAACAGCCAACGTTTGGGATGCTTTTACATACGTTGGCCCAACGTAAGTGTGCTAGTTGGTATAGTAGTAATACATGTTAATACGTATTTAATTGGCTTAAACTCGTCTTGTACCAAAAAGGCTTTAGTTAGTATGTTATACCTCTTTAGTAATTCAACCAATTTTTCTGAAAATAAAAAAAAAGTGATTTAATAAAATATTGTGAGACTTTTTCCTGTAAAATAAATATTATTCAAAGAACTTTAAGTATAAAAACAGTAATTTCTTCATTCAAGTTCCAATTTTTTCAAATAAAAAAAATCACTTTTTTTTTAAGATAGATTACATAAGAGCAATCTCTGTTTGAACATTAAAGCATTAGCAAAGTAGCAATTAAGATACTAAACAGGTGTTTAATTAAAAATTGAATTAACAAGATTTAATGGATACTATAACAAATCCAGGTTTTAAATAGAGTTTTGGGTGTGGTGATTCGTTTTTCATTTATGCTTTTATTCCACCTGTAAAAATAATACAATAACTTAAGATATATGCTGACCTTAACCCTAACACAAATTCATAATATTCATAATGTTATGAATTCAAGATAAAACAAGAAACTTTTTTTGTCATATTTTATAAGACAAAAAGTCATTGTTATATTTTAAATCAGCGTTTTAAAGTTCTCCCGCGATATATGAACAATAAAAAAAGCACGTCACCCGCACATAAACGTAAAAAACCGAAAAATTACGGAGACTGGCCCTAAACCACCTAAGCAGTGGTACAAATAGTGTTTTTTTTGACTCATGTACCACCGTGGCATAAGCTATATCTGTTTATCGAATTAACACAAAATGTGATGTATACATCTACAAATCAAATGCAGTTGCGCCAAAAAACGCAAAATGCAGCAGGGAAAACGATGCTAGGGAAGGAGAATACATAATGCTTGAGAAGGAATACCAAAGTTGACCTGGGACCCGGCATATAGCATATAGTAAGTTTGTTGTTCTCATTTTGATTTTAAAGCAATGATGTCTACATCAAAAGATTGATTACTACATTGTTTGATTAACAGAACAACATTATAGTAAAATGAAATTTACTCAAACAGTCAAACTCTATAAATAAAAAAGGTATGCTAGATATTTTTAAAATGGCTTCAATAAATAGTCAAGTCTAATTAGAAACCTGTATTTTATAGCAGAGGAATAGAAACTAAGCAAATTTATTCTTTGATTAAACAAAGTCTCGTTTGCTTTTTTATTTTAAAATAAAAGTTTAGAGATGTTAAGGTACTAAAGCATTAAAATCATAAAAAAAAACAATTTTCGAGTTTTTATTTCAATATTTGTAAAATTTAATTCTGGTGTCAAACATTCTTAACTTTTATATGTTTTTTTAATGATATTAAAAGATATAAGAATTTTAAAAACCAGGTATAATATTATTCGCTTAGCAACGCTTTAGCAACGCCAAGCAATATTTGGTTTTGCCCCAAAATCTTTACAAATAAGTCTTTTTAATAAATGTTTTAAATTCATTAGCGGAAACCAAATTATTTTAATTAAATCTTGACTGCAACTTTCAAGTTCTAAAGTGAAGCAGACATCTAAGTACAAATGCAATAATTGATTGTTTGGTGCTGTTCCTTATTTTACTAGAATTTTAAAAACATTTAATAAGTATATTAGTTTGTTTTTAAAGATGCCAAAGTCTTTAAAAGCAAAGAAAAAAATGAATTTCAAAGGTAACAGATTCGTAAAAAACAATGCGAAGTAAAAAACAACTTTTACTTCGCTGATTAAACAATATTACAATTTTTTCATATAATCATGTAAAAAAATAAATAACATCCTAAACATGTTTAACTTTTTTATTATATATATATATATATATATATATATATATATATATATATATATATATATATATATATATATATATATATATATATATATATATATATATATATATATATATATATATATATATATATATATATATATGTATATATATATATATATATATATATATATATATATATATATATATATATATATATATATATATATATATATATATATATATATATATATATATATATATTATATGTATTTTATATATATATATATATATATATATATATATATATATAAAATACTTTTTTATTTTATATATATATATATATATATATATATATATATATATATATATATATATATATATATATATATATATATATATATATATATATATATATATATATATATATATATACTTTTTTATTTTATATATATATATATATATATATATATATATATATATATATATATATATATATATATATATATATATATATATATATATATACTGGCGTAGGAACAGGGGAGGGCAACGGAGACGATAGTCCCCCCCTCCCCCAACTAAAACACTGGGGAGGCGGACACTGCCATTAGCCCTCCCCTCCCCCCAATTTCCTAAATTGTTTTAAAAAAACTTTTATGATAGCAACAGTGGAACTATTATTTTCCAGTCTCCAATGATTAAGTCACAATTAAACATCCTCATGGAAAAGTATATCCATAAAACTGTTTAAGCTACTACCGCATACTAATTACTTTTAAATGAATGTGTGCTGGAAAAAGATGACTAATCACGTTAAAAAGGTGATTAAAGGGGCACAACCCCATTAAAAATTGCAAATTGTTTTAAAAAAATATTTTTTTAAAAATTCATTCAACTTAACTTAAATTTATCAAAGAAACTATTGATGGTATTAATTTGCTTTCAAATAGATACTAAAATTGATCAAAATTTCATTTATTTAGATTACTGTTATTTAACTCCCCTAGCAACGCACATAGCAACCGTTTTTGAGTACTTTTTTTCACCTTTTTAGCACTATTTTAAAGTTGACTTTAGATTTTTGTTTTTGCAAATAACTTTTTATTAGAAGTTATATGGTTCAAATGCTGAATTTATTATTGACTGTTTTATAAAAAACATTACAGGAAACCGAATAGTTAAGATGACATTGTTAGCTAAGATTTTTAACATTCATTTGTATCGAGTGGGTGCACATGTGCACATTTAATAAAGCTAAATCAAAATTAGAAGTTAGGATTTGTTTTTGAACTTAAGTTTTAGTATGTGATTTAAATGGCAATTTGTGATTTAAATGGCTCGGAACTTTAAAGAAAGATTAGAAACAAAAGGTTTAGACATTTGTTGTTAAATGGTATGCGTATGACAGGGTATGTAGTATGCGTACAACAGGGATGGGTTATCAATTTATGAAACTGGTTTTTTATGAATAAAGTTGCATCCAATGTCTAATCATAGTCTATAGTGCAATATTTGATAAATAAAATGGTTCAAGACAAATATAATCATTATTATAAATAAAATTTTCTACAAATATTTTTTTTAAACGTTTTTTTATGAGATATCAATATTGTATTAACTTTGCTTTATTGTGGCAAGGATGTTTCAGAAACGGATTGACCAAAACTTATCATATTTGGACAGTTTGTTGATTATACATCAATACATAGTGCAATTAGGGCATCCAATACCGGTATACCGAAAACAGGTATCCCGGTATACCGGACGTTTTTTGAATACCGATACCGAACTCTCAATACCGGTATATACCGGTATTTCTCATCGATGAGATTTCGTGCGTGTTTTGACACAGAGAAATCTGTATCTGTATCAAATAGTTATGAAGTATGCTACTAAAATTCAAAACTCAATAATAAAAGAATTATCTGAACTTCAACAGCAAGGAAATCGGTTTAGTCTTACGTTTGACGAGTAAACAATAGACCGGTAAAAAATAGACGTTATTTGAACATTACCGTTCATACTCGAAATAGATTTTGGAATTTGGATTTAGCGAGAGTTAATGGACATTTCCCAGCAGAAATGTGTGTTAAGTTAATTAACAACATACTGAAAGAACACAACCTAAATATTGATCGCGATATTGTATGTATTACTACAGATGGTGCTTCCGTTATGAAGAAAGTAGGCGAATAATGTCCGTTGACCAGCAACTTTGTCTAATCCATGGAATCCAATTGGCTGTGGTTGACGTCTTGTATAAAACAACATCTGTAGAATTGACCGATGATTATATTGAATCTGATGAAGATAGTGCGGGTGAGATTTCCGATGACAATAATGAAGAGCATTTAGACGTACTAAGGATTTTTCAGAACTCGCCAATTTCAAATGAACTTGAAAATAATTTGGCTCCATTGATAAGCAAAGTTCGAAAAGTTGTAAAGCTGTTCAGGCGATCGCCAACCAAAAATGAAATCCTTCAAGTTTATGTAAAAACTGAACATGCTAATGAACTGTCATTAATATTAGATAATAAGACCCGATAGAACAGCTTACTTTTTATGCCAGAGTGTTTTTATAAACTAAAAAATTCTATTCAAAAAGCCCTGATTGACTTAAACTCAGCTAATAATTTTATGGAATCTGAATTAGAATTGATATTATTAACAGTTTCTATGTTGTTACCAGTGAAATTGGCTGTAGAGGCTTTATGTCGGAGAGATGCTAACCTACTATCAGCTGATACTACCCTGGCATTCATACTGCAAAATTTGGGCGCAGGACCATTAAATCAAAATATGAAAACCTCCTTGATTATAAGAATAAAAGAAAGACGCACAAATTTATTTTATCTCATACAATATCTTCATAAAGGTGATCAAACCCATAATAATTTTAGTTCAGATATCATATTTG
>NC_061161.1:44033347-44055847 GCF_022113875.1 Hydra vulgaris | reverse complement strand
CTTACAAAATGTATATTAGACCTTTTATCCAGAAAGGGAAGTTGCTATCAAACTTGTTACAACATTTTCTTTTTGCAGCAAACATGCAACAAACGCATTCCATGAAAATAATAAATATTCCAAACACACTAGAACAAAATATTTTTGCTACAAAAAACTAAATTAAAAAAATTTATCATTTTTCTTTGAAAAAAAAATGTATATATATATATATATATATATATAAAAACAAAATACATCATTAATGCACCAGCAATAAGACATTTTTTTGAATCTCTGCTCGATTCCGTCAAAAGGTACCAACCATTGCTGACAAAAGCTATATCAAAAAAGTAGAATCATTGAGCATCAAAATTTTGATTTTCTTCTTAAAATTATATACCTAATATTACTAAATTGTATTTTTATTTTCGAGCTGTAAAATTTATTATCAAGTACTGCTAAAATGATAAACTTCATTTAGCAATAATTTCAGTTTTATAACTTACATATTCCAGATATTAAACCCCAGATTCTTGCAACTGCCCGGGGAAAATCAACATCCTTTTGATTATCAACTTCTTTTTGGTTATCACCCAAACGCTTGTAATCAGTACGTTTTCCGTTACCCCTTTTTGGAACTGGTTTATTCGTCATTTAACTAATAGTCTATTTACTTTTTTATTTTACTCAACATTGGCACAAGACCGGACTTTGTCGGAAAGTATTATATGGTAATTACATACCCTCAAATCGTGAGTTGTTTCGGAAACTTCTTTTTTCTAATTCACCAACCTTGTTCTTTAGGGCTTCTTATCTTGGGGTACCTATAATAACAAATAAAAAAAAAAAATCTTTAAATTAAGATTTTCATTTTGGCTAAACTATCGTGTTTCCATTTTTTTCAATAAACTTTTTACTAGCCTTACCAAGGCCGTAGACAACTTTTTTTGATCTTTGAGCTAAGCAACTTAGAAACATAAAGAAAACTCCACATTTAAGTATGTTCATAAATATAAGGGAATGAGGATGCTATGCAAAAAATTGTAGTGCTTGGAGACTGGGAACAACAAAAACCCCAAAACCTTAGCTCCCTCCCCCCCCCCCCAGCCCCAAACAGGAGGGCAATTAGTCAAATTTGTAAATTTTTTTAATCCTTAAACTTAATTTATATTCATCGTCAAATTTCAAATTTGATTCAATAATCTTTTGTTGTTCGGCTTTTATGACCTTATAAAGTTTACGACTCCCTCAAATTGAGGGGGCTTGTTTTCTTTTCCTTCTTTAAATTATAATTATGTTTTTTTTTTCTTACAAATAAATTAAATTTGTTTGTCATTTTATTTTGCAGTTTTGTTATTTTTTTATTTTTAGTAATATTAAAGCGTCTGTTCGTGCGTAGTTGAAAATTATAAAATAAAATAAAAAATTTTATTATATAATTTATAAAGTTTGCATTATTTTCGTTGTAATGTTGATTTTTTTTTTTTTATATTCATAAAATAAAGTTTTTTTATAGAATATTTTGTCATTTCAACCACAGAAATAAACGAGTTTTGACAAAATCTCTGTTTATTGCTCGGTACATAGTATATTTGGTTTTTCTTTCAGCGCAGTTTCGAGCAAGTTGTGCTTTTAGTTGTTTAGTAAGACCACGCGGCCGAAGACTGTAGTTTGAAGACTCGGACATTCCGTAAGATTTCAGCTTATGCAGATTGAGTTAGAAAGGTAAAAAAATGGCAAAAATTATATAACTATCATATATATACATGTAATACATCAATAAAATCGTATTTTTGGTCAAATAATTAAAATTTGCTATTAAAAATAATTTTTACGCGTACCTCTGACGCGTACCTACGACGCGTACAACGCGCGCTTACGAGTGTAAGCAGGAAAAATTTGACTTAAATAAAAAAATCGGATTCCTTGATCTAAAATACCACATATTTTTTAATATAAATTTTACTTGTGTCTAAGGTTCGTACTACACATGCGTATACGTGTTACAGTCTTTTACGCGCACAAAGAATGACTTAATTTAAAAAGATTATATTCTTCAAACCAAAACATTTACTAATTAAAAAGAAAAATTGGATTTTCAAAAAATTGGAAATTCAAAAAATCAAAATACAGCTAAATATAATAATAATATTAAAATATATTAAACACAAAATAAATATTTATCTTATCTAATTTTTCTTTCGAGAAAACAAAAAAAATAAAATCTTGTATTAATAAAAAAGCTTTTTTTAATTATTACGGCATTAGCAAAGATAAAACTTCAGGAGTAAGGGTTTTTCCATTTTTAAACTTCTATTTTTTGAAAAAATGTTTGATATTACACGATCACTTCTAATCAAGAGGTATTGGTACTGGTTTTTCATAACATTCTTTCTAGATATCTGTATGTTTCAATCTAGCTTTGCAAATTTTCTTATTCAGAACCTCTAGTGACTCTTCAGAGTAGTAACCAATTTACAATTCTAATGCCTCAGATATCTGGATTCCATGTTCCAAGAGTTTATGAACAGTTGGGAAAGTCATATACCAGCGATAGTTTTTAAGTATAAGGGCTGTAGTTTCATAGCAATAGTGTCAAAAACTTTCAGAGTTCAACTCATAACAGGAGCATACTGATACTAGGATTGTCCTCAATCTAATAGCTACATCTACAGCCACTCCTGTTATATCAGCAAAGATTCCAGCATTTTCAAATGCCTTTTTGGCAGTGTTCCCATCGTTAGTGTTGCCAAAACCTGTTTGGGCATATCAACTTTAAGACTTAGCTTTTCTCTAAACCTCAGTTGAAATACTTTTATCTATTTTTTACTAATGCTTTTTCAGCAGGGTATTTGGCAAAATACTTTTATAATGTCTAACTTATATCCTAAATGTAAAATATATTTAAAAGATCTGAGCCAGCAATGCAGAGTAAAAAGGCCCAAAGATAAGAGAGATAAGAGATAAGAGAGATAAGAGATAAGAGAGGTAAGAGCTTTTTCATCGATTGGTTTAAATCTGATCAATGCTGTGTTATTTAGTTCACTGAGTTTAGCTCAAAAAACATTATATGATTGGGAGGATAGAGAGTTAGTGGGGGCATTAACCACTTTACCATCAAACGTTGTTAAATCTAGTTTAGTTTTAAATGTGATATTCGTATCGAAGGTTTTCCTTCTTCTACTTCTAATTTTACCTCAAACTTGATTAGTCTATTCATTTTTCCTTTTAAAATTTCTTATCAATTATTCCGTTTTAAAACTTGCAATATGCCGTCAACTCTTGCATATTTCGATTTTCGAGGTTTGATAATTAGAACCATCTGCTTGAGTATTTTTACTAATAGGAACTAAAGGTATTACTTTTGTGATGAATGTAAGCAATGAACTATTGTTCGCTACTTTATACGCAAGTTTTAATTAAAAACGGAAAAAACATAAAAAAGATGAGGTAATTAAAAGGTCTTATATCAATTGGGGCAAGTTGGGGCAAATAATTTTTTTTTTTTACTTTCATATATACCCATCAATGGAAAAATGTTAAAACTACCATGGAATGTGGAATCTATTTGTTTTTGAACAAAACTCATAGTTAAACTAATTTAAAAAAATTAGTTTAATTATGACACATTTTCGAGATTTCAGTAATGAAAATCTAAAATTAAAATTTATTGTCAAAAATGTTATTAATAGTTACCAAACATTTTAAACATATGACTTCAAATTAAATTTTGAACTGTTTTCATATTGTTTCATATGTTTTTACCCATATCAATCATAAAAGAGTGACACTAAAGCAAGACTTGAGCGAGTTTTCCGAGAAATAAAATTAAAAAATAAGTCTTGGAAAAAGGCGTATAAATTGGTGAAATCTTAAAAATTAATTATTGTCTTTCAGTAATATTTAGTTACATTATAACTTAATTATTTTCTAGCAAGAGTTTTATATGGGTTTTTTTTTTTTGCCTTCTTTTATGGATTTTGACTCACTGTGCGACGGTACGGAACTTTGTCGAATTAAAAAAAAATCAATCTAAAAACTGGAATCTTCTTATTTTGAATTGGATAAAGCCAATATTTTCCTTAAAAGATTAAATTATGTTTTTCTAATCAATTCTCAGTGCTTCATTTAAATATTCGTAGTATTACTAAAAACTTCGACGAACTAAAAATCCAACTAGATAATCTTAACTTTAACTTTAGCTTAATATGTTTAAAGGAAAGCAGGGTTTTAGATACAACATTTAATTAAAATTCTAATTTTATTTTGCCCAACTACAAAGCCATTAGTTTTGAACGTAAGTCTTCAAAAACAGGCGGTGGTATATGTGCCCATGTGCTTGATGAGTTTACTTATAAAATTAGATATGACCTGTCGTTCTCTGAGCCGGTGTAGCGTTTTTAAATTACTGCGTTAAAATTTTACTGCGCAGAAGTTTTCAACCGTCAGTTTAATGATGTCAGGAAATATTTAAATGACAATGCTTTTCCTGAAGATGTGAATGAAAGAGGAAAAAAAGCAAATTTTAAACGGCAGTGTAAAAATTTTGTTATTGGTCGGAAAGTCACGTGATTATGCGCAATTTTAATGGCGCGATTAGTTACCATCTTGGATGGGGGAAACTAATTTAGAAATCGCATGTAAATGTAAGTTTTGAAGTTTGAAACAAGATATGTCAATTTATGAATACTTCGAAAAATTAGATTTTAACGCTGCAGAAAGGTACAAAAACAAACTTGCGATCCTTGGAATTAATCAATGTCCGTACAAATTCCCTGCAGATGCTTGGAAAGATGACCCAACAGAATGGCCATCTGTTCAATACCATGATGTATATCATTATTTAATAAAAAGTCCTAAAATCTTTTCTCCTGAGGCTATAGATAACTACAAAGCATTAGATGCTTATAAGTATTTTGTCTCTGGTTGGGTGCAAGAAGTTTTACATATGATATTTAGCTCAGGTTTTGTTATTTTTAAAGCAGAAGTTAAACCATCTTACAGAACAAAAGACCCAACTCATACACCGTGGATTGCTGTTAACAACGAAGAATCAATCATCTTAAGTCACTGTAACTGCATGGCAGGGTGAGTTAAATTATTTTTTATTTTTTTTTCCCATACAACTTTCTAGTCTTATGTTGGATTATATGGGTTAAAGATATACATAATAACTAGTGTGTATGTGGGATGTAAATGCTTCACAAAATAATTTAATTTGTAACCAATGAGATAAACTTAAAAAAGGAACAATGTGATAAAGATTGTTTTTTTGTAATTATTCCAAAATTAATATTTTTCAGATATTTTTTACTATTTTATAGACTTGGTGAAACCTGCTCTCATGTTGCAGCTGTTTTATATAAATTAGAAGCAGCAGTTCGCTTGGGTTTGACGTCAAAATCTTGCACAGATGTCCCTTGTAAATGGAATCAAAATTTTACAAAAGATGTTAATCCTGCTCTGATATCTGAGATAATTTTTTACAGTGCTGATGCAAAACAAAAAATACGATCAAACATATCAACTACATCATTAACTGTTAGAGTAAATAATTTCTTATTTTAGCCACTATTTAATATCTAGTTAATGAGATTAAAATTTACCTTGTAAAATCCATAGTTACTTTAATATTATTTTATTGACATCTGCTTTTTACATCTTTTTTTATTTTTTGTATTAGTTGAAGTGAAACATTTAACTTTACATAATTCTTCACATTAATTAACTTCACATAATTTTAAATGGTTTAATAAAATCAGCTTTTAATCTGTTAATAAAACTTAAAAAAATAAAAAAATATTTTTCCTTAACAGCTAAATGAAGAACATTAGACTCGTTTTCTTGAATCAATAAAGAAGAACAATCCCAAAGTTTTAGCATTATTGTTGTTTGAATGTAATTTTTGTAAAAGTAATAAAACCAAATTTTTGTAAAAGTAATACACCTTCATTATTATGGGGATGTGAAAATGAAGAATTTGGATTAGCTGAGTATGTAAATATCAGTTCTGATGACACATACATGAGTGAATCCCTTTGCCTGTCAGTAGTCATTGGTTTTGTAGTTTCACAAGAGAAACCATGGCTGGGTGTGTCTCCTGCTGGTGTTGTACATTGTTCATGCTGTGGGTACGGAGTTGTTGAGGTGAAATGTCCTTACAGCCTTAAAGATATTGGATTGACTTCTTCGATAGATGATGAAAACTTTTATGTAAAAAAAAGTAATAATGGCTTCATGTTGGAAAGAACGCATCCATATTTTAGTCAGGTACAACATGGAATGTTCATATTAGACGTGCATTATTGTGATTTTGTTGTCTGGACTCCAATTGATTTTTTATTTTTTCAAATTGAACATGATCCTTATTTTGTGAATGAGATGATCACCAAAAGTACAAAATTCTGGAAAAATGTGATCTTACCAGAACTAATGACAAGAAAGTTGGAAATCGCAGATGTTAAAACTGTTGAACAACAAAAAGAAGAAATATTTTGCATTTGTAAAAAATCCAACAGTAATTGGGATATGTTAGGTTGTGATTGTTGTGATCAATGGTTTCATCTAATCTGCCTGAAACTAAAAAATTTACCAAAAACAAAGGTCTGGTATTGTCCAACCTGTCGACAGAAAAAATAATGTTTTATTATGTATATATATTATTATTTTTGTTTTGTTTATTTTAAATGACAATGTAAATATTTTTTAAAAAAAATAGTTTTATGCTGTTTCGCAACATTATATAAAGATATTTATATTATCTTATTTAATTTGTGATTTTTATATCAAAATAAAATTTGTTAAGCTTTTTTAACTTTTTTTAGTTAATTAAATAATTTTCAGTATTTGTTAAATTTTCAATTTTGAAATCTAAAAGAAAGACTGAAAATGATAAATGAAAATGACTTTATATGTTGCAAAAATAAAAATTTTATATGCAAGTGACAGAAGATTTTGTTTATAAAAACTCATTTTAAAAAATCGATGAAACTTTCGATTGATAGGATTAAATCGAATTAACAACTTATTTATGTTTTGTAAATATTTGTCAAATTATCTAGTTATAAGCATCGCCTTTGTTAGTAATCCTTGGTGCTTTTAAAAATATCTCCGTTTTTTATTAATATTTTTGTACTCAATTATATTTGCATTTATTAATGTTCAGTTAGTATTTTGAAGAAAGGATCTCGATTAATTTTCTCATAACTTAAATTTAAAAAAATCGCAGTAATTGGAGCCTGGGAACAAAAATACCTCAAGATTTACCTCACCTAGCTCAAATATGAAAGTAATGAGTTAATATAATATTTTTAGTTGACTCTTAATACTAAATTTAAACTCGTCAGTAGGTTTTAATTTTTATATAAATTATCTTTACGCGTTCCAAAGTTATGACCATAAAATTTACAACCCCCCTTGTTTTGAAGGGTTCGGAAACTTAAAATGGTAAGGTTTTTTTACTCGATTGTACAATAGACTGAACCCAATTTAAAATTTATAATTTTCACCATGCTCAAAAACTTACCTTAGTACCATTAAAAAAAATTTTTGTTGTATTTAAACTTCAGCGATTATCTTTTTCCGGATATTTTTCTCAACTTTAAGTTTTTCCGGATATCCAAAATGTTTTCCATACATAAAAGTTTAGGTGTATATTTTTGTAATATTCTTCTTTTTTTTTTGAGCTTTTTTCACTTATCACTCAAAATTAAGAGAAGTTTACAAAAAAAGTTATAAAACAATTCAGTTAAAAGCAATATTAAGAGGAAAATAAATTTCGGATTTTTTCCGGATATTTTACACAAACAATTTTCCGGATTTTTAAAATATGGTCTGGATGATCTATGAAACTTAAATATAAAAAAACTTATACTTAAATTTTTTTTTTTTCTGTATACGTGAAGTAGATGACCGGTACCGGTCACCTTAACAGAAAAACCAGTTTATAGATCTTTGAACACACCGCAAAAATTCCCGAGCTCCTGCCACCGGATAAACTTTTCAATGCTAGAAATTAAGGCTAATGAAATTTCGTGCGCTGCCAATTTAACGCTAATTAATTGACGTTATTTTATTTTTAACTATGAATGATGATTTTGCAGACATAACTTTATAATTATTGTTTTTATGTTTAAAGTCGAATTTCAAATAATCTATGGTTTTAAATTCTTATGTAATATTAAAGTAATCGGTAATACCAATTCATTTTTTGCCGGGATTCGAGTCGGTCCCCGTTAAAAATAGAATCGTGACGTGTCTGATTTTAGTATTGAAGTTTATTTTGAAATATTTTAAAAGCACATTATTTATGCTTGAAGTCAATTAGTTGAGTTATTTTTATTTTCTTTCTGCAATTATTGTTATCAGTACCTGACAAATAACAAAAAAAATTTATTTTTTCATTGGTTCTATTTTTCTTGTATTTTCCCTAGAATGTCAGAATCAGAATCTCATAAGCGGCAAAAGCTACAAATGTAAGTGATGCGAAATAAGTTTATTTTATTTTCTCCAATTTTTATAACGATTCAAATGGAATTAAATAATTTTTGGGAACAGTTGTTAGGCCTTTAACACCTTTTAAGGCCTTTTTTTTTTTTTTTTTTTTTTTAATTTTACATTTGTTGGTCGTATTACAACTATATATTGCCAAAAAAAATAAAATAAAAATAATGATAAAATAATAAACTTTCACAAATATAAAATAAGGTATCTGAAAGAAGATCAAAGGATCAAAGAACCTTAAATAAGTTCAAACAAGCATTAACAGTATCAAATTTTTACAAATTTCATATATATACAATCCAAATATATATTTTATAATCCAAAAAGAGATCACGCGGATCTACTCATCAATATTTTATATAAACGTATACGTGAAGTAAAGAATATAAAATCAACAAAATAAGTAAGAATAAACTTTTTACAAATATAAATAAGAGAAGGCAAAGTTATTAATTTATATTATTAATAATAACATAATACGTCTTCTAATGAAAAAATTAGGGTTTTTAATTTACTTTTAAAAAAACGAAAAGTAATGGGTAGTTCGAAATCAAAATTGGGCAAAACAATTTTATTCCAAAGGTGTGGTGCCCGATAGACAATACAAAATTGATTAAAATTCGTTTGACAGAAAAGTTCATTTAAAAAATCAGTATTTCTCAAATTGTATTTGTTGATGGGTTTCGGAGTAAAAATATCTTTGAAGACAGATTGAGACAAGTCATTTTTCCACATGTATACAAAGCATAAAACATTATATATATTTAGCTCGTATATATTTAAAATTCTCATTTCAATAAAATAATGTTTTGCGTGAGAAAAGCGATTTGCAAAGCAGATTAAACGGATAGCATGTTTCTGACGGCGATAAAGACGTTGCAATTTACTTTTTTCTGTACTACCCCAGGCGATATTAGCATAATTTAAATAACTGTGTATAAATGAATAATAAAGTTTGATTAAAATTTTCTTATTGAGGTAGATTCGTGCTTTATATAAAACTCCTATGTTTTTTGAAATTTTAGTGCTTATGTAGTCGATATGATGGTTCCAACTGATGTTTTCATCAAGGTAAACACCTAAAAATTTTGTTACGGAATCCCTTTTTATTTCATTTTGATCAATAAAAATTTTAGGTAAGTTTAATGGCAAATATCGTTTTTTGGAAAGCGAATGGAATAAGGTCCACTTTGTTTTATTAGAATTTAGAGTTAACTTATTACATTTAAACCAACTCTTTGTTCATTGTTTTAAAAAGTTCAAAGATATCACTGTTAGAAAGAAATAAGTTAGTATCATCTGCAAACATAATACTTGTTAATTTAGAGGCTTTATTTAAATCATTAATATAAATTAGGAAAAGGAGTGGACCAAGAATTGAGCCTTGTGGGACTCCACATGTTATAGAAAGACAATTGGTGTGATAACCGTCATTACTCGGAACAAATTTTTACGATTTGACAAATAGCTTTCAAACCATTTTAAAACTTTATTTTTTATTCCATAATGTTTAAGTTTATGGATTAGAATTTGGTGGTCAACTGTATCAAAAGCTTTTGATAGATCAATAAAAAGTCCTAGAGTATATTGTGATTTTTCAAATGATTTTGAGATTTCACGTACAAATTGGATAATTGCATGTTCAGTTGAGCTATCCTTTTTAAAACCGAATTGATTAATGTTAAGTAATTTATTAACATGAAAATATTTGTACACTCTGTTATATATAATTCTTTCTAAAATTTTTGAAAAGGTGGAAAGAACAGAAATAGGGCGATAGTTACTAATAATTGATTTGTCCCCTTCTTTAAAAATAGGAATAATTTTGGCAATTTTTAACAGTTCGGGGAAAACGCTTTGATGAATAGAAGCTTTAAAAACTTTAAAAAGAACAACTTTTAGCTGTTCAAAACAATCTATAATAACGTTTCCATTTATTTGATTTATGAAATTGCTTTAATATTTTTTAAAGATTTGAAGGCTCTTTCAAACTCTTCAAACAATAATTCAGAAGACAACTCAACTGAACCAATGCAGTTATCAATGGGTACTAGAAAATCAGTAAATAAAGATTTGGTCTTTGGGATTTTTTTAGAAAGTGTTGGACCTATATCGATAAAAAATTTGTTAAATTCTTGAGTTATAGTTCTTGATTCGTATAAACTTTTGTTATCGACTCTAACCATTTGTGGCAGAAAACCTGAGCATGATTTTTGTTTTCCAATAATTTCATTCATTATTTGCCATGTGCGTTTTGCGTCATTTTTAAATGTATTGAGTAATTGGGAGTAATAAATTTTTTTTAGATTTTTGCGAATTTTTTCAAATAGATTTTTGTAGTCCTTGTAAATTTTTTCGTATTTAGGTGTTTTTGTTTTCAAAAAATTTATATATAGTTTTTGTTTAATTTTGGACGATTTTTTAAAGCCCTTAGTGATCCAGGGTGTATTTAAGCTCTTAGTAGTTATTTTATTTTCAATGATTGGGAAGTTAGCATCGTATACAGAAAAAAATGTTTTGAAAAAAGACTCATAGATATTGTTAGAATTATCATTAAAATTTATGTTATTCCAGTGTAGTAATGAAAGTTGATTTTTGAATAAATTAAAGTTAGCCTCATTATAAATGCGTTTTCTAATTACTCTTTGTGCGGTTAAAGTTTTTTCAGAGTTTTTATTATCTAATTTTAGGAATATAGGGAAATGATCTGATATATCGGTTCGCAAAATACCTACTTTTAAATCATTGTTGAAAATATCTGAAGTTATTATATTATCTATTAGAGTTGCTGAATTTGTCGTTACTCATGTAGGTTTGTTTATTAAAGATACTGAACCCGTTTCAAAAATTTCATCATAAAAATTTTTAACTTTAAGGTTATCATTATAAAGAAAACAATTCATGTTTAAATCTCCAATTATAAAATTTTGTTTTTTTTCAACGTTACCTTTTTTAATAATTTGTTGTAATAACATGCTAAAGTTTTCGCTTACGCCATCAGGTGGCCGATAACAACAGCTTAGTAAAATTTTTTTTTTTTGTTGCAGTTAGTAATTTCTATAGTTGCAATTTCTTTATCGCAGTCAGAAACGCTTAAATCATGGCTAAAACAATGCTCAAAATTTTCGTGAACATAAATTAAACTCCACCCCCGCTTATTTGTTTTCCTTTCCATTAAAAATGTATTAAAATGAGGTAGATGAAAATTATTTAGGTCTTCTAAAGAAATCCAAGTTTCCGTTAAACAAATTATATTAAAAACATGTTTAGTTTCTTCTAATAAGTCTAAAAGTTTTTCAAAATTGCTATTTATTCTTCTTATATTGAGGTGGAGAATTAACATTTGATTATTATTTCTTTCATTCTCATTCTTAAAAAGAAACCCTTCTAGTTGGCTAGGAAAGTAATATGAACAATCTGAAAATTTATTTTGATAAATATTGTTATCAGAGTCTAAGTTTTCATTTAACGTAGAGTAATTTGTTTTTTGAATTTTAAAAACACGAGATTCAAAGTTTTCATTTGTAGCCATGATTAATATATTTTATTTAAGATTTCTTTTTAGGAATGCCCATAAAATTATTCGTTAAAATTGCTTTTAAAAGAAGTTTTAATATAAACAATTTTGTCATACCTTACCGTAACACTTTCACCATTCAATCGCCTTTCTTTCACTTCAGCGAACAATTTTTTTTGAATAGCGACGGTTTCTCGAGAAAAATCTTCGTTCACGAACGTATTTGTGCCTTTGAGTCGATACAATTCCTTCAATATTCTTATTTTGTCTTTATATTTCTGAAGATTTAATATTATAGTCCTTGGTCGTCCATCGTTTTTTCGTCCAGTGCGGTGAGCTCTTTCAATTTCAACACCTTTTAGTCCAAGTTTTTTTTTCGGTGAAGAATGTTTGGACTTTTTTTTCTGTATCCCCCCATGATTCTTTATCATTCTCGTAAATTTCTTCAATCCTAAGATTGTTTCGGCGTGATCGATCTTCTAAGTTTCGTTGTTTTTCTTTTAATACATTATCTATTTTTGTATGTTTCATTTTTTTATCTAGATATTTGTTGTTAGTAACTATTTTTTCGTCGATAAGTCCTTCATTAAAATTAAGGCTTACCTTTATATCTTCTAATTCTTTTGTTAATTTTTTTATACAATTTGCATTTCCATCAACATTTTTCTCTACTTTTTCAAATCTATCGTTTATTATTTTGATGTTAGCGCCAATAATATCGAGAACTGCTTTTTCTTGCTTTTGAAACATTTCTTCCGTTTCCTTTTTAAATTCTTTGAACATTTCTTTTAAAAGTTTCTTTATTTCAGGAAGTGTTACAGCCATATTATTAAGTTAAAACTTTTTATTAAAGATACGTCTTTATTTATAATAAATAAAAAGTTTTTTTTTTTTTTTCGCCACGAGGTAAAAAGTGCGTCCGTTCTTGTTGAAAGCTTGAGTTGAAAAAATCGGTTTAGAACGTCAGGAAGTGGCTTAAGGTCATTATAGTCGCAATAAGTCAATTAAGCTTAGTGTCTTTTATATGATGTTGTAAGTATTGTAAACCATATTTTGGACTAAACTAGTTTTAAAAATTCAAAGGTGCTTAATCATTTGTTTTCTTTTAAATGGCGCTGCCTGACTTATTCTGTATCTTGTGCCTCAATCATTTTTTGATTAATCCCCGTTAACTTTAGGACAAAACTATAAATTGGCGGGAGATTATTATCATTAGTGTTTAATTAATGAAAATAATTTATATGTTTTTAACTTGAAAAAAAATGTTTTTAACGTATTGTTTGTTTTTATAAAAAACTAGTTTTATCACGTAAATATTATTTGACTTGCTTGGAACATACTTTATCGTTTTGTATTATGTTTACATAAAACAATCAAATTCGGAAGTATTCAAAAAGATTCTGGAACTTAATTGGAGATTTCAGTGGAAAAAGATTTTCTTATATACCAGGTATACCGGTATGAAGTGAGCGTCAAGATACAAATGTCTCGATAGGGAACATTTGTTGTGAACGAGCCTTTATTTTTTTTTGTTTGTTTGCTATGACATCTGTGAAACATATTTAGTATACATCAAGTCATTGAACAGACAACATCATATTTTTTCATCGTGTTAAAAATGTCGAATTTTGTACCGGAAAATGATGATTTGCGGAAAGCATTAATTTTTTGTTTTCATTTGAAGAAAAGTGCTGCAGAGTCGCATCAAATGCTTGTCGAGGCATATGGTCATCATGCTCTATCAGAAGCAACATGCAAAAGATGGTTTCAACGGTTCAGAAATAATGATTTTGATGTGAGAAATGAAGAACGTGGAGGACCACCAAAAAAGTTTGAAGACGCCGAATTGCAAACGATATCGGATGGAGATGACAAGAATGTTAAATATTGCACAACAAACAATTTCTGACCGTTTAGAAGCTATGGGAAAGATCCAAAAGTGTGGAAAATGGGTGCCACATGAATTGAATGAAAGACAGATGGAAAACCGAAAAAACACTAGTGAAATTTTGCTTCGAAGACACGAAAGAAAATCGGTTTTGCATCGGATTGTTACTGGCGATGAAAAATGGATTTATTTTAAGAATCCTAAACGGGAAAAATCATGGGTTAATCCGGGACAACCATCAACATCGACTGCAAAACCAGATCGATTCGGCAAGAAGACAATGCTGTGTGTATGGTGGGACCAGAAAGGTAAGGTGTTCCACGAGCTCCTAAAACCTGGTGAAACCGTCAATACTGATCGCTACCGACAACAAATGATCAATTTGAACCATGCATTGATCGAGAAACGACCAGAATGGGCCAGGAGACACGGCAAGGTAATTTTGCTCCATGACAATGCACCTGCACACAAAGAAAATCCGGTTCAGGATACAATCAAAACACTTGGCTGGGAGCTGCTACCCCACCCGCCGTATTCACCAGACTTGGCTTCTTCCGACTACCATTTGTTTTCATCGATGGGACACGCATTGGCTGAGCAGCACTTTGATTCCTACGAGGAGGTCGAAAATTGGGTGTCTGGTTGGTTTGCTTTAAAAAACGAACAATTTTATTGGCGTGGTATCCACAAATTGCCAGAAAGGTGGTCAAAATGTGTAGAAAACAATGGCCAATACTTTGAATAAAATGTTTTATACCTTCCCATTAATAATTAGTGTTTTATTTTCACAAAAAACGCTCATTTCATACCGGTATACCTGGTATAAAATCTTATATTGCTTTTGTACTGAGGTCTTTAAAAAAATTTTATTTTTCGATTCTGTTCCGCTTTTCAGCCCAATGGGTTTAATTGACACTAAACTTTTACAGTCATAAAGAATACATAAAAGTTGACTCAACATATTACGTATATTATATTATTTATATTATTTATATATGACATTGCATTATAACATTACGTGTATTATATTCTTAAGATATTCTAGAAAAGCTAAAAATTGAAATGACTTAATCAGCATTGATCGAGTCATAAAGTAAATGTTACAAAAAGTGTAATAATATTACATGCTAGCAAAACACAATACTTTCTCCCAAGTTCGTTAAAGCAGCACACACCAGAACAACTTTATCACAGCTTGCATATATTAAATGATTTGCCTCATCCTTTAGACTTTTCACTGATCTTATTGGCAAGATTCCTTTTAGAATTTTATAACGATTTTTCATTAATCCTATAATCCTTTCTATATGAATCCTTACAGATGCAATATTTCTGGTAGATTCAACTTCTTCAGCTGATAGCTGGCATTTGTTTTTTGCGAATGCAGGAACCAACAGTTCCGAACTGGAATGAGCAGCAAAATCATCTTTCAATGTAAAACCACGATCAGCCAAAATTTGATCTCCAGGGTAGTGGTATTTTGATGATGTAAAGTTTGATTTTTTTACAATTTGAATGTCAGAAACACGACTACCCCAACATTTAGATAAAAAGTTAATGGCACCAAGTGGTGTACAGGAAATAAAAACCTTTAATGTGCAATGTTTTTTGTAACTACTATAACATTGTGCTCTTGCTAACAAAGGACCAGGTGACTCAATAAACACATTAAAGCAGTCAATTATTGAAGTAAGCCGTGGAAACTTTGACTTGAAAATATGTGGTATGGTTTCGAAAATGTGTTCTCGAGCTTCCATTCTAATTAAAAATTTTAATTTTTCTGACATTACATCTATCCATTTCCAAAAATATTCAATAGCTGTTGTTTTACTTATGGAGCACAAATGGGCCAACATATCAAAACTCATATTGTGCTTCAATTTAACAATTGTTAAAATTATTTGATCTTCCATAATATTTCGAGTTGGTCTATGATCACCATTATGTTCTCCTATAAAAAGGTATCGATAAGAGTTGTTAAAATATCAAACTTTAACCCAGTTAACATCAAGCAAGTGTCAGGATTTTCCCTTAAAACTTGAAACGAATAAGGAGACAAGTGCACAGGCAACAATAATTTTTCTCGTAATATATCTCTTTCTGATCATAAATAATCCATTTCATGGTATATACTTTCTCGTTCATATTCACTGACAAGAGACTTCATAGTTATTGTGGGGCTAGTTCGTGAGGCTAAAGGAATATAACTTTGTTCTATTATATTAGAGCATCTTACTTCATTGGTTATTGTGTACAATTTCTTTGATGTTTTCATTTTGACTAGATTTTTCAGAATGCATATTATCTAATTCATGGTACATACTTTCTCGCTCACATAATTTATAAGAAATTTCAGGCTATTGTGGGGCTGGTTGGTGAGGCTAAGGGCAGATAATTTTGTTCGATCATAGTAGAACATCCTACTTCATTGGACATGTTATTGTGTACAATTTCTTCGATGTTTTCAATTTGACTAGATCTTTCAGAATGCATATTATCTATTTCATGGTACATACTTTCTCGTTCACATATACTTATAAGAGATTTCATAGCTGTTGTGGGGCTGGTTGGTGAGGCTAAGGGCAGATAATTTTGTTCGATCATAGTAGAACATCCTACTTCATTGGACATGTTATTGTGTACAATTTCTTCGATGTTTTCAATTTGACTAGATCTTTCAGACTGCATATTATCTATTTCAAGGTACATACTTTCTTGTTCACATATACTTATAAGAGATTTCATGGCTGTTGTGGGGCTGGTTGGTGAGGCTAAAGGCAGATAATTTTGTTCGATCATAGTAGAACATCCTGCTTTGTCAGTTATGTTACTGTGCATTATTTTATCAATGTTTTCAATTTGACTTGATAGCAAATCTGGCTGACTTTTATCAGATGCATGAGCAGCTAGAATAGAAAAAAATCAAGTTGTGTTTCATGTTACAAATGTTACATGTACGTATATGTGTTTACGTATATTTATTTGTTTGCTTAAATTAAGCCTTAATCATACTAACAGATTTTTAAATTCTTACCTGATATTTTGTTACAATTTAATACAGATTGTCGATGAAGAGCTTGATGTTTTTTTCCACATGATTTGTAAGAAAACACAGAAGGTACATAATCTGGATCATTTGATTGGTTTTTTTTTTTACCTGTAAAAAAAATATATATTTTAGCTACATGAAATACACAGCAAGCGTCTTTAAAGAACTAAAAAAGTTATGCTAAACAGTTCAAGCAAAAAAAACCTACCAGAAATAAAATGTTTAGAACAAACATAGTGATATTTTGATCTTGGAGACCAAAGTTTGTTCTTGAGAATATTTCCATCTTTATCTAAAGCAGTACGACTGATTGCATTGAGCCAAAGTTTGCGACGTTCTGGATCATGCGGTAAAATGTAATATTTCAAATCTGGATTTTTTGTTTTGTTGTTTGAACATTCAAAAACACAACAACTTTTGGGCATTTTAAAGAATTCTTTTGTTATAGCCACTGACGCGCTGCAGACAGAAATTAATTTTCCCCCATGCAAAATGGTAGCTGTTCGCGCCAAAGATTATGACGTATTTCCGACAGTGAGGATTGCAAAAAAGGTATTGGCGAGGTAAGGAAAACTTGTTTTTATAAAAGAAGTTTTTATTTAATTTAAAAGGTTTTAGTTAAATAAAATTAAGTAATTAAACAATATTCTTTATTGTGCATTATTTTGAATTAACACAACATTTTTCAAAAGTTCGAAAATTTATAGCTTTAAAACAACTCAAAATAATGTAAAAATTTCATACAAATAATTTTTTTATTGTAGGTGATTGTGGTAATAGATCGGGAAGAAAAATTAAACATTGTTAAAGAAGTCCATGAGAGTGAATTTGTAAATTCAGTATCCATTGCACTTCATGATATGACAGGCGTTCAGCAACATGTAACCTCTGCTTACCATCCACAAGCCAATGGCCTTGCGGAGAGACAGAACCAGACAATTAAGAAAGCAATTGTTAAGGTCTTAAATGAAAATGTTAAAAGTTTGGCCTCAGTTTTAGATGAAATCCTTTTTGCTTTACGTGTTAAAGTGCACGATTTAATGGGGTATTCACCATTTTACCTTATGTATAACTGACAACCCTATCTTCCAATTGATGTAAAGTACACAAATGTACTCAATGGGGATAACTACAATCCTGTATATGATAAAGAAGTTTTACAAAAAGCTTTACAAATGAAAAGAGGATTTGAAGAAAAAGCCATGACCAATATTGTTTGTGCACAAAAGAAACAAAAAATTGACTATGATAGAAAGCATACAACACCATCAAATTTTTTTGTGGGTCAAAAAGTACTATTGAGAAATCTAAAAAAAAGAAAATAGAAAAGGTGGAAAAATGACTTTCTCATGGCTTGGTCCATATGAGATACTTGATATTTTGTCAAACTCAACATGTTTATTAAGAAACATTAAAGGGAACAACACAATAAAGAAGAAGTACTCTCTACATCATGTTAAACCATTTGTTGAAGAGAAAAGTAATTCAAAATTGCATAGTTTAACTTCTGAGTGCAATGATCAGGATAAAAGTCAACGTAATTCCAAATTAATGAAACATCCCACCAAAGAAGTTCTCCAAAAAATAGCTGAAGAACAAGTACTTAAAATATTTATAATGCCAGATCTTTTTGATGGAGAAGAAAATGATGTACCTTCAAAAATACATGTTTGCAAAGATGATGGCAATTGTTTTTTTCGAGCAATTTTGTTTTTGCTGACAGGTTCTGAGTGTCAACATACACGTGTTTGCGATGTTGTTGTTAAACATATGGTATCAAAGTCTTGTTCCAGTCTTTTGTCCGGATATTTAGGCGATGATGTGGAAAACTACATTATCAAAATTGTATGGCCACAAATAGTATATGGGCTACAGATGTTGAGATCCTTGGTACTGAAAATCTTATTGGAATTGACATTGCTTTATGGTCCTTCACTGGACAAAAACTAACATGGCTCAAATATCCAGCATCCATGAAACTCGACCAACTAACAGCTCATAGTATTCTTTTAGAAAATAAAAACAATCATTAAAACGTTGTTTTGTCACTAAAAGCTTTGTAAATGAAATGATGTTTAAACTGAACTAAAATGATGTTTGTATATCAGTTGTTTTACAAGGTTGTTTGTTATAAAAAAATAAATAATTTGCTCAAGGTTGCATATTCTTTACAACTTAAAAAAACGTAAATAAACTTGTTTGTAATAAAATTCTACAGAAGCGATCTTATTGATCGCTAGGCTATTTAATTTATTCTAAGATTAGATTTTGTCGCACAATAAAGGAAAATCTCTTTACTTGATGACAGTAAAATTATAACAAGCGCAGTAAAACTATAACGTTAAAATATTACTGTCTCAGTAATATTTTAACGTTATTATTTTACCGCAAAGGAAGTTTGAATGGTTGGAGACTTCCGCGCAGTAAAATCTTAATGCAGTAATTTAAAAACGCTACACCGGATTTTGAATATTTCACTTTAGAATTTTGCAATAAGTTATCCATAATATTATTGTAACAACTACATACCAATCACCAAACGGATGTTTAAATAACTTTAAAAATCACTTAAGTGATTATTTTGAAATAGCATGCAAAAAAAATAAAAACTGCTCATTTTTATTTGTTGGAGATTATAAAATCGACTATTTAAAATATGGTGAAAATAATAAAGTACAACAATTTTACGATCGCTTTAATGAGTTTGGAATGATGCCTATAATAAAGAAATCAACAAGAATAACACAAAACTCTTGTTCTGCAATCGACAATATTTTAACAAGCACACTCTTCCATTCCACATTTAAATCAGGCATCATCAGAAGTGACCTAACCGACCATTTCATAGTCTTTGCAATTTTCAAAAAACCAAAAGATATACGAAAAAAGGACTGGTACTTCAAAAAAAGAATCTTTACAACCCGAGCAAAAAAATGTTCAAACTAGAGCTATCGACTGTAAATTGGAACTTTGTTTTTCTCGAGACATGTGCTAATAACAGCTACAACCTTTTCCTAGATAAGTTTTTCAATTTGTACGATAAGCATTTTCCTAATAAAATAGGCCGTATTAAAACTAAAGGACCTCTTAATCCTTGGTTCACTAAAAACCTTTTAAAGTCTTCGAGGCGAAAACAAAAGCTATATATACGCTTTATTAAATCAAAGAAAGAACGTGAAAAGCAAAATTACTTAGAGCACAAACATCTATATGAAAGAACTAAAAAAATAGCCAGAACTACGTACTTCAAAAATAAGCTGTTAGAACTATTAGGTAACTGGAAAAAAACGTGGGTTGCTATTAAAGAGATTCTTGGAAAACAAAAAATACACAACAAAGCCTTACCAAGCGTGATTACCGTAGGCGACACGCAGATCTCTGATGTAAAATTGGTGGCAACAAAATATAATGAGTTTTTCGTAAATAATTAAAGATGTTTTATTAGATATTTTTAACAAATCGCTGAAAACAGGTGTTTTTCCAGATAAACTGAAAGTTGCAATTATTATACCCATTTTTAAATCAAGAGATGAAAGCCTCGTTACAAATTATCGACCTATATCGGTGTTACCTGTTTTTTCAAAAATTCTCAAACGTATCATGTATAATAGGATATTTGCATTGTTGAATGATAACAATCTTCTTTATTATAACCAATATGGTTTTTGATCAAGTTACTCTACGGAACATGCACTTATGCAATCTGTTGAAGTTATCAGTGGAGTATCTTCCCATAACAAATTCACTTCAGGTATATTCCTAGACTTGTCAAAAGCATTTGACACCGTTAACCATCAGATTTTATTAGAAAAACTAAAGTATTATGGAATAAGCCACAAATACCATAAATGGTTTACCAGTTACTTAACTGATCGAAAGCAGTTTATTCCTCTAAATGACGGCTTTCAGACAAACAAACTTAAAATATCATGTGGAGTTCCACAAGGCTCCACCTTATATCTGCTGCTGTTCTTATGTCAACGATCTATATAAAGCATCAAATACTGTCTACTATTATGTTTGCAAATGACACCACTTTATTCTATTCTCATAGTAACATCATCTCTCTATTTCAAGTAGCAAATAATGAACTAGAACAAATATCAAACTGGCTTATCGCTAACAGCCTTTCTTTAAACACTGATAAAAGTTTTCCTTATTCCATTCTAAACGAAAGTTTCAATATATTCCAAAATCCTTACCAATTCTATATATAAATAACATCAAAATTGAGCGCTCATTCACAAATAAATTACTTGGTATTTTAATAGATAAAAACTTATCCTGGAGAGATCATATTAAACATATTAGCAATAAAATCTCAAGAAATGTTGGTATTTTATATAAAACCATACAAATCTTAGACAAATCTACACTAACTCAGCTATATTTTGCATTCATAAACATGAAATGACACACAAGCACAATGTCATTTATCTTATGA
The DNA here is from genome assembly GCF_022113875.1 of Hydra vulgaris. NCBI lineage: Eukaryota > Metazoa > Cnidaria > Hydrozoa > Anthoathecata > Hydridae > Hydra > Hydra vulgaris. The sequence goes on along the minus strand of NC_061161.1, from coordinate 44,034,465 downwards.
CAATATTGTTTGGGGTAGTACAAATAAATCTAAACTCCAATATCTCCTTAAACAACAAAATCATGCACCACGCATTATTCATTTTCAAAATCGCTTCACAAATGCTAAACCTCTTTTAAAAAGCATGAGGGCACTTGATATTTATAAACTAAATATTTTCAAAATTACACAATTTATGTTTTAACACCAGTCAAAATAAACGGCGAAGGTTTTCGAAAATATTTTTCCTAAAACATTAAATCAATACTCGATACCAATATAGATACAATACTCGATCTACCTGAAGATTTAAAAAACCTTTCCGTATATCAAAACTTACGAGCTTTGCCATTTCCTATCGTGGCCCAATTCTATGGAACCATTTTACAAGCCTGAGTTGTAAACTTAAAGAAGCCAATACCTCTCAAAAATTTAAAAACAACATAATCGAACTTATTGCCAATCAAGATTCTTTACATGATTTTTTGAAACAATATACTTTAATTTCCAATTTTTATTACCAAAGGTTACTGATGATAAGATTTTATCTTCTTCAGGTTCTCCGGTCTCGTAACTACTATAAATAATGAAATGTACTTGTATTTAATATTTTTAAATATTTTATCAGAAAGTACCTTTAATTGTAAATGGTTGCTTGAAAAAAATAAAAAAAAATGCTTTAGCAAAATCTGTGAATATGATATCGGTTAGGCAACCATTTCGGGCAGCTGTAGTCAGGATGTCGCAAGTTTTGAATAGTTTTGTGACGCAACCTTTTCCCTTTCGGATCCCGTGTTGAGCTGAGCTGATGAGTTTTCTTTTGTTCAAGTGGTCAGTAATGTGTCTGTGTACAAGGCTTTCCATTACCTTGCAAGGGACAGATGTGAGTGAGATAGGTCGAAGTTATTTAGACAATTCAGAGTATATAATGCTAAGTAGGATAGCAAAGCATGCAGCATTGAGAGTGTTATCAACTAGTTTTTATAACTTTAAACAAATGAGTAAGCTACTTTAAACACTTTTTTTTATTCAAATGAGTTTTGGTTATATACTTGATTCCAATACTTTTGGGAACTTTGGTCTAAATGCAGTTAATGTTGTTTTTATGTGATGTCAAGAAAAACATGTGACGTCAAGAA
>NC_061161.1:44028347-44030847 GCF_022113875.1 Hydra vulgaris | reverse complement strand
TAAATTTAATGCATAAAGTGTAAATTAATTTAAACTTATTCACTAATTATACAACAAATTTTCATTGAGGAAATCCTTTTATTTTCAAACAGTGATATTAGAATGTTGCAAAAACTATGACCAAGAAATAAACTGCATTTACATGTGACGTGACTGTAAATGAAAATGACACACAAGCACAATGTTAACATTCGTTATTGTATGTGATCAAGTTAACATCGTTTTTTTAAACTGCTTTATTGCAAAATACACAATACGCGTACCTAATAAAAGTTTTAAATATTATTTCTATCGACGGCGATGCAAGTTAATTGCGCAAAACAATTATTATTCAACAAATTATTATTTTTATTTATTTTAGCATTTTTCTTTGAAAAACTTGTTTTTTTTATTTTAAAGCTTTTTTTTTATCTTTTCAAATCTTTTTGGAGATTATTTGCTGCTCAATGTTTTTTTCTATACAACTAAAACTTAAGGAGAAATATTACGATGAAATATAATCTTATGGAGAACTGTTAAAAAAATAATTTTAAGCTATTGTCTTCCGAACTGTTTGCATCTTTTTAATATCAAATTGTTTGAGATTTTTCCTTAACAGACATTTGTACACATTGAATGAAACAGAGACTATTCTTAAATAAAGCGTTAGTATGTAAGCTTTATCTAAATAAATAACTAAAATATATAACTAAATATATATATTAATTATATAAATAAATAAATAACAATATGGTTGTATGCAGAAGTTCTTGTTTTTAGACACTGCAGTAGTTATTGTTGTATGCATCGTATAATGAATTGAGATGACAACAATTGAGAAACAACTAATAACTGATCAGGGCTTGGTAAAATTTTTATCAACCCAAAAATAGGATCAGTTTAACGCCATGACCAAGAAACATCAAAGTTTAACACCACAACCAGGACCAATAAAATGTAAATTATAACAAATGTTTACCAGCTGTAATAAAAAATGTGCCACAAATTACGTAATTCTTTTTTAAAAAAACTAATAACTAAAGTTCAAAATTTAATTAAATCACACCAAAATAAATAAATTGACAAGCATATTTATTAATAAACTTCGTGTGCTTTTAACTTTTGATGTCTGTGCTTTAATTTTTTAGAGATTAATGAAAAAAAAAGGTAAATTTATTTTTACTGTAACAGATCTCTATCATATTCAGAAAACTCTATTGCAACTCAAACCATTTGTTTAAGGGGGTTATAAAAACAACTATACTGAGCATATTCTCCTTTTAAAGTATGCCTAATAAAATACACTAAATACATATTTACTACTGCATACATAGATCTGAATGGTACAAGCATATCTTTACACGCTTTAATTTTGATATCTTTATTTAAAGTGCAATCTTTCAATCTCAAACCTTCATTTAATGAATGTATAGAAGCCTATTTCAATCAATATTTTAAGATGTGACATAAAATGTAAATAAATACATACACACAAAGTAAAATATAAAATTATATACATCATTAAAGCACCAGAGATTACACATTTCTTAGACTCGCGATCTGATTCTGTCAGAAGGTATCCACCATTGCTTATAAAAGCTGCAAAAAAAAAAAAAAAAAAAAAAAAAAAAAAAAAAAATATATATATATATATATATACATTTTTTAAAAAGAATTTTTTTGCAATGTGATTTAGAAATATAAAATTTTGTACTTACAAATTCCAGATATCAAACCCCAGATTCGCGCAATTGCTCTAGGAATATTAACCTCTTTCTGATCATTATGAAGTACTTGATATTCAGAATTGTTCATCTTTTTACCTCCAGTTTTGTGTGTTTTTTGTTTGGTGGCCATTTTGTAAACCTCACAAATTTTAAGGATGCTGCCCAAATGGGCTATACTATAGTTATACTTTATTTATTACTATATTACTACATATACATGTATATATATGTATATATATATATATATATATATATATATATATATATATATATATATATATATATATATATATATATATATATATATATATACATATATATATATATATACATAAATATATATATATATATATATATATATATATATTATATATATATTTAATATATATAATATATATATATACATATATATATATATATATACATATATATATATTTATATATATATATATATAAATATATACTAGGTTGGTTGAAAAGTTCGCGGAGCGGCACCTATGTTGCAATAGTAGAAACAAATTTATAACTGTATTAAACGTATTCATTCTTCGTATGAACGCATAAAAAATTTCAAGTCGATATGTCATTTCAGTCTTTGTTTACAAGCTATTGAAATTAGACGTGTCATAGTATTTTTTAAAATGGAAAATATTGAACATCGTGCTGTAATAAAATTCTTTGTGAAAAAAGGTTTAAAGCCCATGGAAATTCATAATGAAATGGTAAATGTGTTGGGTGATGATGCTCCTTCAAAAACAACAGTATGCAAATGGGCTGCGGAGTTTCAACGTGGA
>NC_061161.1:43998347-44023347 GCF_022113875.1 Hydra vulgaris | reverse complement strand
TAAACTAAAAATATAGTGGTACTATAGATTTTTTATTTGGTTGGTAGTGATACCCAAAATACCTATCAATGGTTCATTTTACATATTTACTAGTATAAGTGACTTTTCTTAAAGCATCAAAGTTATAAACTAGACTAATAATAATGTAGCAGTTTTATTGAAAACAATTTATGCATTTAAAAAGGAAATACATAACCAATTATAAACTTTAGGTGTTTTTATGCAGTTTCAGGGCTATAATTTTTTTTGTTTTTATTCACTCCTAACAAGTATTAACAAGACAACAGTATTCCATACAGGGACAAATAAGAAATTTGTAGAGGTATAGAATGGAATCAACAATTGCGATAGCTGTTTGCAGTAAATAACTAAGTTTTGTTGGAGTTAAAATTTATGAGTGTCTGCGAGCCTTAATCTTTTACAGAAGTGATATCAGATTCAAGATCGGCTGCCTGTTCTTAGCAATCGAAAAGAGAATACATTTTGCTGAGCAAGGAGTATAAAGTTGAGTCATCAGCAGAAAGAGCTACTTTAAATGTGAGGTTGTCAGGAAAACCATTAATGTAAATAAGTAACAAAACAGGACCAAGGATAGAACCTTAAGTTACCCCAGAAGTTCGAAGATGACTTTAATAAAGCAGGAGCAAAAAGTTTATAAAATATTTTTTTTACTACTTTTATGTAAATTTATATTTGTCATAATATTCATCAACAAATTTCAAATTTCATGCATTAATCTCTTATTTTTTAAAAACTACGACATATAAAGTTTAACCCCACTGAGTGGACCCAAAAATTAGGGGTTTTTTGTTCCCAAGCTTCAATCACTACAATCCTTTGCAAAATATTTTCATTTAAGATAAGCATAAACATACAAAAGTTTGCACAATTCCTGTATGTGTTAAAACTCAAACATCTAAAAATCCAGTTTACACTTCTGCCATTAGAAACAAGATTACGGAGAAGAACAGCATGCCAAATTTTGTCAAAAGCCTTAAATATGTCAAGAGCAATAGCCCTAGCCTCTCCACCTCCATCTAATGCACAATAAAATCTTTCAGTCACAGTAGTTAGCAAGTCAGCCGTAGAATGAGAGGATCAAAAACCTTATTGATTGTCTGACAGTAAATTATTTGATTCAAGATGGAATGTTAGAAACTTGTTGATCAAAGACTCAAAAGAAGGAGACTGATCTAAAAAAGGAATATTCACTAGAGTTTTTAAAAATCAGAACAACAGATTTCATTTTTCAATAGGCAGAAAAACAAGACTCAGTCAAGCATTTACTAAAGAATTTACAGAGAATTGAAGAGAGTTCTGGAGAACACTTTTGTAAGACTATGGCAGGAATGTTGTCTGGACCACAACCCATAGAAGAGTTTAACAGAGATATGACTTTAAAAACGGAAGCTGGAGTGATTTGAATATCTAATAATGGGTTAACCTGTTTAACTGGAATGGAAAGAAGAAAATGGCCATAAAATTCAAGAGTAAAATAAGAAGAAAATTTCTTTGCAAATAGTTCTGCCTTATCCTTGTGAGAGGTAATAATATCACTCAAATGAATGAGAGATGGAATGTTAGACCTACCCTTGTTAATGACACTGTTAAAGATTTTCTGTTAAAGAACTTCTGAGATAAAACACAAGATTTAATGAACTGAGAATAATGGAACTTAGCAACAGCTAACACCTTTTTACATCAATATCTTGTAATAATAAATATCTGTTAGTTCTCACGAGAGTTGTTCTTTTAAAAAAAATGAAAAAATGATTACAATTAGATATAGCAGCTGCACAAGAAGGTGAAAACCATGGTGTAGAATGAGACTTGACTTGGAACCGACAAGAAGAAATAAAAGCTTCCATTCCTGCCTGAATCCAGGAGGTTACATAGGAGGCACATTTTTCTGCTGGAAAAAAAAGACATCAGCCCAAAGACTTTCATGAAGAAAGAATTCCAGTCAGCTTTAGGGTAGTAGTAAGTATTGCAATGATAGGGTAAGTCTGAAAAGGAAGTACGAGACATTGTTTACTAAAAAAGTGCAGGCTTGGGAAGAAGGAGAACAATAATGAACAGAAAGAAAGGTGGTAGAGTGAAGAGGTGATTTCACGATAAATAGGTGAATTGATGCCTATGTATACCCCCAAGCAAAGCATGTGACTATTAGAGTCTTTACGAATCAAAGGATAGTACCCATCAACACTGAGATCTGAAGAAGGAATAGTAGAACTTAAACTGATCTCACTAAAAGCAAGCAAGTCTGGTGAACTTTGCAAAAGGTAAGATTCAACTGATAAAAGGTAGCTTCACAGATCACAAAAATTTTTAAAAGATATTAAAACAGTTAGGTGGTGGGTTTTTTATGTTTAATTTTTTGGGTTATTTTTGGCATGATTTAAGTTTAAAGAAAACTTGACTTTTATTATTTTTGACTACATATATATATATATATATATATATATATATATATATATATATATATATATATATATATATATATATATATATATATATATATACCATCTGTTGGTTCTCACGAGACACTCTGTTAAATTTTTTTAAAATTGAATGAGATTTAGGGGGGCCACATTAAGTCTGAAACTTGCAACGAGACCCTAAACAGAAGAAAAAAAAGTTTTTCAAATGTATGTCATGTTGGGTCTTAAAAGAAGCGGAACTTTATAAAAATTTTAAAAATAGTTATGCTTTTTTGTTAAAAATACCTTCAAAAAAAAATTTCGACCAAAAACCTTGAAAAAATGGCTTTTTTTAATTTTTTGCTAAAAAATAATTTTTATGCAACTTCTCCTTCACTTCTTTTGAGACCCAACATGACATTTGAAAAACTTTATTTCTTCTGTTTAGGGTCTTGTCGCAAGTTTCAGATTTGAGGTGGCCCCTCTAAATCTTATTCAATTTTGAAAAAATTTAACAGAGTGTCTTGTGACTACCAATAAAAAGTTATAAATATATAACTTTTTATTGGTAGTCACAATATAGCTATATATATATATATATATATATATATATATATATATATATATATATATATATATATATATATATATATATATATATATATATATATATATATATATATATATATATATATATTTATATATATATATATATATATATATATATATATATATATATATATATATATATATATATTTATATATATATATATATATATATATATATATATATATATATATATATATATATATATATATATATATATATATATATATATATATATATATATATATATATATATATATATAGCCGACCTGACAGTATTTGAGGTTGGCATTTTTTTGCCAACCTTAGGATTTTAAAATCTAATTTTGTTTGCATTCCATATAAACTAAAAATGACAAAACAAACATTTTATTTAAATTATAAATAAATTAAAATAAAAACAGCAAAACAAATATTTTATTTAAATTCTAAATAAAATACTTAAATTAAAAACAGAATAAAGAATGTTTTTTTTTAAATTCTTAAATTTTTTAAAATTCTAAACTAATTAAAATAAATAAAAAAAAGGCTAAATAAACATTTCATTTAAATTCTGAACAAGTAATTTAAAAAACTCAACAGCAAAAGAAACATTTTATTTAATTTCTAAATAAATAGATTAAAATAAATAGTTAAAATAAAAATGGCAATACTAAGCTTTATTTAAATTCTAAATAAAAAATGAAAAATATATATAGATATAAAACAAAAAAGCAAATGTTTTAATTAACTTCTGAATAAAATATTAAAAAAAAACAAAAACGGAAAAAAGAAAGTTTTAATTAAATTCAAAATGTGAACCTTTTATTTAAAGAATAAACAAAACAATTAAAATATAAACAGAATAAAGAACGTTTTATTTAAATTCAAAATAAAATAATTAAACTAAAAATGAAAGCACAAAGTTTTTAATAACTTTTAACTAAAATTTTAAAATTGCCTTTTAAATAAAATTTTTTGAAGAACCAATGGAAGTATGTTTTATTAAAATATAAATAAATAAAATAATTAAAGTAAAAACAGCAAAAAACGAACTTTTTAATTAACTCTAATTGTGAACTTTTTATTTATATAGTAAACAGTAAACAAAACAATTAAAATAAAAGCGGAAACACAAAAGCTTCTTTAACTCTAAACTATAATAATAATAAAATTGGCTTTAAATAAAGTTAATGTTTTATTTAAATTCCTAATAAAGTGGTTAAATAAAGCATTTGTTTTTACAAGTTTTTAAGCAAATGTTGATATTTAACGTTTTGTTTTCCTGTCAATTTTATACTGAATTTTCCGTAATTTTTCAATTTGCCGAGCTCTGGTTCTAAATGTTGTGCCAACCTGATGCTGACCTAAAATAGTTTTTGATTAGCAGTTTATTGCCAACCTTATTTTTCCTAATTATGAGGACTGTATATATATATATATATATATATATATATATATATATATATATATATATATATATATATATATATATATATATATATATATATATATATATATATATATATTTAGAAAACAGGTAATTCTTAGTACATGTTTTTTCAGGTAATATTTACTTATTTGAGTTTAAAAAAACAAATTAGAAATACCTATCACAACAGTAAGAACACCAGTGATGATAAGCCCAAAAACTAGTTTTAACTGAAATTAAAAAATTAAAAACAATTAAAATTATAATAACTTTATCAATAAATTAATTAAAACTTACAAAAGTTAAATCAAAAAAGCTTTAAGTTTAGTTTATCTTTAAATCAAATTTTGTCAAAGTTTAACACTTAATTTAAACCCCTTTACAAAACAATTAGAACAATAAAATGAAGTACTTGTCTTAACCATTTTTAGGTTTAATAGAATTGTGTCCAAGTTTGTTTATTACAATGTATATAGCTCACCTATACAAAATTGGGTACTGGATATATATATATTTTTTTTAATTTAATTTTTTAGGTGCCCCAAGAAGTTCTTGCAGCCTTATCACAGAGCACCGCGGATGAGCATTTAATAGGAAGTTCAAGTCTCCTTCCCAACCGATGTCGCAAAACTTGCCCAGAGGTGGGGTTTGAACCACAGATCTTGCGTTTCTGAGGCAAGTGCGCTACCACTGCGCCACAGCTGCTCAAATCTTGAAATGTTTAATATTTGAACATAAAAATAATTTTACTTATTTTATCTGATGATACAATATATCACCAGGTTTGGCATTAAAAAACCCGCCCAATAAAATCCGCCTAAAAAAATACAATAAAACTTAGGCAATCTGGCTTTAATTTTTGTTTCTTTTTAAATATTTTATAATTTTATGAACTATTATACCAACATTAACATTTTAACTATTATATTATTAACTAAAATAATTAATAACTATTATTAACTAAATTATTATTAAATATTATTATTAACTATTATAACCAACATTAACAGCTATCAGAGCAGATTTACTAATATTTAAATCTTTATTTGGAAATAGATTGTCACAATTTTTATTCTAATATTTTTACAGATTGAGATGTAATGTCACTTCTTTATCTTTTATGTTATTCACCTTCCAAAGCTGAAAAGGTCACTACAGTCAAGAAGGCTACCTTATTGTGGTTAAAAGCCTCTCCTAACTCTTTATATCCAAAACACGTTTGCTCATTTGAATTTCAAGTTAGTTATTTGGCAGAGCCAGTAAGCGTGTTATCAGGCACACTTTGACAGCTAAAATGATCAATTGCTTCTTTAAATTTGTTGAATGAAGGCAACTTAACAACTTCTTCTGGCAGAGAGTTCCATAAATTTGCTACTTGATTAAAAAAGAAGTTTTCTCTATGCTTATCTGTGTATAGGAAAGACTTCTAATTAATGATACTAGTTTAGTAGCTTTGTGCTGGATTCTTTCAATATAGTCACAATTTGATTTAAGAAATGGAGACCATACCGGAACTACAAACTCTGGTAATGGCCGAATAAAAATAATACAAAACAAAAGTAGTAACTTATAATCGAAACAAACAAATGATTTTTTGATAAAACCAGGCATTTGATTTGCTTTGTTAGAAGCATTAATGACTTGATTTTTCCATTTTTGATTTGTATTGAAAAGCACTCCAAGATTTCTATCTGTATCTGACTTCATTAATTGAATACTGTTTAGATTATATAGTTTTTGTTATTGTGGCCATAATTCATAACTACACATTTTGATATATTAAACAAAAGAAGCCAAGTTTGAGACCATTTGTAGACAATATCTAGATCATTTTGAAGATTAGTAGCGCATAGCTCAAGGATAATTGAAAAAGCACTTTTGTATCATCAGCTATTTCTCAATTTGAATCAGCCAGTATTTAAATTTGAAGTTTAATTGAAACTTCAGTTACTTCCTCACATTTTCAGCTTTCTTTTTCCTATTTCTTATTGATATTTTTAATTATAAAAAACATCAAAAATAAATCAATTAGTGATGTGCAGGGTACCCAAATCAAACCCAGGAAACTGGTAATTCAGCTGTTTTACCAAGTAGCCAAAATCAGCCATTTTCTTGCAGTACCTGGAATTGGGTATCTTGAAAAAATTTTTTAATAAAAATTAACCTTAAGTGCTGTAACTATTTGTTTAAGTGGTACTTTAAATTGTGGTAAAATATTGTTAACAGGATTACATTTTGTTTAAACTTCAATCAATAAACCTTTTATTATAAGTCTAAGAGTGTTATGGAGTTGATAACCACAAAGCCATATTTACTCAATCTAGATGCCTCACTTAAAATATTTTTTAGAACATACTTTTGCAAAACAATCAGAATATATTGCAAAAAGGAAACTGATTTATACGGATATTTAAATAGCTTCTTTTTATTGTGTGAGAGAATATTTTTACGAAAGAATTTTTCAAAGTTGATAAAGTTAATTTTAAATTTAAAGCTCTTGATGTTTTTGGCGTTAACGACATCAGACGGCAAATAATGTTAACTCATCAGTTAACAAACCTGAGAAAGAAAGAATATTTACAGACATTGAGTTTACACTTTAGTTTGCATAATTTGAATTTGTGGCCTCAAGTGTAAATATAGTTGTTTATTAAAAAACAACTTAAAATATATTTAGGCACACTTAATTAGAACAAATTAACCAGCGTTATTTTTTAAAAACAATTCGAAAAAAAAAACTTAACAGATACCAAATAAAAATAAAACCCAAAAAAACCCAAATTTACCCAAAAAAAATCCGACTGGGCCAGAATTTTTTAAAAAAACCTGGGCTTTTGCCAACCCTGTATATCACAGATATACTGTGATATCAATCAAACATAATAAATAATCTTACACTTAAAAAATTATCAAATAAATTAAAAAAAGAGGTAATAACCCCTACTTCTTTTTTGTAAGGTGGTTTTGGAAGGGGTCATCCAAAAATGACGTTATGAAATTTTTCACAATTTTAAACCTCTCGTCTCTCCCTAGGAGGGACAGGAGGTCCAAAAAATCATCACATGTAATGATTTGTTACTGACCCCTATTAAACATGATTAAACCATCATGTTTGATGATTTGTTACTGACCCCCCTCCTTAAAAAACGCAATAAGTTTGGTCCCTCCTCCTAAATTTTTTTTTGAGGTTTTAAATACAATAATATTTTTATTTTTCTTAGCTGCTTTTAGTTATCTAATGAATATATTTTAATTATTATTTAGTATTACTTTGAAAGTATTTAACTTGTAACTTGTACACTAGTACAATTAAAAAGCCCCCCAAAAAAACTTTTATTTTTTTCAAAGAATGTTTAAATACTTAAATTTTTTGTATTAATCAATATGTTGGCATAGAGCTGTGGAAGATAAGCCTACTATTTTGAGGCACACCAAACAAGAGTGAAGGCTCAAATCTCTTAGAAAAAATAAATTTTTGTATTTTAATTTTTATTTGAAAGTTGTTTTTTATGTTTTAACTGTTTTTGTTGTTTATTTATAATTATATTTACTTATTTATATTTTCTAAAGTTTCACAAAATAATCATAATTAATGCATAAAACTTATGCAAATATTATAATTTGTGATGATTAAATTAATTTGAAATAAAGCAACTTATGAAAGCTTATTCTTTCTATGCCATTATTTACTTTTAAATCAATTGTATTGTAGGCAACACCTGCAATTAAGTTCTATTAAAAAAATGTTAACACAATGAGTGGTTGAAAATTTAATATATATTGCATAGCAGCATTTATTTTAGACTTATTGAAAACTGTCTCAAAAATTTGAAATCTTGTTTTGTCTATTGTTTTGCATGAGTACACTAGTTATTTGTATTCAGTTTATTTGTGTCTAATAAACAATCTTAATGAACTTAATTTTGAATTAATAAATTTTTCCAAATTACTTGATTTATTTGATTCCTAGTTAAGACTCTCAAATAGTTAAAAATGGCTTAAACAGTGCAAAAGTTATTTACAAATAATTTATCATTATACTATTATAAAATAAAATGGTTATGTAATAACAAAATACAATTAAAAAAATTAAAATAAACTAAAAAATCTGTTGTAGATTTTCCTAAAAAAAGTCTTCCTAGAAAAAGGTGCAAAATAAAATGTTCTTTAATCTCTTTGTGGTAACACTTTTAAATTTCACTGTCATTACATTTTTAAGTTTACTGCCAATATGTTGATGGTCACTAAGGAATGCCATGATAGAAAAACGATAATAAAAACAATAAACTACAGTGATATAAAAATATAATTTTGTTAAAAGGATCAATCAAAAATAGCTGTTTTTTTTTTAGTTAAAACTAAGGAGTCACCAGGGACAGATTTAATAAAACTTACCAGTTGATTCTGAAAAATCAGAAAATGAATATTGTTTGAAAATAAACTTAACAGTTAAATAAAATCCGGTTCTAAAATAAAATCCGATCCTAAAATAAAACCCAGTCCTAAAATAAGCGAAGTAAAGCAAAAAGAATAAAAAATTATTTCCTTCTCTTTGACCCAATCAAATTATTTTTTTTTACAGTACTTAAAAATCAATTTAAAAAAATATAAGTTGAAAAGAAGTTACTAAGGCTACCAAAATCCTTTTAAAAATGGCAAGACAAACCAAAAAAGAATTAATGCAGAGAAAGATAACTGTTTTCCTTTTTATAAGTTAGAGGCTTATCTAGTTCGTTTTTTATATTCTCTATCTTCACATATCTATCACGTATCTATCTTGATATGAAAATATCATTACATACCGTTGATTTTTCTAGATTATTTATAGTTTGAAAACTCTGTATGAACACTGCTTACCTTGCATTGTTGCCACCACATCTTTTTTCTAAGTTTAGTAGAGCGCGATTTAAATTCACTTGCATTCATTTCAAAAGTTTCTATGATAAATATAAGAGATTATTTAATTGATATTAAAAGATGTTAAAATACTTTTTTTATACTTCTGTTAAAATAAACTTATTTCAAAAAACTAAAATTTTATAAAATGGTTTGCTTTTGAAATGGTTTTTCTTATAAATGGTTTCCATATGATAATCTGAAATGTAGCTAAATGTTGTTATTAAAGTCTTTATCATAATTGAGGGGCTCAGCAGAAAAGTGGTCTAACCCATATTATTGAAATTTTCCAGATAATCACTGCCAACACTCATTGAGTATGTAGTTTGTTGTGGAAAAAGTGCCAAACCCCAAAACCCATCCATTTACTTTAACAGAAAAATAAATTTTGAATTATGGAAATGTTGTCTATTCCAAAATCAACATGGCAAAAATGAACAGCTCAGATTTGGAAGACTTTCTAATGAAAAGTGATTGTGATAATTCAAATGCAGATAACAACCCTTCTTTTGCAGTTGATGTTAGTGAAGGTATGTATATAATCAATGCAGCATCAAGATATACTTTTCATTGAGTTTATCATACAATAATATAGTTTCTAGCTTCAATATTGTTTAGGCAGGTTTTCCTCTTCTAGTTTTTTCAAAACTGACATGCCCTTTATTTATTGCAGAAATATTAGGGATCAATATTTCTGCGATAAAAAAAATCTATATTAACAGGAGTTGATGGTATGTACTAACCGTCTAAAAATAAATAGGCTTATACAAGTAATTTTTTAGTTCCTATTGTTATGGCCTAAGATTGATTGATATTGATATGGTCTAGGACTGACAATCTTGGAATCCATAATGAAAACTTAGACAAAATTTATGTATGCATGGAGTGAGGAACAAGCATTCAGAGATAGATCAAGAGATTTTCTGGTATATATTTTTTGACATATACCAGAAACTGTTTCCCAATTTATATCGTATAGCAATAGTTGCGATGGATAAAATTGTAATACAAAAATGTCTCTTAAGCTACAATATATTTTGCGCAAATCTCCATCTCTGAAAACTATTGAACAGTAATTTTTTGTACCAGGACAGTTTTTCCTCCTGCAACTGAAAATTTGCTGTGATTCAAAAAGCCAAAAAACGAAGGACCAAATATTTGCTCCAGATAATTGGATAGACCTTATTAAAAATGCAAAGAAAAGGGCCCCAAAATTTATTGTAAGAAAAATGGAAACTCATGAATTTCTCAGTACAAAATTATTGGTGAGTGGGTTAACCAATAGAAAAAAATTTTTAAATTGAGAAAAAATTTCATGACTAAAGACAGGCTAAATAAATTGGAAAAAAGGATCACCATGTTTATTTCAAATGAAGCAAACAAATTTAGAAAGTGACACATTCATATTGCTGGACGTAACAATTCTAAATCATGGACGGCCATTGGGCACTATCAATGTTGAACTTGAGCCCTTGTACCTTAATGTTAGAAAACTCACAAAAGAAAAGCTAAGTGACCTTTTTGAGCTAATACAATTCATACTACCTGTCCATTATCCTTGATAGTTTGCTCTTAAAAATGACAAGGAGACATTTGATTTGGGTCTAACTGATAACTCTGGTAAGAAAGGCATTAATGAGTGCAACTTACATATATAAAAGTATCATTAGCAAGCCATAGAAAAAATATCTATTTAGCCTAATCATCTTTTTTAACAATATTTTCAAAAATTTTTTTGATATTGCAGAACACAGTAATATAGTGTCCTAGTTTTTAAGTAGATATACCAGTGTATTTTTTCACCTGTCTTTATAATAAATACTATCTTTCTGATAATCATACATTTTCCTGTTATTCAAAAAAAAATCCTTTAAGTCTTTTCCAGTTTACTAAAAATGAAGTAATTGTGGCTTAGATCACTTTTCTGCTGAGCCCCTCAATTATAATAATGCTAGTATAACTATGTAAAACATAGTAACATGTTTTTTGCTAACCAGATTTGGCTTCTAAATCTTCAAGTTTTTCACCACGATCAATGACTTTATGCAAATTATTTTTCATTAAATTCACTGTGCTTTGTAGCTCTTGTTTGACTTTAGCAATTGCATTGTCTTTTCGTAGCGGTCCTTTTTTGACTCTTTCAAAGCTGAAAATATATAAAAATGATAAATAAAATAAATTCAAAGAAACAAGGTACCTACAAAATAATAAATAAACTCAACTGATTTTAACAATGTGTACATATTTATATTTACATTGTATTACTTATCTTGAAAACCCAATTGAAAGTATAAATTCACATCTTTTACACAAAAATATTACAACTTTGGTGCTTTTTTTCAAATTAAATTCTAAAAGGGATTAAATAGTTTGTTTAATAAGCAGTTTAGAATTCTTTTTTTGAAAAGAATTCTAAACTGCTTAATAAAAATAGAAGTTTGTCTTGCATTTGGTCAAATAATACATTACAAAGAAATGCATCATTTGGATGGAAGCAGTTAAATGAAAGCACATATTTTTTTCAAGATATATTACATAAAAAAATATAATAAGGTGTAAAAATTACATGATTTTCAATATTTTTTTTCTTCCTTAATTTTGAATTACTTCAAGCAGATGTATTGACATGTTTCCAGAGGTGAAAAAAGAACTTAATTTTGTACTCATATAACAGTACTGTTACTAAAGTGAAATTTTACTCAAGTACAAGTAAATGTTACTCAAGTACAAGTAAATGTGAAATTTTACTCAAGTACAAGTAAAAGTTACCAGTCAAAAAATTTATTCAAGTAAAAGTAAAAAGTAGATAATTAAAAATGTACTCTGAGTAAAAGTGAATTTATTTATATATTTATTTATATATTTATATAATTTATTTATATATTTATTTCATTACTTTTTAACAGCTGACTGACTGCATTATTTTTTAACAGCTTTTTAAATTTTCTTTTAAAATTATTTTTAAAATTTTTCTTTATAACTATATTATAAGAAATATTAAAATTCTAAACGTCAGCAATGCATGTGTTTGATGTCTTCATCAAACACAAGTCTTTGTTCATAACTTACATTACGCAATTTTTGACTTAAATACCATAAAAATATTACTTTGAAGTTTCTTATCTGCTTTTAATTAACTAATTAATAAATTTCAATATGTGTAGATTTTAATTTTTATCAAAAAAATTTTTTTGGTTCATCAAAAGTGACTATTAGTCAATATTTACATTAGACTTTTACATTTTTAGTAGTGCACACACATACAAAACTTAAAACTTTGTAGTCGTGTCTAATTGTTTGAGAATAACACAACTACAACAAAATATTTACATTACACACTTAAATGAAAATTAATGTGTCACATTTTTTTAACTGATAATTAAATTTTCGACTAAATTTGATTGAATCACAAATGAAAGTCAAATGAAATAACTACCTTAAACTTTATTCATATTTTGAAAAATAAATTACTAACACCATATCAAATAAATTTTTTGAAACTTTTAAACTTTATATAATTCAGGTGTATCAATAATTTAATTAAATTTTATATAACATAATTAGACTGCTTTGATATATTTATAAAGATATATTTATAAAGATATATATACATAAAGATATATTTATAAAGATATATTTATAATGATATATATTTATAAAGATATATTTATAATGATATATTTATAAAGATATATACATAAAGATATATTTATAAAGATATATTTATAAAGATATATTTATTAAGATATATTCATAAAGATATATTTATAAAGATATATTTATACAACATAAAGACTGCTTTAACATATATATTAAATTCTCACAGTTCTTCCTCACTATCTTCTTCATCACCAGTAAGTAAAGGAACCTGCTAACACATAAAAAAAAATTAATAATCATAAAGATTAAATATATATATTTTTTTTGTTTAATCTTTTTACTAAAGATCACTTAAGCTCAGTTTAATTTATCAAAGTATATAAAAAAAAATTATAATAAATATTTTCATTAATAAATTATAACAATGATATATTAAAGTTAAAGCCCTCAATATTTTAAAGTTCAAATGTGAAAAACAAAAAAAAAAAGGTTTATATTATATATATATATATATATATATATATATATATATATATATATATATATATATATATATATATATATATATATATATATATATATATATATATATTGTTGTCAGGTCAGGTTATCCTGCTACTGGTAACATGTAACCCAGTACAATCTGCTTCATGTCCTGCTGCCTTGTAGGATACGTCTTTTTAGGCAAAGGAGATGTTAACTCTGACATAAAACACCCCCTGTCTTTTGGCTCTTGGTTAAGTAAAGACTAGAGATGGTGTCTCGATAAAAATACACATCTTGGGCAGAAATTAAATGCATCCGGCTGCTGTCTTGTAGAAGGTTGTTGAATGCTGGATCTTCTTGACTCGATACAGTGGTTTTGCTTGTGTCTCTGTTTTTATGACTAGGAAACTCATTCTATGGCAATCTTTTAAGTCGTCTGTCAATCGTTGCTCTTCTGTCAATCGTTGCTCGCTGATCTTGCTCTATAATCTTCATCTTTTCTCTTCCAGTAACTTCTAACTCTAATTAGTGGTTTGTGCCTTCGTTTTCTTCATCTTTGTGTGGTTTCTTCACCTTTGTTTCCAACAAGGCTGCAAGCAGCCTTGTTGGAAGCGAAGATGTGTAAAAATATATATATATATACATATATATATATATATATATATATATATATATATATATATATATATATATATATATATATATATATATATATATATATATATATATATATATATATATTAATACTCAAATAGATCTTGCAAAATTGCTATGTTCATTACAAAATTTTTCAATTGTCAAGATGCTTGATTAAAAAAACGTGATTGTTGCGAAGGTTGCCATTATTAGCGTTGCTTGCAAATTATTGGTTTGACTATACGTGGAGCAAACTCAAAAAAAACAGTTTATACAACTAATAAAACTTGAGAATAAAAGAATAAAGCTTGAATGAAAATCAAGAAACAAAACCAAAACAAAAACATAATAACAAAAACTCACTAAGTAGAGCGCACACTAATAACTCTGAGCAAAAGATAAAAACTGCAGTTTAACTTCGAAAAACTATTATCTCAATTTTACAAGTATTCAATTATTCGAAGTTTAATTACCCAAGTCTTTTTAAATGATTTGTCACTCTCCTACTTGTTAACAAAGTGATTGTAGAAATTTTTATATACGATAACATTTTCATTCACAAAGAAAGAAGAAGAGAAACAAATGAACTTTTACAGGCTTGGTCGGGAAGCGGGAGCGATCGCTCTCGAATACTGACCACGGAAATTATATTTAGTTGCGTAAAACTGGCCAGGTTTTTTAGTCGTTTTGAGAACATTTAAGTTTGTGTACGAAACAAAAAATTTTTGTTTTACGGACATACATGGAAACATAAAAAAAGTTGAATGTTCTCAAAACATCTTTGTGCGAAAGAATAAAAAGAATGTTTGCGAACACTAAAAACCCGCCAAATTAACAAACAAACTAATTCTATTGGTTCAAAAAATACGCTGATTAAGTGAAATAAAGTTCTAGAGTATTCTGTTAAAATGTTTTAGAAATTGTATTATTCACGATTTGTTACGTTTTGAGATTTTTAGCATTGTTTTAAGAATTTATATTATTTGTTTACGAAAATAAATGTTTTAAATATATACTAGTTAAATTGTTAAAATTTTCAAAGTTTATTATAAATCATAGATTTTATTAGTATATTCTTATTTTTTATTTTAAAAGAGATTGTATTCTTTATGTAAATGTAATTTTGTGTATTTATTTTTTATCGTAATGTATCTTTTAAAGCAATTTTTATGATTTAAACAAAGACTTACAAAAATAATTGTGTTTTTAATGAAGTTTTAATCGTTAAAGTTAATAAAACTAATTATGTAACAAACATATAAGAAGTTTCTGGTTACTAAACACAAACAACGCATACAAAGTAACTCGCGGATGAACAAGCATCGCGCCTGAGGTCACGACAGAACACAAATATATATATAGCAAATAATTAGATATAAAGAAAAATTTCTAGATATTGATTTACTAACTCTAATTAATTTTGCTTAAGTTGCCATTCTTAAAACTTGTTATACTTTTT
The DNA here is from genome assembly GCF_022113875.1 of Hydra vulgaris. NCBI lineage: Eukaryota > Metazoa > Cnidaria > Hydrozoa > Anthoathecata > Hydridae > Hydra > Hydra vulgaris. The sequence continues at coordinate 44,007,832 of NC_061161.1, read as the reverse complement.
TCTGCTTTAAACACTAATTAAAATTTAAAAGCCCACTCACTAAACATCATCAGCTATATTGTGAAGCAGTTTCGCTTCCTGGTCATTAAGTATTTTTAACCTTTTTAGTTGATTTCTATCTTGATAATTTAATTCTTATAGTAATTCAATGATTTAATTATTTCATTTGTTTATCTTACTAAGAAGAATCGCTTTAAATATGTTAAACTTTTCAAACTACGCGAAACATAAAATAGGTATTGAAAAAATTAACTTTTTTATTTATAAAATAAATTAAGCTTAAGTAAAACTAAAACTTGCAAACTTAGTTAAATAAAGAATATTTGTTTTCCTTTTAAACAATCATTTAAGTTGACGGTTGTATGTTTCTATAAAAAGTTGATGTTTCTATAAAAAACATTGCTTAATTTTATAAAAAAATTATAAAAGAGCGATGTTTCGAAAATATTTGTTTTAAATGTAATTTATTTAGCTTTAAATTTTTTCGCGTTTAAAGATATTTTATTTTTTTACTTCTTTTTTTTTTTTGTAATTGTCTCTCGTCGGTCCAATTAATCTTCGTCGCTTTTTTTTTTGCTTTTTAAAATGTTCTTAAAACGACTAAAAAATCTGGCCAGCTTTTCGCAACTAAATATTATTTACGTGGTCAGCAATCGAGAGCGATCGCTCCCTCTTCCCGACCAAGCCTGCTTTTATAATAATATAATTAAGATCATTCTTTTTTATAAAACAACTATATGATGTATAACAGTTTTTTGTATATTGTTGTTTTATTAGGTTATGAATTAATAATAGTAAAAGTTAAATATAAAAAATTATTTTGAAAAAATTATAAAGTTTTTTTTTTTTTTTTGTGCTTGTCTTTTTATTGCTAAAAAAACATTTACAACTAAAATTAAAATTTTTACTATACCTAGCATAAAGAAACAACAAAATAAAATTTTAAAATAAAAAAAAATTTCATCAAAACATAATAATTTTAATTTTCAAAAAAGCCAGTGCAAGACTTTTTAGGCAGTTAGCCCGTGTAGTCCGCAAAGATGGGTTTAAAAGAGCAATTTATAGCTAGTGCACTCATTTATTCCTGCCAAAGCCTGTATATATATATATCAAGCCTTCCTGGGAAGTATGTGTGGTCGCACGACTGATACGTCGATGCTTAATGTAATTTTAAAATAAAGCTATAAGAAACTAGAGAATAAATCAACAATACTCGAAGAAAAGAACAAAAGACAATACAAAATAAAAAATTTAAATAAAATAAGTTAAAAAAAGAAATCAATAAAAAAAAAAGAAAATTGTTGTCAAAAAAATAATATTATTAAATATCTATTGTTTTTGTTGTCTTATTTTTAGAGCGTTTTTTATTTTCCACTTCCAAAATTGATACAAGTCGAGGAAAAAAGTAGATAAGAATATAACGAAAATAAAAATAATTTTTGATTTACTATTTTTTTGCAGCTTTTTTCAGTCAGTATATAAAGGAAATACTTTATAAATTGTCCTAGAGACATGAATAGTTTTTAAATTTGATTTTTCAAATGTCTTTGCTAAATTTTACTGTTTTTATCAATGGACAGGAAAGCAAGAAAACTAATTGCTATTTATTTATGAAAAATTTAATTTTTTTAAACAAGTTTTTGATGTAAAAAAATGAAATGATGCTGCAAAATTTTGTGGGCTAGTGCATTGCTAATTTACTGAACTTTCTTAACAAAATTTTTAGGAGCTTATTTAAAACTTTTGTTTAAGTTTTTAAATACATTTTTTTAAACAGAGAAATGGCTATGTTCATTATCTCTTCTAACTTGTATTAACATTGGAAATTGGGCAATATAAAAGAAACAATTTCATACATGCATCAAATGCGGTAAATACATTTATTAAAGAAGTTATTCTTTTATTTTACTTATTCCATCATTAAAAAAATTTATTAATCAAATAATATTTTTAACAAATAAATAACAATTTATTTTCTTATTTTCCTATTATATATGTATTGAGAAAAAGCATCAAATATAGCAAAAACTTTTTTAAAAGCGAAAAGACATAAAAATGAATGAACAAATAAACACAAGAAAAAAATTAACAAAATTTCTTGTACATAGCTAATTAGTTTCTTAATTATATGGACTGATAAAAATCGTGAATAAATTGCATATCAAAACTTTCAATTGTTTTTAAATCATTATAAAAGATTTTTTTTCAACAACGACTCTAAAAAAAAAATAAAAAAGGAGTCAATCCATGCCAAATAGATTGAAATTTTGGGATTCCAACATGGACCCCCTCAGATTTTAATGAAACTTAATGGGTTGGTTTACATCAATAAGAAAAGCAATTCCTGAAAATTTTAGCTTAAAATCTTTTGTGATTCATGAGATATAGTCATTTGAAATTTCTGATTTTTCCAAAAATTAAAACTTTGTTAGCAAAAACATGTTTTGTTCATACTTTGAAGCTCTGTATTTTAAAAATGAAAATTCAGAAAACCTTCTAGTTTTTTTTATTATATACAATATTTAGGCTTACTTTTTTAAAACCTTGAAACTGAATTTTTTAATGTCACATTTTATCTATAATGGCTGCCTAAAAAACCTTAAAAATTGTTTGCAGATATAAAAAGTTGATTTTTGATGCGTCAATATACAAAATTAGCAACTTAAGAAGTGAAAACATATCTTTTTAGTTTCTATATATGGTAGGCTTCCTATGATTTAAAAACTTGCTGATAAGATACAATTCAGTAAGAAATAATGGACTCCTAAAAATGGCTTTGGGTAAAACATTAAAAATTATGCGTTTCCTTTAAACCTAATATCAACACTGATTTAACAGACTTTATTAAAGTGATTTCAAAAATAGTAATGATTCTAGTAATGATTTCATAATCATTACTAGAAATAAGCTATAAACTAAGACTGAATTAAACTTTGCACAGCAACTTTATCTTAAAAGAAATTTGTTATTGAAGGTTTCACTGATTTTTTTCAAATGCATAAAGTGTCTTTATGCGCAAAATAAGAATTGAAAATACACATTTATTTTATATATAAAATTTATCATTTTGTATTTAACTATTATGTCAAAAGTCATGGAAACTTTACTTTACAACTAAAAATTAAAACTAAATAAATATTTTTAGATAATAATTAAAAATAAATGGCTAGTGCATCTTTAGATCTAACTCAATGTTGCATTGGAAAAACATTAAATAAAGATTGTCATGAAGGAAAACTTACCAAATTCAAGAAAATTAAATGTTTTGAGGAATTAACATAAAAAGATCAAGAGCTTGTACACTTAGGATGTAAATTTATTCATATAAAAACTATTTGTTATCACCATAAAAATTTATTCATATAAAAACTATTTGTTATCACCATAAAAATTTATTCATATAAAAACTATTTGTTATCACCATAAAAATTTATTCATATAAAAACTATTTGTTATCACCATAAAAAGATCTTGAATAGATTTTTCGTACAATGGAAGCTTTTGTTGTGATCCATTTAACAAACACAAAATTAAAATAAAAAGTATTTAAAAATAAATTGACTTAATCAATTATTTCAAAGATAAAGGCCTATTTAATGTTTTATCATTTTGTTTCTTTTTAGAATCTGTCAGAGTAATCAGTGTCGCTGTTGCAAAGGAATTTGATTTAATACCTGGTCATAACTTTGTACAAAATGTCATAAAATATTGTATTTAAAAAATAACAAAAAAGATTATGAAAGCGATTCATGTAAAAATAAAGACAATGATTTTAATGACATTCATATTTCAAAAGAAAACTTTAATTTAAGCATTAATAGCCTTGGTTGTTCACCTCTAAAACTAGTAGCCCATAAAGACAGGGTCAGCTATGCAAAAAGAAAGATAAACAAGATCCATACTGCCACCAAAAAGAAAAAAGCAATTATAGAAGTTTCTCCCAATTTAATAAATGATGAACCAAAAACAAAAGAGCTATGTTGCGACAGTAAACAAGACTTGGACTCACTAATGGAATTAATTAAAGCAAAGTTTGATATTTCTTCAAAATCATAAAAACTTAAATTACTAACTTTCATTCCTGAGAGTTGAAACATTGGCTATACACAAAACTATTTTTCTGCTTCCCAAAGAATGAAAAAAACTGCAAGACAATTGAAACAAATGCATGGTAAAATGGCAGAACCGTCTAAAAAAGAGGGAAGACCTATTAGTGAGAAAGTAAAAAAATCAAGTTCATGAATTCAACCAGATAAATACTCTCGAATGTGTCCAGGGAAAAAGCAGTATGTCCAAGTCGGTGGTAAAAGACAACATTTTCAAAAAAGACTACTATTACTATAAAATATAAAAAAATATAATAATATAAAAAAACTTTATTCAGAGTTTGTTAAAATTTCCTTAGATATCAAGATTGGATTTTCTAAGTTTTGCAAACTTAGACCAAAGTGGTGTATTCCTGTAGGAGGTGCTTCAGGTCTCCACTCAATGTGTTTGTGAGTACCACCAGAATGCCAAACTTTTAGCATTAAAATAACCAGATATTTCAGACTATAAAAATCTTTTGACATTAGTTGCAAGTGACTTAGCAAATAGAGACTGTATGCTGCACATTTGTGATAATTGCCCAGATTGACACACCTAAAGAGTAATTGACACAATTAAAGAGTATCTTACTACTATATTTGATAAACATAGCATTGACAAAATCACATTTAATCAGTGGCAAAAAGCTAATAAAAAACATGATATCGTTCCATTAACTCTTCCAGTGGATGATTTTATTGAAAAAGCTTTCAACTTTGCTGAAAATTACAGTTTTTTAATTCAAGATGCAGAAAAAGGTTTCCACTGGAACAACATCCAAGCAACATTGAATCCTTTTGTTATTTACTTTATGGAAGAAAGAAAGATAAAATGTAAAAGTATCTGTATCATCGCAGATCATTTGCAACACAATATAAACTCAGTTCATTATTTCATTCATGAAGTATTAAAACATTTAAAAGAGTTGATACCTTATTTCAACCATTGTATTTATTTCAGTGATAGTGCAAGTTCACAATACAAAAATTACTAAAACATATCTAACTTATGTCACCATAAACAAGATCATGAGGTATATGCAGAATAGCATTTTTTTGCTACATCGCATGGAAAGAGTGCTTGTGATGGTGTTGTGAGCACTGTCAAAAGACTTGTAGCAAGGGCAAGTTTACAATCACTAACTGATCCAATCAATTCATCTGAGAAAATGTATGATTGGTGTAGACAAAATATTAAAGGAATACATTTTAAATACATTTCAAATGATGCAGTTACATTGAATTCCATAAATTTTAAAATAGAAAAACATTATGCTACTTGTTCAACAATTCCAGGAACAAGAAACAACCATTGTTTTAAACCAAAATCATTAACAACTTTACAGGTGACAAGGGTGTCGTTCGACAATGTGTTTACTAATGTAAATATTTCAACAATGCAGCAAAACTATATGATTTCACTTGCCTCTCTTTCACCAGAAATTTATTTAGCATGTGTTTATGATGAAAAATGGTTTTTGGGTAATATTGTGGAAATATCTGAAGAAAATCAAGATTTTCTTATAAAGTTCATGAATCTATTTCCTCAAACACTTTTACTTTGCCACATACAGAAGATATTTGCTGGGTTCCAATTATGCATCTATTTTATCTTTAAAAGTGTAATCAGCAACTGGTAGATTCTGTAAACTATCAGCTCATGAAAAAACTAAAATAATACACTTGTACAATAGTATATATAATATCAAAAATATATAACAACATAGCAAAATTGTTATTAATTTGATCAATCCAAATTTTTTATTAAACCAAATTTGAATGATTCAAATTTTATATTGATTTTTTATTAAATAATAATATTTACATAATATATATTACATAATAAACTTGTGTATTATGATGACAAATCAATCAACTCTTATCACTCGGTATAATCTGTAACCTAAATTTAAATGACGATAATCAAATAAATTGGGAAAAATTATACAAAATTTAGTCAGAACATGAAATAGTAAGAAAATAACTAATATGAAAACAAATATGTGTTGGGCAGATAATAAGAATAAAGCAAAAAGTCTTTATTTTCATTATTTACCTTAAGTGCTATTTTTATACGTGCTCTATTTACTATCTAACTTTACAAACTAAATGTCACAGCTTTTATATGACATGCTGGTAAAATGTTCAATAACTAATTAATAAAATTAATAAAGGAAAAAGTTCTTTATATGATAAGAACATTCTGTGCAAAAATATGTGTTAAAAAGTAAATGGACAGGGAGAGGGGAGGCAACTGAGGCTATTTAAAAAGTTTAATTCAGTCTTAGTTTATAGCGTATTTCTAGTAATGATTATGATATACTTATATATATATATATTTTTTTGGATTGCAGTAGATAATGAAAACTAAAGTACATCAATACCTATATTTTTATCGTTTTTAATGCATTTTGTACCGACTTCATTGCTCTGACTTTGTCACTTCCCCATGAGTACCCACTAATTTTTTTTTGAAATCACTTTAATAAAGTCTGTTAAATCAGTGTTGATATTAGGTTTAAAGGAAACGTACAATTTTTAATGTTTTACCCAAAGCCATTTTTAGGAGTCCAATATTTCTTACTGAATTGTATCTTATCAGCAAGTTTTTAAATCATAGGAAGCCTACCATATATAAAAACTAAAAAGATGTCTTTTCACTTCTTGAGTTGCTAATTTTGTATATTAATGCATCAAAAATCAACTTTTTATATCTGCAAACAATTTTTTAGGTTTTTTAGACAGCCATTATGTATAAAATGTGACATTAAAAAATTCAATTTCAAGGTTTTAACAAAGTAAGCCTCAAAATTGTATATAATAAAAAAAACTAGAAGGTTTTCTGAATTTTCGTTTTTAAAATATGAACTATGAAATATGCTTCAAAGTATGAACAAAACATGTTTTTGCTAACAAAGTTTTAATTTTTGGAAAAATCAAAAATTTCAAATGACGATATCTCATGATTTTAAGCTGAAATTTTCAGGAATTGCTTTTCATGTTGATGTAAACCAACCCAACAAGCTTCATCAAAACCTGAGGGGGTCTATGTTGGACCCTGGTTCACTTGGCATGGAATTACCCAAAGTATAAAAAAATAGTATTAAAAACTTTTTTTTAATATACTTTTTTTAATTAATAACTTTCTAGTTTATTTAATTAAACTTGATATTTTGTAATAATTTTGTTTCCTTATTTAAGAATTGTTCTTTTTTCTTAGTAAGTAAGTTTAGCTTTTTGTCGTGAATTATTGAAATGCTTTATAAGTTAAAAGATACAAACTGCTGTGGTCAGTTAGTCTAAAACAATTACTTTAAATGTGGACAAACAAGACGTGGGACAGCACACGCTTTCCAGGAAGGCTTGATGTGTATATATATATATATATATATATATATATATATATATATATATATAATATATATATATATATATTCCTATAGTTTATGGCTAAAAAAAATGCGTTTGTGGTAAAAAATGGCTCTTCACACATTATTAAAAAAAAAAAAAAAAAAAGTTTTTTTAGTCTTTAAAATTAAAAAAAACATAAAACTGATATTTTATAGCAAAAACTTAAAGACGACTATGCAAGAGTATATATATATATATATATATATATATATATATATATATATATATATATATATATATATATATATATATATATATATATATATATATATATATATACAGGCCTTCTCGTAAGAGGCGTGCGATCGGACGCTTTATATGACCACGCATATAGTTCTTTGTTTTAACAACTTGACCATGGCTCTTTGCAAGTTTCGATAATTAGCGCATTTAAAATATGCGCTAAAAGAAAACAAAGCAAATGTAAATTATCAAAACTTGCAATGAGCCGTGGTCAAGTTGTTAAAACAAAGAACTATATGCGTGGTCATATAAGGCGTGTGATCGCACGCCTCTTACGAGAAGGACAGATATATATATATACATATATCAAGCCTTCCCAGGAAAGGCGTGCGGTTTTTCATTTGGTATGACCACACGCGATTATAATATTTTAGAAAACGTGAACACGGCCATTTGCAAGTTTTATAATAATGCTGAAAAAGTTTCAAAAACAAAAAAACAAAACTAACAAAATAAAAAGATATTGAAATAGAAAAAAATAAAAACAAAATAATAATTTAAATAATTTGTGTACTGTTTTTATTTTTGTTTCTTTAGAGTTACATTCAGCAACAAAATTAAATAAGGCAAAGCAAAAAAAAAAAAAACAGTTTGAAGTCTACAATAAAAAGAATGATTTTCCTTTTCTTAATTTTTTTTTAAGAGGATAGCAAAAATACAAATTGCAATGTGTTTGTAAAATTTATTTGTATAATTTTAATGTAGCAACAAGGGTTGAATTAAGCGAATGCAAAAAACAAAATCTGGAAAAATATCTAGTATTCAAAATTTTGTTTATACAAAACCGTGTTCCTTGTTTTTAAGGAGAGAACCAACTTAAATTTGTTAGCGAAAAAAACAAACAATAAACTTACGATTACAAAAGTAACAACACTCTAGTCACTAACTGCATTACAAAAGTAATAACACTATAATAGTGTTAACACTTTTATAACGCACTTATAACTTTTAAAATTTATTCTTTGTTCAAGCAACATTAGTATTCCCAAATTTTAATTGAAGTAGAAAAATATCTAGAAGAACAAAGTGGAGGTTCAAATAATATTAAAACTAAAGTAACTTATAAAAACGTTACAAACAACTTTATGAAAACGTATCGTATTAAATGTTTAGCATTATGAAAAACCTTACTAATGGACCGTAAAAACGCGCGTTAATTTTAAAATTAACCAATAAAAATATTTAATTGATTGATTTTAAAATTAATGCGCATTTTAACATAACGTTTTTCATAATGCTATACTTTTTATAAAGTAACGTTAATTAAGCAATATGTGAAAGTTCCTGAACTTTTTAATAATATTTGAATATCCGCTTTATTTTTTCTAGATGCTTTTCTACTTTAATAAATGTTTGGAAATAATAATGTTGTTTCAGGCCTTGCGATAAAGCGTCGGGTGATTTGAATTTTACGTCGTCCAAGGGCGATTTTGCGTGTAGCTAGGGCTATTTGCGTCGAGCAAAAAATTTTTTGTTTGAGTATATTTAAAGATATTTTTGAGCGGAATTTTAATGAAGTAATTTACGATTATTTTAACATTTAATAAAGTATTTTAAAAACCGCACGCAGTTGATCTAAAAGTTTGAATTACAAAAAACAAAAAAAAACAAATACTCATTAGTTACAAGTAGAAAAAATTTAGATTAAAAAAAAGTTTAAATCTTTTTAAGCTAGCATTTTAATAAAATTAATCAGCAATAGCAAAGTTGTCAATAAAATTGAACAAAAATACTTTCTTTTAGTTT
>NC_061161.1:43973347-43993347 GCF_022113875.1 Hydra vulgaris | reverse complement strand
CGCCACAATAAGGCAAAGGGTAAATCTTTATCTCAGATATATTTTCATAGTTTTTTCTCTGCAAAGGACATTCATACAGAAACTTCCATATTGCTTTCAATTTTTCACCAAGCTTCCGTTCAGATCTATTGATTGATGTTTTTAGGCTTATATGAATGCGTGTTATACTTTAGCATACCAAAACAAAATTCAAAGTAATTAAAGTGAAATATTAAAAATAAAGAAAGACTTTCAACTAAATAATAAATCATAAATGAATTTCTCTTTTTGTTTAAAATCAAATTAAAATCATTAATATAATTTTTTTTTGCATTTAAAAACTTAATTTTACTGCAATATTATTAGTCATTTTTTATCTTTATTTAGAAAAATAAAAATTTCATGGTGGCCAGTCTTGGCATGTCCTACTAAGACATGTGACCACCATAAAACTACACTTGTAAACCAATAGGATAATAATAGTCAAGTTTTAAAAATCAACTAGAAAACAACAGATTATCTACAATTTTGACAAATTTTTGCTCCAAGGCAACCTTGAAATGCAATACAATACATTGTGTAGTTATAATAGTTTCTTTATCTGGTAAAAGGTCAATTGCAAAAATGTTTTGTTTATAAATTATATATCAACTGTAGAGTAATTTTATCAAACTTTTTGATAGTCATTGAGCAACATGCAGAGAGTGAAGTTACACTAACTGAGTAAATAGGGGAAACATGCAGAGATTGTACATACACAGTGAGAGAGTTAAGATTGCCTGCACTTGCCCAAACCCTTAGTTGACGTATATACAGTTCTGGCATGTATGTTTCTTCATATTTAAGTCAGTTAATGTATGTACAAAAAATACAATATGGCATGTATAAATAGCCAATTGTATAAATATTTAGTATGTATAAATAAACACATCTTTTTTAATTTTTTTAAAATTAAATTCTTTACTGGAAATTTTTATAAGAATGAAATTTTTATTACTTATATACTCAAGTAAAAACCAGGCAGCGTAATTAAAAAAAAATTTGTTAAGAATTTTTAAATTTCAAAAAAATATAACTATTATTAGCTTTTTAAGTGTACTTTTTTCACACTTCAACATAAAATTAAAGAACTTTACTTTGATTTTCAGGTCTATATTTTTATATGAATCTTGATGAGCATAAAATTTTCTATCATTAATATATAAATAAAGGGGTATAAAAGTAAGTTAGCGATAGGTTGTGCTTTTTTAGTTGTTTTTCTTTCTTATCAGCATTTACTTTTATACAACAGTCAAATTAAAATAATAGTTTTAAGTATTTAAAATGATAGTCAAATTAAAATAATAGGTCAAGTAATTAAAATGATATTTTAAAGCTTTTTATAACAATTATATAAAAAATTAAAACATTTCATTTTTTAATAAATATTATGATACTTACTCTAGAGTAACTTGGCTCTTTTTTTAAGAAGCTCATTATCCCATTATAATATAAAAACCATCTTTAAGAACTTTTACTGTGCATGCTTTGGCTAATAAAATTTATAAATTATAATTGATTTTAAAATCTGTTTATAATGTTTATAATTAAATTAATTAATTTAACTTCAAAAATCATAGCAAATTTCTTTCAAAACCCTTATAAGTTCTTCAGAACAATACATAAAAAGTATTATTTTATTTGTTTGTTTTTTATATAGAAAAAGCAAATTCAATAATTATCATTATGTTTTGATCTTACGAATTGCGTCACCATTTTTGACTTATCAAGATAAACATGCGAAGTTACGGCGATTCTATTAGGGGAGGGTGAATAAATGCGAACTAACATAAGTGTGAACTTGGTATAAGTGCGAAGCAGTTACAAAAACTGAACTGGCATAAGTGCGAATTGGCCGAATAAAATTGAATTGGCATTTCGCACTTATGTCAATTTGCATTTTTGCTAGTTCGCACTAATGCCAATGTTAAAAAATTATTTTGAGGCACTTATTCCAGTTCGCATTTATGCCGATTCGCGCATTTGCCAGTTTTTGCAACTGCTTCGCACTTATGCCAATGTTTGCGAATTCTTTTGGCGCATTTATGCCAGTTCGCACTTATGCTGATTCACAATTATGTCAGTTTTTGCAACTGCATCGCAATTATGCCAGTGTTTGCAAATTCATTTGGCTTTACAAACATTGAAAAAAAAACTTTCATCAGTTGCGTGTTGTTCAGTAAAACCAGAAAATAGTTTGTTCATAAATTAGGAGGCATCGTTTGTAAGAATCAGAAAATTTTGAAGAAAAAAATAATGCTGAAATTCGCCAATTCCGCTCTTTTTTACACAGGGCAGAACGGGGCTGGTTGCAACTGAGGTAAGTTGCAGCAATCCGTTATAAAGAATGGTTTTTATAAAAAGTTAGCTTTAAAAAACTTGTAATAATAAATTAAAATTTTCAAAAGTTTTGATAATTTTGTTTTTTCCATATAAAATTCTAATTTTTATTTTCCAAGTTTTTTTGGGTTTCACTGTAAACTTAGAGATAAATGACCTTATAAAACAATGGTAAGTTATAAAATCTTCTTCAAATACAAAAAAACTAAAAAAATTAGATTTGTTTAATGTAAATAATTAACTACATTGATTAGAAATATTATGGAGCTTACGAAGTAAGTTGCAACAAATTGCTTGGGGTAAGTTGAATCATAAAATAAACGTCTTATTGATTTTACGCAATTTAAAAGTCACTTCTAAAAGTAATCGACGTTTTTTTTACGAAAAAGTTAATTTTTAGAAAATAGCAGTAATTAAAAACATTTAAGAAATTGTTGAATTGAAATTTCTTTAATACTTTTTTATTTTTAATTAAAGTTTAAGGTTATTATTACCATGTGGGTAACATTGACATGTATTTGATTAAGGGTGGAATGCAAGAAGCAAACTTGAGCCAAATTCGACTTGAACTTTATTTTGTAACCAATAGCGGCAGAGTATTTTTTGAGGCGAAAACCTATACTCTGTCGCTATTGGTTGTAATGTAAAGTTCAAGTCGAGCTTGACTCAAGTTCGCTATTTGCATTCCACCCTAAATGTTTTTACAAGTCACCCATTGATTGTTATCTAAATTAACTTAACAGATACTGCAGCCAGATGTTGAATTAACAAATATATTTTTATCCACATAATGGTAAGTGTAAATAACAACACAATACGGAGGGCATAAATTAAACTGAATTCTATTTTTTTGTTGTTGCTAAAAACCTTTAGTCAAAAAATAAGAAAAATCAAGCATAATATCATTTTTACATTATATCATTTTTACATGTGTTTTTATGATGTTGTTTCTATATACCCAACATTAAAAAAAAATTTTAAACGCATATTTCAGTTTTGGGGTAAGATTGACAGGAATGCTTAAGAGAATCAAGCAAAAGTAAAATTATCTTATTGTTTCTAAAACTAAACCAAACACTAAAGAATATTAACGAAGAAATCCAACAAAAAAATACAGCGCTGCGGGATTTTATCGTAATCAGATGTTAAGTCATTAATATGATGCAGAGCTTAATAGTTCAACGATTCTTATAGAAAAAAAATTTAATCATAAATTAATATACATTTTTATGTAGATACTAGGGTTTCTTATTTCCCGTAATTTTAGCATCTCGGGATTCCCGGTGTGAAACTTATTTATCCCGGGATTTCCCGGCATGATTTTTAGTATAATAACAAGCGGTTTCTGACACAAATTTATTAAATTTAAAGATAAAATATAGATTATAATCTATATTACGATTTAAAATAAAATATTGTTTTAAAAAACCTAAACAATCAATTAATTTGTCACTTAACCGTGAACGAATTTTTCCATAAATAGACGCGCGGCAGAAAAAACTCTTTCTGATTCAATTAATGTCGGCTTGATGGTTCATTTATGTCGGCTTGATGGTTCATTAATGTCGGCTTGATGGTTTATTAATGTTGAATATTTTCTTTTTAAACTTTCGCATACGCTTTCTAGTTGTCTCAAAAAGTTTAACTTCTTTTGTGAGGTTTTTTAAATTGCTAATGTTTTCTAAAGCTGCTTTTTCTATTTGTTTGACATTACAAATAGTCGCATCTCATTTTTGTTCAAGTGTCAAAATACTTTTGCCTAATAAATTAGGAGCAACATGTTGAGGTATTGACGGGTCAGAAACCATGCTTTCATTACGACAACTCACTTCAACTGTTTTATTATTTGATGAACTAGTGATAGCATCCTCTATGTACAACCTGGTATAAATTTTTTTTGCTGTTGATTTTAGTGCATGTTTGGATGGTAAGAGTAGTTTGGAGTTGATATTTGATTCCTGATTATAACTAATTGGGTTGTTTAAAAATATTAGTAGTCTAATTAAACGGACATTTCTGCGTTCTTCAATTCTCTGCTGCACAGATTGTAGCAAGTTCTTCAATTCTCTGCTGCACAGATTGTAGCAGTTTATTTGCTATAAAATTTTTTCTCTCCGCTAAATCGTCTAAGATGAATATCATTACACCTTCTGCTTCGAGTAGAGTAGCATTACTTCTACCAAATCTTTCTATTCCAACTTTTATCAGTTGCACAGAAATTGTTATGTCGTTCATAATCGCATATTTATCTAAGGAGATATTCAGAACTTCTTTTGAATCAATCGTTGCTTTTAGTATACATGTTTTTACTTTAAGGAATCTTTTTAGCATCGCAACAAGACTATTCCACCTCGTTTTGACATCTAATATCAGCTTAAGTTTTTTATAAAACATAGATTTTACGTACATTTGTAAAACTTCATTTTTAAGAAGTGATTTGCGAAACAATCGAACCACTTATCGAACCTTCTGAATTGTTAAGGCTATATTTATGCTATTTTGTAAACCATCAATAAACGCAACGCTTGTTGAGCTGTATGACTCATCATTACAGTCAAATACATCATCAAACTCATCGTAATCACTCAAACTTTCATCGGAATCTTGAAACTGCGATTCAAATTCAATATATTTTGCTGAAGAGTTTGACTTTTTGTAAAGAATAAACATCCGGCCAAATAAAGTCCGTGGGCATAACACAGCTGATGTTCAATACCACTTAGCCGTGCAAATTTTTTCATCATGGATGCTCCGTCAGTGACACTAGCTATGATTTGCTTTTTAATTGATAAACTGAAATCTGACAGTTTATTTTCAACTAGATCAACAATTTTTTCTGCAGGAAGTGACCCAGCTATCGGAGTCATTACCAGGTTCCAAAACTTTGTCGATAAGTGTAAATTTACATTTAAATAACGTCGATTTTTTAAAGATGTATATTCGTCTAACGAAAAAGAAAATTGCGACCCGCTAGATTTCTTTTTTTATCTCTAAAACCACAGTTTGTTTAGTTAAATCACATTGTTTTTTTTATCATACCCATAACATGGGATGAATTTTTTGGTATTAACATGCCTTTTTCAGACAATGATCTTCTAATGAGTTCACTTTTTGTTATGACATTTATTGAGAAGCCATCCACAGTTGCTAGCTTTGATACAATTTCCTCGATAGTCTGCTGTTTAACAAACAATGTGATTTTCTTTTGCACAATTTTAATTTCCGAACCAGCATCTTCATGTTGACACTTCATATTTAAATCCAAATCTTTATGTGTGTTTTTTAAATGACGTAGGAGCCCACTTGTCGAAAATCCTTTGCACATTATCTTTACATTGCACTTTTTGCAAATTGCAGATTAGCCAGATTTTTCTTTACAAAAATACTGCCATGCTTTCGACCCATTTACAACTGACATGGTGTAACTAAATTGAATTGTAAAACAACTAAACGTAAAGTTACAAATATTTCTTACATATGTATATTATCTTACGTATGACTTTAAATATCTTTGTTTGCTGTTTTTTAGATACAAAAATTATTAAATATTTCAATAATTCAATACAGAAAAAGTTAAAAAAAACTTAAAAACAAGTAAAATGAATTAAAAAGTTTAACTTTTCAATAATTTAGAAGTTTAAAAATCAAACTTACTGTTTTCATCTCAAAAAATTTTTTATATTTTTTACTCATATATATAATATTTTTATATTTATAGTAACGAGAAAAAAGAAAACATCGCATTGCAATGCATTCCTTGAGTTAGATATTTTAAGATAGTTTCAATTGCATTTCTTGTTGTGTTAGGTTTTAATATAAGGTATGAACACCTAAAATACAACTAAATGCAATAATATTTTTCTTATTTTTGGTTGAATTAGTTCAAACAGTTATCATATGTAAAATTAAAAAAAATTATATTCCGGGATATAAGAGTGATATCCCGGAAAATCCCGCTTCATTTTTATCCCCGGTATTCTGGGAAAACGGGATCCCGGGATCCCATTTGAGAAACTCTATCAGAACTAAAGCTAATTGATATCTTTCAAAAAATACTATAACATGACGTTTTCATTACAATTTTACAACTTTTTAATGCTGCTTATTTTTAAAACAAAAATATAGGTTCGTGGTAATCTATATTAAAAACGTTTTCTCTATTTTGTTTGTAAATATTTCAATAGTAATATTACCCCTCATGATGTAACTTTAACATTTACAGCATAAAACATATTACTGTGGCGGATTGAGGTTCATGAGGATCCGTGGTTCAAACCCCACCTCTGGGCAAGTTTTGCGACATCGGTTAGGAAGGAGGCGTGAACTTCCGATTAAATGCTTATCCGCGGTACTTTGTGATAAGACCAAAGGGACTCTTAACCTTTTATTTTAAAAAATAAAATAAAAGGTTAAGAGTCGTGGGGGAGGAGGCATTAGAAGGATGTAGGGGCAACAAGTGTTGAAGATGGCACATTACCCCTAGAAATAGTTTTTCGAGATTCGCACTTGTGATAAATATATTTTATTAATGCTTTTATTTGCCTTTTATCATAACTATTACGTAAGTCTAAGAGACTAAACAATCTAAAGTTTGAGTTTATATAAGTTTCCTTTGGCTAACAATTATCGTTAAAAAAAAATTCTAAAATATATTTACACAATACATATTACTGATAGCAAGCATTGAGAAAGAAATTTACTCTCCTGCTAGTTTATACAAATTTTTTTGTTCAAAATTTTATTTTCAGCGGATACAGAACGTTCGCTGGAAGTCTTGAGAACATTATAAGGACTTGTGCATTTATAAGGTGTTGTATAGACGTCTGTGCCCACTAAGTCGAAGCAAAAGGATTGCCAATGCTCTCAGCAAGCTCAATTAAAATTAATGTCAATGCAAAAAGTGATTATTTTTTCATTGTTGATCATAGATAATTTTTTTCTTTAGTTTACTAAAACTTCTTTCATCATAAACAGATGTACAAGGAAGATTTAAGTTGATTTTGTAGAGTATAGACAAGTTAGGAAAAATTATGTCATCTATTTCTCTATTAAGAATGGATGTCCGCTGTTCATTTCTATTTTAGTCGTCATTGCTTGAGTTATTAATGCATTCACAGTGGAGAGTGTGAATGCATTAATAACTCAAGCAATGACGACTAATAACTCAAGCAATGGTCAACGGGTTTTTTCCAAAAACATTGTTAACATATAAAAACAAATCTAAATTGCTCAAAAATGTTGAAATCAGTTAATTTAAAACTTTTTGTATTCTTTTATAAGTCACAGTTGCTTTGATACACCAAACTTTGTTAAAAATCCATTGAATGTGTATATTATGATTATAAGAGATATTTTAAAACAAAACGTATCTGTTTTGTTTTTTGCCATAATTGCGCGCAAACTTGTAAAACAGGTACGCAAAAAATGGTTTGCTGTTACCTAGTTTTCTATTTCGGTTTAATTAAACGCAGAATTTTGGAATGAGAAATTTATATTTTAGGGTGCGCCAGTTGACTGACTTAAGGTGCGTGGAAGGAGGGAACAGCTCCTTCCCACACGCCCTATGCTGAATCCGCCACTGATGCTACCCCATATAGGGGTAGCATTGACAGTTGAGCCCCAAAAATAAAGTTAATTATCAATAATATTCAATAACTAATTAAGGTCTTCATCAGTTTATTACAGTATTATCAATGGTAAACACAGAAATATTACATACCAAATTTAGTTTGCCACAGTTAAAAATATATATATTTTTTTTATCTTATATAACTTTACCTTATTGCTAGAAAATTTATTTGTTTTATTTATTTACCTTTTTTTTCTTAGATAAAATGTTCATTTGTTTTTATATCTTGAAAACAGAACTTAAATATCCTAAATACTTCTCTTGCATTTTTTGAAACAAAAAATTGTTTATGGACTAAGAAAATACTTTTTTTTCAGAAATACATAGGAGTTAAAGTAAAAATTATTTTAAACAATAATCCTTCTTGTTTAGTTTCTTTAGTCTTTGAAGTCTTTATTTTACTTATTTTCTTTGGTTAGCATATATCTCCACTGACTAAATTTAGGACTTTGACAATGTTATTGAGTTGATTTTCGCATAATGCAAGGCAGAGAAGATATTTTGTGAATGAAAAAATCATTACTAAAATTGCAGAAGCTAAAACTGGGAATCAAATAATGAATATTAGATAATTATATAATTAGAGTAAATCTGTTTGAAATGCACTTCTGTATAAATTCATAGTTTTGATTTATTTTAAATGTGCTTTCCTATAATTTATTATATATGATGTTCAGATAATTAGACTGAAGATTAGGCTGAAGATGGTTTTACATTCGTTTTCAAGAACAAACGTTAACTTATGTAGTCCATTTATAACATTGTAAGGGAGATGTATGCAAAGAACCAAATTTTTTTTGTTTGTTTGTATACCTGCCATACTTTATGAGGTGTACATTTTGAAATGGCATTTGGATTAAACACATGTTTGTTTCTAAACGCATTTTATTCAATGATAAATTAAAATTATTTTTCAAAGAATACGATTTGAGACAACGGTAAAACTCTGGGCAAGGCCGGCGCGATTGGCGGGTGCGGGGGTGTCACCCCCCCCCCATTAATCTTTTTTAGACGGCAAATTTGACCCTTAGTCGGCAAATTTGACCCTTTTTGACTAGTTAGTCGGCAAATGTCGACCCTTTCAATATAAGTTAGTCAATAATTTACATAGTTAGTCGGCAAATGTTGTCATGGTAGTCGGCAAATTTTTAAAAAGTAAGACGGCAAAAGTTGTAATAGCACCCCCCCCCCCCAACGTGACACCTACTCGCGCCGGCCCTGATTCTCGGTATTACTAATACAAATGACAAAGAACTGATGACACCGTTTACTGGAGCAGAATATTGATCAATTTAAGACCACGAAGATACCAATCAGCCAACCCGGTGACAATATTTAATTGATACTAAACTATTTTTATATTGTCAAGTATGCAATAAACTAAAACAAAATTAAAAATTTTAAAATTGAACTTTCAATAAAATTGAAGAGCTTGTGCATCATATTTAGAAAAAGTTTTGTCAGAAAACTAATAATTAGTAAAAGATGTTGTTTTAGTCATTTTACCATGATCACCGCGCAGAAAATGACCGTAAGGAAAATTCTTAGAAATCTATCCGGGAGACATATATTGAAACCCTATACTAACTCAGAATGACTACAGATATACATGACCTGATTTACTGATTTTAAAAGAGAGATATTTATGCATTTTTATGAATAATCAATGCAGGTAATTTATTTTATTTTAGTATTCTTCAGAGTATTTTAAAGGTATCATAAGATACATAGAAAAAATAATTTTCGCTCTCAAATATTTTTATAGTTCTCAAATATTTTTATAAGTTTTAATAAAGTCTTGGTAATAAAGTCTATCTTGGTAATAAAGTCTATCTTGGTAATAAAGTCTTTGTAATGGATTTGATCTGTGGTTAGTTTAAAGAAATGAAAAATAATAATGTACATGTGATTTGTTTTTAATAAAATATCGCAAGTCTTTGAGGTATATTTAATGCAAACATTATGACAACAGGTTATGAATTAACACCAACAACAAATAATGCGACAAAATAAGATAAATGTTTCATATGTCAATGGCAATCATCAATCAATAGCAAAATTATTAACTTTTCTAAATCACAAAATTGCAAAGAAATTTTGGATAAAGACATTACTTAAGTAATGTCTTATATAAGGATATATCCTTATATAAACTTCTCTATAGAAAAGTTCAAAGAATTGAGTTTAATTATATAACAATACCTTTTTAATACTTTTTTTTTATGTTTGTTTATGACAGAGGGTAAGTGAGTTGAAATGATCAAATAAATTATTTATACTTATTATCTCTATCTGATAATATAAAGATAATACATTGTCTTATTAAATATTGACCGTGTTCTGCTATTATATTTTCTCAAGTATTGAAGCAAACTTTCATTTTGTTACTCATAAACTTAATTTAATCAAAATTTTTTTAAAGCAAACCATATGTTTTTATTTTACATCTTAAGTAAAGAGTATTATATCTCAAAGAATCTAGTAATATCTCAAAGAATCTAGTAAGTTAATTATATACATGTAATTTGTCAGTTGGTTTAACGTCCCGAATGCAATACAGAGATTTGATAACTATCACTACCACAGATCATCTAAACGAAGAAAGACATTAGACGTAACAGAAAAACTATCAGTCCAAAACCATGGTACAAGATCACAGTTTCAGGCCAACAACTATCACGAAAATTATTTCATGTGTGAGAATGTAGTTAACAAAAATCAATTGATGACTCTTGAACTAAATAAAAAGATTTGCAGACGTTCTGAACTTCTATCAGATGCTAAGTTAATTGCAAAGCTGAGTAAAGGTGATCTTGTAGTTACTAAGGCTTATTATCATAAAGCTTTCTCAGCTAGTTATATAAAATGATACGTTCTTTACAAAAAGACCAACCATTGATGAAAAGCAAAAACAACATTGTTTACGGGATTGTTCTTGGAGAAATCATGGAGTATATCAGTGCTATGAAAACGAAACAGTTATTCCTATGTTTCAACCAAACTGGACTATACCAATTATTTTGCAATCATATAAAAAGTTATAATAAAAGTTTCAAGTTTGAAAACAAAACTAGGCTAAAAGAAAAAATTCTTAATCTTGTACCAGAGTTAGAAAAATTTAAAAAAGGTTTTGATGTCTGATGCTTGTTATTGAACTAATAAAAAGAAGGAATATGTTTTGTAAGACTAGCAACTATTTTACAAAAAATAAATTTTCACAGTACTAATTACTGATAGCTTTCCAACAATTTCAAATGGTTCGGAAATGAACTTATCCTAAACAAATTAAAAAGCTTTATTAGAATGGTTTTATACAAACAAAAGGTAAATTAATAAAAATGTTAACAATAATTCAAAATATAGCAAATTTGCAGCAACTGTTTCTCTACTCATATTTTACAATTGTTTTTGAAAAAAAGTCAATATACCAGTCATAAAGGAGTTAGAATTTCACCTTTTTTATTATATATGGTTTAAATATACATATACATTCCAAAACACGTAAGAAAGGAATTGTAAACAGTTTAGCAAAATTTGGAGTTAGTATACCTCAAACAATGCCATTAAAACCACGCTAACAAGTCAACTATGCAAACTTTACAAAAATAACAACATGGTTTGTTCTCCTTTCACTGATTAAAAATGTTTTTGCAACTGCAGTAATTGATAAGATTGATCACAAACCTTCTTCTAGTACAGCTGCTAGTTCTTTATAACCTTCTTCTAGTACAGCTACTAAAACTTTTTTTGAAACACCAATCTCCATATTTCAACATGCTGAAGTAGACTTATCTCTATAGAGGTTTGGTTATGATTTTTCGGAAAAACTGCTGAATTTTTTAGGTATTTCATTCAAACATAAACAAACAAAAAAAAATTCCAATCATAAATAAACAGTAAACAAAAAATTCTTCTGTTTTGTTGCCAATCATTATAAATTGATCAAATTAACATATATTGCAAGACAAACTTTCAATATTATTAATATTGTTAAAACTTTATGGCGAAGATAAACTTTAAATAAGTAAGGTTGATTTACACATAGAAACGGCGTTCTTATTTTTAGTTGGAGGTTGATTAGAAGGCAGTATTTGGCGTGATGCTATAGCTAAAGCTGGTATAAAAACTTCCTGACGAGCTGAATCTATGCTGACTGGTCCAAAAGAAAAACGTTCAAGATATGCAATACAAGTTTTATTAGCTATTTATATTTACTATTAACTGAAGCATTTCAAAAATATCTACGACTTCCTTTGACTTGTGGATTCAATCAACAAACAACAGCGTATACTCAATTTAATTATTGATTTACTGCTAGTTCTGTTGCTTGTTAAGAGTTTCAGAATGGGATGTTTTAATATGTTAGTCAGTGCCATGGAAAAATTTTTTTCATGAATGTTTACTTTAGATTGCAAACACTACTTTAGATGGCTTAAAACTTTTCTTGCTGACATAGAGATGCTCCCTTATAAACACCCTGAGATTTACACCGAGTTCTGCAAAAGTTTTTTTACATTTTAAAAGACAAAACGCTTTTTTTCATCTATAACTATAGATCAGTACCATGAACAAAACATCAAAATCATATAAGAAGATGACGACTCGATTGAAGTTTTAGATAGTCCAAGTGCAATGATAAAGTGGATGGTGTGTGCAACACTAATTGCCGAACTTTTAGTGGGATTTAGAGAAGAAGAAAAAGATAATTTAAAAAGTTATCACAAAGATAGACTAATCTTAGTGATAGAACTATTTTAAAAATATATCAAAGTTTATTGAAGTTATAAAAGATTTTGGAAATCCAGAAGATATTCTTATACATTTATCAACAAAGGTATTACTTGATGCAAAAGCATCCGATAAAAAAGCTAACCAAACGGGTGTTAGTCATCCAGATGTTATATTTAAAATAGTCTAACAACTGGAAAAGATTAAGTTTACAAACAATCTCCAAAAATAAATTACGTCTTTTTAGAAAAAATTAATTCTTGACACTCCAATAGGAAGGTTAAAAACAGTAATGCTCAAAGAAGAATGCAAAATGTTTGCATCACTTTATGTTGCATCTCAACATAGGAATAAAGATTAAGATAATTTTTTTCAAGAAAAAATCATGCTTATTCATGAGCAATATCTGAATACAGTAAACTCCGAAAAACTAATAAATCGGAGTATCTTAAACGCCTCGAAGAGTATTCGTTATCTACTTTCTGATTTCTCCTGAAGGTATTACTGCAAAGGTATGAGATGGAGGAGCAATTGTTTATATATTTCTTCTACATTCTGAAATTAAGTTTTTAGGAAAAATAATTAATTTCACATCAATAAAACATAAAAAAATAAAAAAGGTTGACATTGTGTTTGACCTTTATTTTCAATGTAGTTTAAAAATCCAAACCAGGGAGAGTCGTGGGAACAATATGAGAGTATGTATTTCTGTTATTAATTATGTACAACAAAACGATTGAGTTTCGAGAAAAAATAATTAATTTCACATCAATTTTTAATTAATAATTAGTATCACTAGAAATTAATTATTAAATAAGATTAATTATTAAATAACCTAATAATTAATTTTACAAGAAATAAAAAAAAGGTTGACATTTTGTTTGACCTTTATTTTCAATGTGGTTTAAAAACTTAAAATATATATTTACAAAAATCCGTAATAAGTTTATAGGCTTTTAAAAAATCATAAATATTTGCTATTTTGAAATTACCAACAAAGATGTGCTGTATCAGGCACCTCAATACTAACAGTTATAAGATACTCGTGCACATCTGCGAAACAAGTACCATACTTTTAGAACATAATAGAATATGGATAGATATGTGAAAAGAGCTTATTTCTAGTTATCTTTTTAAATTCTCTTTTAACTGATTTAAATGTTCATCTAGTCAATTTTTGAACATGTTCACAGGAGCCACGTCAATTACTACTTGCGGCAGGGTATTCCACTGCAAAACAATACGGTTCGTGAAAAATTTTCTCTCTTGGCATGCAATTGAGTACTCTTTGCTGTGTAAGTTTTTGATTATGACCACGCATAATATACTTTGACGACGAAGGACAATTGAATGGTAGGTGAAAGTTTATTTCATTGATTTCATGCATGAACTTGAATATCTGAATTAAATCACTTGTTATTCCTCCCTAAGGAGCGGTTAACATTCGTTTACCTCCCTAAGGAGCGGTTAACATTCACCACAGTTGCTGAAACTTGAGTATTAAGTTTCAGATCATCCAAGATAAAAACTTCAAGATCTCTCTCTTTAAATGAGTAACTTCAATGAAAAGTGGCAGGCCGTCTGGTCCAGGCATGAAATAGTCTCGTTTTGATACTTTTTTTTCTCGGCCAGTATGCATGATTTTACACTTTTCAGTATTAAGTATCATGAGCCAGCATTGTGACTATTCAATGGCTTTGGTAAGTCTGCTTGCAGACACTCCACGTCATGTGAAAGTATGTGTTTCTGATTCAACTCGAATTAAATAAAACGACTTAAGTAAAACGTCAATATACGAACAATGCATACTTTATTTGTCTAATACATACTTTATTTGTCTGGAAAAGTCTAAAGTCTTAAATTATATACATTATAGTCAAGTATATTATAAATTTAAATTTATTCTTTTTTTTAAATGAGAGAGAGAGGGAAAAAAAAAATTAATCTTAGAATTTGAATTTTTATTATTTTTGATATTAATTATTTTAAATTTCTTTTGGTTTAATAAATATTTTTGATTATGAACTTATATATATATATAAAAAAAAAAAAAACATGAAAAAAGAAAACATAAAAGTTAATTTACAATTATAAGATACTATATATATATATATATATATATATATATATATATATATATATATATATATATATATATATATATATATATATATATATATATATATATATATATATATAAATTAATTTTTATGTTTTCTTTTTTTAAGTTTGTTTTTTTTGTTGGTTTTTGTTTTCTTAAATGAATTTTTAAAATTTTCTTTTAATGAATAGCTTTGAAATTTGAATATATATAACCTTTTATGACCGTAAGTTTACCTTCATGTTGTTGTAATTAAATTACTTCCTTAACTTTAATTAAAAGTAAATTTGAAAGACTATCAAACTATTTTGCATTTTATATAAACTTCTTTGAAGCATTTACCTTTTTTCTCTCATTTTTAACTTTAGTTACAATGTATTTATATAAATGTCTAGAAAAAACACTTTGCCATCTTTATATATTATAAAACATTGAACTTGTAAATCTTTGTATGGCTTTAAAAAAATAAATAGAACATTTTAATAGTAACCTTTGGATTTTTGTACCAATATATGTGGAGTGTAGTTTAAAAAACCCAATATATAGTATAAAAAGGCTTATAAAGTATAAATTTTAGATTTGTTCTTGTATTCTTATTATTCTAATATTTTGTATTCTACTTTATGATAAGACAAGTTCCGCTGCTGACCTCGCAATATGCTGAGGAATGTTGTTTACTAAAATGTTACGAGTAAGGGGTTACCACCTACAAAGGATGCACTATTTCAGCATTTAAAAAGAGCTGTGTTTTAAAGAAGGTACACATTTTTTAAAAAACTTGGTATACTTGAAAATACTTTTTTTAATTCTTGGAAGGTACATATTTATTAAAATACTTTAATAAACTTACTAGTGTATTCAAAAGGTTTTACTGAATCAAATATTTAAAAACAATATTTACATACAATTTATTTAGTATCTAGGAAACAATCCTAGGTGCCACAACAGATTTTACCCAAAGCTACTAAATGGGGTCGGAAAAAAAAACGCAATAACACCTTTAAGGATGTCTCTACCGGAGGCATTAAAATTATAGGTCGAATTAATAAAATAAGGATGCAAAAAAAGTTGCGGAACGCAATTCAAATGGAAACGTTTGGGATTGTCTAGCACAGAGTTATATAAATGTTCTGGTCAGTGCTTGAAATAAAAATGAACTAGTCTTATTTTTATAAACTTTCTAACAAATTTTATAAAAAACAAGTTCCGTTTCTTTGAAGTATATATAAACTTAACTTTTTTTTATCCATAATTAATATTGCGGTATAGTTGTTTCTTCTTTAAATTTTGCTCTTGATGTAAACTTATATAATCGGTTTAGAAGATTGTATAGTTTTTACAGTCAACTCAGTTGGGGTTCGCCCTAGGACCAAAAAATATTTTAATATTGGAGTCTTTTTTTTTGAATTTTTATACTTCATAGATAACTTCCCAAAATTTTCAAGCTAGAATCACGACTTGAACTATTTCACTAAGTATTCCCCGCACTATTGTGACAACAAAAATTACGTTCTCAATTGCAAAATCATGCAAATAAATAACAGTCCACACCTTAAAGCACTTGAAATTACATACATTTGAGTTTATTACTTCATTATTGAACTTCATTCTCTAACAATTAAACAAACGAATATGCATGGTCTTGTATTTCTAATTTCTAGCTACGTTTTTGTAATGAACTCATTACAAAAATGTGACAAACGTTTTTATAATGAGCTTAAAAACTCTTTTTGTCACTTTTTTTGTTTTATAACTACTCTTTTCTCATCATTATACAAACTAGTAAAGTGAAATATATAGTATTTATAGTATGCAACAAGTACATTAGGTGAAAGTATAATGGTTTTATTAATACTGCAATTATATAATACTAAAATCATTCAGCAATATTATATGATATATTCTATAAGATAACCAACATTTAAAACACTAGTACAAACGATTATAAATTCTATAACTAAACTAAACAATTTACAATAATATTAATATAAATATATGTAAATTACATTTGTTAACCATATGAAATTACAATTATAAAAAGTTGATTACTAAATAAAAAACGCTAAAAAACAAATATTCATGTAATAATAATACTTCTATTTTAAAAATTTTAAATGTATAAAACTAAACTACAATTTAAATTTTTAATAAGTATAATAAGATGATAAAATATGTTAAAACTTTTCAAACAAGATAAAAAAATCAACAACTATCATTTATTTGCAGCTAATAAAAATTTTGATGATTTTTAACATTACTAACAACATTTTAATCATCTCTGAAACCATAGTGAACCTACACACACACATACACACACACACACACACACACACACACACACACACACACACACACACACACACACACACACACACATATATATATATATATATATATATATATATATATATATATATATATATATATATATATATATATATATATATATATATATATATATATTCACACTAAAATACATAGGTTTTTATGCATTTTAGCATATTATGTGTGTTTTATATATATATATATATATATATATATATATATATATATATATATATATATATATATATATATATATATATATATATATATATATATATATATATATATTTATATTTATATATAACACACATAATATGCATGATAAAAACCTAAGCATTTTAGTCTACAAATAGACTAAAATATCACTAATTTTTAAACTGATAGGTGTGAGTTAGTTGTGCTTATTAACCTGTTATGATTTGACTTAGCATGCCTATTTTGACTTCTAATTTTATCATCAATAAACTGTTTTGTATTTAATTGACTATCAACAATTTGTGAAAGAGAATTAGGAGCTAACACTTGAGTATCTTTTTTTACTTCTTTTATTACTTCTGAATATGTTTTTTTATTTTCAACTAATTCATATTCAGAATCATTTACAAATATAACTTTATTGTACTTGTTAAAGACTGATAGACTTTCAGAAGAATCATTAACATGTTTTCTTTCACGTACTTTGCTAATAGTAAGTTGCTTTAAAATTTTATGGACAACAAATGGTGATCCAAAAGATGATTCAGCTGAATCATCTCTGATTAAACTAGAAAGTAACTCGACAATCACAACAAGAATGCTGATACAGAGAATGCAGCGAGCTTTGAATGGAAGTCTTGTAGAAACTGTCAAAAAATTTTCTATCATTGATTTATTTTTCTTCATCGTATATAAAATTACTCTCTTTATATTTCTAAATAAAATAAACTAATAAACACTCTGATATTTTTTATATAACTATAATAATGCTACTTGTTTCAGTTATGATGTAATTATTTCAAATAGACAATATTCAAATATATAGCTGACATGCTATATTTCACAGGTATTGTTTATATTTATTGTTATTCTCTTTAAAAAAATTAACACTTTTTAAAATATATTTTATGGTCTGGAACAACAACTAATTTTTGTTTAGGTTAGTTCCTTGTTACAGACAGAAAAAAACACATACTGAAACTTTTTAGTCCCTGTGTAAAAATGAAACTAACATAAACTAGAGTTAGTTGTTACTCCATATCATAATATATATCTTAAATAATGTTAGTTTCTGTAAATAGAATAACAATAAAAATAAACCACAACAATAATATAAAAACAAACATAATATTGTTATATTTGTTCTTGTTATTAACAAGAAATAAATAATGTCATGTTTCTACAATAAATTATACCAGAATTATTTGAACATTTTTAAACCAATTTTTCCTTAAACCATTAAAAAAAAAACTTTTAAAACTATTAAACTGACTTTTTAATAGAAAAGAAATGATTTCAATAAACCAACATTGAATTTTTAACCAAATTACTTATTTATGTATTTATGAATTATTTAATTTAACCATGAGTCTATATCGAGATTAATTTAAACCATTCTTTAGATTAAATTTTACATGGGTCACACTTCTTATAAGAAACTTCCTTTGCATTATACAAAAACTTAACTTAAAAACAGTATATATACTTTTTATTATCTTTATAGTATATATATTTTATATTTATAGTATATATATTAATATATATATATATATATATATATATATATATATATATATATATATATATATATATATATATATATATATATATATATATATATATATATATATATATATATATATATATATATATATATATATATATATATATATATATATATATATATATATAAAGTATGCAATAGGAAAAGTATATAGCATTTATACATTACAAATATATAAAATACATTTAATCTTTATTACGAAAGATGAATGTATAATACCAAAATTAAAATCAGACAAATGTCAAATTACGCAAACACTTGCAATTACATTCTTAATAAAATTAAAAAAAAAAAAAAAAGGAAAAATGAAAGCGAATGTTAAATAAAAAGCGGAGGTGTATTTGATTACGGGGTTAGGGGAGGGTGGCATTTCTTAGTTAATTTCATTCAAAAAACGGCTAAAATAAATCATCGTTTTAATCACACGTGAATCACTACACCTCCGCCAAATAAAATTAGTTTCTTAAAAAATATATAAACCGTAGTATTGGTTAATTACGGAAATTTTTGAATAACTCGCTTGTTACTGCGAATATTTCACTCTTTTTATTGTTAAACTTTAAGAAAATAAAACTTGAAAAAAGTTATTTTTTAAATTTACCTATCTCTCTCTCTCTCTCTCTCTCTCTCTCTCTATATATATATATATATATATATATATATATATATATATATATATATATATATATATATATATATATATATATATATATATATATAAATATATATATATATATATATATATATATATATATATATATATATATATATACATATATATATATATACACATATATATATATATATATATATATATATATATATATATGTATATATATATATATATGTATATATATATATATATATATATATATATATATATATATATATATATATTTATTTTACACACTTCTCTTTAGTTATTAGTTCTATAAATGACGACATTAAACGACATTAAATTAAATTATATATATATATATATATATATATATATATATATATATATATATATATATATATATATATATATATATATATATATATATATATATATATATATATATATATATATATATTAGGTATATTTGTATAAACATTTG
>NC_061161.1:43918347-43970847 GCF_022113875.1 Hydra vulgaris | reverse complement strand
TATTTCTCAGCATATTATATTATATAACAGTTGATACCTCATCAAATAGTAAACAAACTATTGAAAATTTTATTCTATATCTATTATATAAATTCAACCACTCATCGTCTTCCCATAAGTTATCGAAGTGTTCTTCGATAATAATGACAAATGACTTTATGTGTTTGCTTTAAAGCACATTTTAAAATACGCTGGGATCGAATAATGATTGTTAAATTTATATGCAAATTGTTGATATTTGTAAACAGTTAGATTGGTAATACAATAGTAAAACGTTGGTAAATTATATTTAAAATCTGCTCGAACTTAAATTTTTTTTTCTTAAATGGACATCATTTTGGTCTCAACACCCCCTCCCCATTGTCAATTCTAGTCAAACTTTTCAGTACCCCCTCCCCCTTATATTTACTGACTTCATTTATGGACAGCCCCAAAGTCCTACTTATCCAGGAACCAAGATAACAAAATTCTACTGTATATACTCGTTTTTTTTTTATAAGCATAACGCTTATAGGCTCAAATTTGGAAAAAAATAAGCATATGTAAGCATATTCCTGAGCCTTAATAAACCATTTAAAAAATTTTATTTCTATTTAATTAAAAATTTTAAATATATACATTTCTAAATTTAAACCAACAAAAACCAAAGTTTATAACAACTTGTTATAAACTTAATTCAGCTGCATTAAAACCAAAACAAAAATACAGAGCATAAGTCAACTTTTTATTTTTCTTATACCCATTAACCTTTAGTAACGTGCACACTTTTAGAAATTATTGAAATAGGTATATTTTATTAGAAATATCCTTAAGCTTAAGCATATTTTTGAGCCTCTTTTTACTATTTGCTTAAGCATATTCGAACCTGTTTCAAAAATTTCATATGCTTTAAAAAAAAAAACATGTATATTCCTACCCATCATTCTTATTTTTAACATACGTAATGAGTTCAAAAAACATCGTTATATAACGTTATATATCGTTATATAACGTTATATATACATATATATTTATTATGGCACGTTTCGTAAGTTTATTTCCGTTAAGAATTCTTTTGTATGTTGTGATCCGAAATACGTTTCGAAAGAAATTTTATTTTTTATCAATATTTCTAAAAATAAAACCATAAAAATTTAATATGTTATTATACTGAAAATAAAAATTCATTTTAAACATTTTGGGATTTTAAGATGTTAATTTTTACAATTAAAATCAGTCTGGCAAACAAATTTTCTTTATAGACTTCAAAACGTCGTTTGGCGACAATGTTTGTTTCGCAAGTGCGATTTCCGAAACCGCTACTTTCGTATGTTGCAAAATAGTTTTGTTTCGTATGTCAACTTGCGAAATGCTAAATTTCGGAAGTGGCTTTTGCGAAATGAACATCGGTGATTTTAAATGTTTTGTACGAAAAAATGTAATTCCTCGTTCTCAATCTCCTTACGAAAGAATGTTGTTTTTCCGGAATTGCACGAAATCCTCCGGTTAACAACCCTACTCATAAGAATAGAAAAAAAACAATATCGTTATGTAAAAACTTAGTACATATTGTGGCATGAGATTTTAACGACCGTATTTTATTTACTTTGTAAATATATTTAATGATTTTTTTTCAATTTAATTCCATTTTAATTCAATTTAATAGTAACCGTGGTTCAAACCTTACCTCTGGGCAAATATTGCGACATCGGTTACGAAGGAGGCGTGAACTTCTATTATATGTTCATCCGCGGTGCTCTGTGAGAGAGTCAGCAAGGACATTTGCTCCTCCCCTCCCCCGATAATTTTTAAAATAAAAAATTTTGAAGTTAGTTTTCAGAAAAAAAGCAAACGGTTATTTTTTACAGTACATCGTACGATGTACTGTTAAAAATAAACTCTTTAGATTTTTGCTTGATAGTATAAGTTGAATAAAATATTTTACAATATTGGTTTTTCTTTTCTATTCTAAGCCGATCCAACGATTCGTTATAATTATTGAAAAAAGCAAGTGCAAACTAAGGTTGTTAACTGGAGGATTTCGTGCAATTCCGGAAAAACAACATTCTTTCGTAAGGAGATTGAGAACGAGGAATTACATTTTTTCGTACCGAATGTTACAAAACATTTAAAATCGCCGATGTTCATTTCGCAAAAGCCACTTCCGAAATTTAGCATTTCGCAAGTTGACATACGAAGCAAAACTATTTTGCAACATACGAAAGTAGCGGTTTCGGAAGTAGCACTTGCGAAACAAACATTGTCGTCAAACGACGTTTTGAAGTCTATAAAGAAAATTTGTTTGCCAGACTGATTTTAATTGTAAAAATTAACATCTTTAAATCCCAAAATGTTTATAATGAATTTTTATTTTCAGTATAATAACATATTAAATTTTTATGGTTTTATTTTTAGAAATATTGATAAAAAATAAAATTTCTTTCGAAACGAAAGTATTTCGGATCACAACATACGAAAGAATTCTTAACGGAAATAAACTTACGAAACGTGCCATAATAAATATATATAACGATGTTTTTTGAACTCATTACGTATGTTAAAAATAAGAATGATGGGTAGGAATATACATGTTTTTTCTTTTTAAAGCATATGAAATTTTTGAAACAGGTTCGAATATGCTTGAGCAAATAGTAAAAAGAGGCTCAAAAATATGCTTAAGCTTAAGGATATTTCTAATAAAATATACCTATTTCAATAATTTCTAAAGTTCTTGCAGATTTTAAAGGTATGTAGAGTCCTGTTTGAATACGCTTTTCAAAGTATAGATCTTAGAAAATATTGTTTTTTAATTTTAATAAGATATAAATTTAAGTATAAGATCGTATAGTTCAATCAGTTAGATACGTGATAATTCGCCGCAGAGATCCGGGTTTGCATCCCGCAGCCATTGTAACTTTTGTTCATCAAACTCTTTTTACTTAAGATAGCATTTTTTAACCTCCATGTTCTATATTACAGATCTTTCGTCACCTTCATAATAGTGACAACCTTTCTTCTGTTAGTTATTCTTTTAAGATTGAGTTAATTGTGCTTAATTCTACACGTTTCCCTTGCTTTACTAAGTTCTACTTAAATTATGATGAAATGTACGTAAAACAACTTTTTCAAATAATATAAATCAATTTGCTTTAAATCTTGTGCTTTTTGTACTAGACATCTGTCCTAAACACTTTGTAATAATTTCTAGCTAACTCTGAGTCTAATATAATCATTTCTGAGTATAATTTTCCTGAGACTCCTACATTCTATTGTGTTCCATTAAAAGTAACTAGTTTTCAAGTCCAGATATTAATTATAAGCAACTAAAGGTTCACATTACTATTCATTTTCCTGATATATAGAATCCTATTTGCATACGTATCTTTTTCTGTAAATTCTGTTTTATATAGTTTCTTAATTATATAATAAATAAATATTACTATTCATTTAGTTGAATGAACGTATAGCTCATTCAGTTAAGACATTTGGCCCGGAGACCCAGGTTCACATCCCGCTGTTTCTAATATATTTCTTTTCTTTTTACTCTTTCTGATATCATTTACCTTTTGAGAGATCTCTCGTTCTTTATAATAAAGTATTTAATTGTTTATCACACATCCTCTTTATACTTTTTAAAAAGAAAGGCATACTGTTTATCTGTTCATTGAGAGTCCAACTTAACGGGATTTTACTGTATATATATATATATATATATATATATATATATATATATATATATATATATATATATATATATATATATATATATATATATATATATTAGGTATATTTGTATAAACATTTGAAGAATCATTTGACAACATTTTTTTATAATTTTATTATTTATTATTTAAACTGTTAACAGTTAATATCTTAAATATATCGTAACATAAAATCTTTTGCGTCTTTTTCGTATCTGCACATTCCGGAATGCTTTTTCCGTAAGGAACTATTTCGTAAGTATTCTTTCGAAATGATTTGTTTCGCAAGTTTTCTTTCGCAATGCTTTATTACGGAATTTTATTTATTTATATTGTCGTATAGCGCGTTACGGAATGTGCATTTTTGCATGTGCAACTACCGCAATAACAATTCTATTACGGTAGATAAAGATTTGTTTTTCGGCGAACAACCCTAGTGCAAACCCTTTAAATTTTTTTACGGAAACTTTTAAAAACAAACCAAGTTTAAAAACATTAAAAAGCTCTCATAAAAATATTAAAAACATTTACTAAAGTTGTTCTATCTTTTTTTAGGATAATAACACACTAATTTATATGTCGTCATTTTTGGATAACTAAAGGTAAGGGGTCGTCCATAAATTACGTCACGCAGTTTTTTACAATTTTGGACCCCTCCCTCCCCTGTCACAGATCGTAACGCTTAACTGCCCCCTCCCCCTCCCCCTCCTCGTTAAATTACGCAACAAACTCTACCCCTTCCCCCCATACAATTTTAAAAAAATGTTTTATATATTATAATAATTAAAATTTACTTAGCAGTTTTTTATTAATTAATTGTTACAGTTTAAAATCAACGTTATTATTCGTACGCGTGTACAAATTATTATTTTTACGGAGTACAAATTTTGATTTAATAATAAAAAAACTATTCAACGCGAAAAAAATTAAAATAAACATTTTTAATAAACCGTCTAATTAGTCTCGTGGGCAGATCAACGGCTGATGAGCAAGGTATGCAAAACTTTTATTTTGTTTTGTTTAATTTGAAATGTTGCCAAATAAACATCTCCAACAGTTTTTCAATTTTGAAGTTTTACGCCCACCAACCTACCTTTAAGTTTTTTTTAGTTCAAAAAAAAGATTATATGGTACATTAATAATGGTGAATAAGCTACATACGCGCAATTTTGGGAGTGTTTGGCATATAATGAGAGCCCCTTTATTTATAATGGGTTGTTAATAAATTATGTTTATTAACAACCCATTTTAATTAATGTAATTATGGCACTTATTACTAAAAAATTACGATGTTGTGACGGGAGGGGGAGGTATTCAAAACGCTCAAAAATTGCGTGACGTAATTTGTGGACAACGCCTATACAATTGCTGTGTCACAAAATTGTGTACCTTCTCCCTCTTGTAGCAAATCGTCACAAAAAAACTCAAAACAATAACTTTTAAACAATAACGCTTAGTTTTTTGCATTTTCAAATAAACAGTGAGCATACTTACTTCCCTTGGTTTTATTACATTCAAAGGTTTTTTAAATATAATTATAAAAATAAAATAAAAAAAAAACAACTTTTCAAAAACGAAATTTATCTAATTCATCTTTAAAATTACCATACATATAATATATTATTCAGCATTTGTCCAAGGTGAGCAGAAGTGTTCATCCATTGTGTAAAGTGACCAGGAGAGATTTTTTTCTACATCTTCTTTTGGTATGATTTGAACATTAGATAGATCTAATTCATTTTCTTCAATCCAATCGATTGCTCTCCGTTTTCCTAAAACAAAGTTATTGCCATAAGCTCAGTTTGACGACGAGCAGCCAAACAAGTAGGCACTTGCCTGATTATGTCAGAAGCAGCATCAATTGGTGATTTTGAATTTACATAGACAGTAACATGTTTCTTCAACAACACATTGGATGCAAAACACATTGAACATTTTTTGCAACATCGACTCTTAAGAAGAGATTGCACAGATGGACAAAATATATCATAAGGTAAAACTCTATAAACCGTTGTCAGGTGAGACATAATATCATCTAACTTTTTTTTCCAACAAAAGGGACGGAAACTTGTGGTTTTTATGGCATAATGCGTTCGGAACTTGGAGCTGTCCCTCTGGAAGTTGTGATAGCGGTATTAATGGTGGAAAAAAACGATCAGGTATGACTGTAAAATATGATCCTCTTGGTTGTTTACAGCAATTCCGATTTTCACACTTAACTGTTTGGAGAAAAAACAGGCTTGTTTGCACATGATGAGCATACCAGAAGCTGTTCTTGGTTAAGAATTATAAGATTTCTGATTTTTCTGGAACAATAAATTCAGCAACTACAGGAAACTTGTTAATTGAAACATTAGACCAGATTTACGCAAGAGTTTTACCAGCATACTGGAAATTTATTTTTTCAAGAGTATTATCCATCGTAAAACCAGCATTGTTAAGATGATTTCCATAATGATCATGAGGTAGGATCACGCCTGAAAGTTCACGACTTAATGGTGCCATTCTTCTCTCGACTCAATTGAAAACGCTCCTTCATGGTGCATTTGCAGCCAAAAATAGACAATCTAGATCATGCTCAAGAAAATGATAAACTGCTACCTCAATTACCTTTAAAAAATATTTAATTTATTATGGAATTAACTAAGCTAATATAATTTATTTACTTAAAAGAATACCTTCTGATAACGAGGGTTCTCATCTGGACCTCCATCTATAGTCAAGATGACAACTGGTTTAACAAAAGAACTATTTTTAGAAAAATCCTGAAATTCTTTTAAGTCAATTAATTTATTAAAATCAAGAGCGTGAGATAATTACAGCCGATGACGAATGTTTTCCAGATCTAACAGCTATATATGTAGGGCCGGAGTAACCTACGAAACTCGGTTTCCCTAAACCATCTGAGTGCACTTCAATAGCAGCGTACACAGATGGGATAAATTTGTGTTTATTAGCAATAATCCAGTCATGATCTGGTAGAGTCAGTCTATACTCCATAGGCATAAGCAACGACGCTTGCTTATTTGCAGCAGTCAATCCAATCGGAACCTAAAACAATGTGATAATAATGCAGATTAAATTTTTCTTGATATGAAAAATTAAATAAATAAAAAGAATTATATTACCCTGGCTTTGTTGTCCTGACTGAGAAAAAAACTTCTTTTGGACCAAGGAAAGATGATATCTCTTCAAGACGCCTGATTGTTTCTGTGTAGAATTTCCCATCAATATGTTTGGCATGTTTATCATTTTGGGATCTAATTAACTTAATTGGGACAGTTTTTATATGCCTCTTCCCTTCTTGAGTTGCGCTGTTTCTTAAATTCAATCGAAGATAAGTACCGCTTCTACTAACTTGAAAATCTAGCTGAAAAATAAAAATTAGTTTCCCTAAAACCGATAAATTAAATGGTACGTTTATTTTTCTATAAACTTATCAAATGTAAATTAAATAGCTACTTGACAAAAATACTTAAATCGATTAAAAAAAGAAACAACTTCATTAACAAAAGTTTTATAGATAATTAACTAAATGAGATAATTTGCTTAGCATACTATAAAGTCAAAGTATTTACTTTTTCACGGTAGTCCAAATTCTCAAAACTATAAATTACCTCTTTCCAAGTTTCAGTCAATTCACTTAACGTTTTTGTACTTCTAACAACAGCATCTCTTCTTTTTTCATGAGCTGCTGAAACGTAAAGAGCAATGTCACAAATAGTTTTTAGTAAATCCGGTTGTTCTTCTTCAATTCGTGGACGCCGACTTGTCATTTGAAGGTGGAGAGTCTTTTTTGCTGATGGAGTTGATTTGCATAGCCTTTTTAAGACTTCCCCCCTATTACTTCTGAACTTCCGGCTTCTCAACATTGAGTCTTTTTTCTTTTTTAACTTCTTTTCTAGTTCTTTTTTCTTTTTCTTTTCTATAAGCTCATTTTCTTGCGCCTATGTTAACTGTCCGGATTTTTTTTTCTTCATCAACCCAATCAAATCTCCATTAATCAAATTAATTTCTTGTTTTAGTGATTCTTGAACTTTTCTCTCCGTCTTAGCACATCGCGCAATTGAATCTGCAGTACTTGGTTTGGTTACTTGAGATGGTTCTGCTACAAAGTCAATTTCATCAGAGGCTACGTGGAATAAAGTTTTTGATTTATCAACTTCAACAAGATTTGATTTGTTTTCTTTGTCATGAGAAATTGAATATTTTGTTGCAGCTGACGACCAGTAATTAAACAACTTTCCTTTTACTTTCATTGCTTTTGTTGAATATGTGTTTAATAATTCTTTTACTTTTTCAGGAAGTTTTTCATCATTTTTTTTTTTCATTACATATGATATTTCTTTTTGGCAGTTTTGTTTTGACTTAGAATGGCCATAAGATTTTACAAATCCTTCGTATAATTCTTTGTATAAAACGCCTCGATCCATTTTTTAATTTGATTATAAAAAAATTGTTAACGGTAAAAAATAAGATATAAAAACAAAGATTCTTTATTCGATTTTGAAAGACAAAACAACAAATAAATTACTACGACAAAACAACAGGTAAAGAAGATTATAGGTAGAATTTGATTTTTAAAAGCGCATATGTTTTAAATATTACAACACAGTTAGCCACCGGTTAAGAAGGTTCCGCCTATTCAAAACAATTTTCAATTCCTTAACGAGCTATTAGCTCGTTAGGGAATTAAAATTGCTTCGAATAGGTGGAAAAAAAATTTTTTTTTTTTTTTGGTTTGAGTTTTTTCATGAAATATAATAAACCTTTACATTATTTAATATAATAATTCTAACATTAAATGTAAATAATCTTTGAGTTATCCGAACCGGAAGATAAATTACGTCACGCTTTAGAAATATAGGAGGAGGAGGGGGGGGATTGGATTAGTGGTTTTGTGATAATATTTTTGTGATAAAAGTTACAATGATTTGACTGGAGAAAAAGGGGTCAAAAAGGTAGAAAATTGGGTGACGTAATTTGTGGACAACTCCTTTTTCAAAGTTTTGTTTATTTGAATAGATTTTTTGTTTCTAATGACCAAATAAAGTAGTCCGATATTCAAAGTATTTGATTTTGTTAATTCTTAGCCGTTCTTACAATTTAAAAATCAGTTCTGTCATATATTTATTTAGCAACTTACAATTATCATATTTATAACAACAATCATCAACTAAGGCTTACATTATTTATATAAAAAAATTGTTGCGTCACAAAATCGGATACCCCTCCCCTAGTGCGTGACGTAATTTATGGACAACCCCTAAGTGTGCAAAATTCATATAAAATTTAAATGAAATCAAGGTTAATAGCAATACATCAAAGAATGATATATATTTAAATAAAGTTAAGAAACTGTCAGGTGTTGTATAGAGTTTAAAATTTTAGACCCCCTAAATAATAAAAAAAAAATAAGTTAAATTTGCTATACTTAACTTATTAAATTATAATTTATTTTATTCGAAAAGGCCTTAAACTCAATACTGAAACTTACAACACAAAAAAATCTGGCAAAAATATTTAAACAAAATTCTAAAATACGAAACTGAAATAAACGCCACTAAAAAATCAGAAAAAAATAATTAAACAGAGGCGTCAGTCGTTTGTTACAGGCGTCAGTCGGTTGTCACAGGTGTCAGTCGGTTGTTACGTTTTAAATACTTTTTAAATGTTGTTCTTATGCGTTCGACAAAACTGTCGCTGCATATTGCTGTAGTAGGGAGTGTTCTTTTTGGAGAATCCTTACTTTCAGCAATATAAAAGTATTAGTAAGGAGCGTTCTTTTTGGACACTCAAATACTGGCAAATAATATTATTCTATATACTTAACTTGTTATTTAACTCTGCAATTAATACTTAGCTATGTAATAATATTATTTGCCAGTGTTTAAATGTGGAAAAAGTACACTCTATACTGATAACTAACTAAATAGATGGGGTTAAAAACAGAAATAAAATGATTTTTTTAGAATCTTAGATATCAATATTATAATCACATTTTAGAATCTAACCCCGACTTTTGTTAGAATAAATAAAAATGAGTACAAACTATGCAAAAAAAAAAAATTGTATATATTATATCATTTCGAGATGATCGAAAAAAGACCAAAAAAAATTTTTTTTTTCATAGTTCATATTTAAAAACTATTTATACTATTCTGAGCAAAACTTAGTTCTGTTTAATAATATGCAAAAAAAATCGAGTTAATAATTATATTAATTAAAATAATCAATGTTACTTAAAATTAATTGAACTAAACTAAAAATTACACAAAAAAGAAAATAGCTGAAAAATTAAATAAAGTGTTGAAAATATTCCAGAAACTGTAGTTTAAGACATAAATTTTGAGAATATGAGACAAATAAGAAGGAAAAATTCTGACAAACCAGGTCCATTGTTAGTTAACTTAGCTGATTCTAATCTGTTTTTAATTTTTAAAAGGATATACATATCTCCAGATTTAACAGATACTGAAAGTCAACAGGATATTAGAACAGTGCAAGTTTTGAAAAAGAAAAAAAACAATGTTTGCTACTTTGTATTTAAAAATTATTAAAGAAGACGTGCTGCATTAGACACCTCTGTACTGACAGTTTTTGGTACTCATGCACATCTGTCACACATGTAGCATAACGTTAGAATATATCAAAAGACATGATGCTTTATGCTTCTCTTTTACCAATTTAAATATTCATTCAGACAATTTTTAATTATGTTAACCGAGGTTGTGTCAATTACTGTTTGCGGCAGTGGAATACACTAGGACACAACACTGTTTATAAAGAATTTTTGGTTATAAACTGAATACTTTAGATTCAGAAAAAGACCTAGGAGTAGTTTTTACCGATAACTTAAAGTGGAAAAATTTTATATTATCAAGTGCAAGCAAAGCAAATTTTATGTTGGGCATAATAAGGAAATTGTTTATATGATTTGATGCAGAACTGTTAAAGTCTCAATATCTTTTTTTTATTTGACTTGTTAAGTTTGCTGCACCAATATGGGCTCCTTATCAAAAACAAGATATTGTCATTTTAGAATAAATACATCGTCGCGCCACTAAATTAATTCTTCATTTTAGTAACAAGTATATTATGATATGAAGATCAACTTGCTTGTCTTAGAATGACTTTATTTGGTAAAAGCAGACAACGAGGCGACATAATGCAACTGTATCAAATTTTCAAAGGATACGATAAAGTTAAAAAAATTATTCCTAAAAATTAAATTGCACTCGCGGCCATAGGTTAAAATATTCTAAAGAATTTTCTATACATAACTGCATATACAGAAAATATTTTACTAAATAGAGCTGCAAATTATTGGAATGAACACCCAAGAAATGTTGTTGAAGCTACTTCAGTACTTCAGTAAATTTCTTTAAAGAAAAAACTGATCGATAAGAGTCAAACAGAAATTAGCTGTCATAGTGTGCCTTAAACTTACTAACACTAATATTATATATATATATATATATATATATATATATATATATATATATATATATATATATATATATATATATATATATATATATATATATATATATATATATATATATATATATATATATATATTACATATTAACATTACAAACACAGGCTCTGGAACTTATGAATTTCAAATACATAGAAAAGAAGCTATTACAAATGTTCAACTTAAACCTAACTCGAACATTAATCCTAACATTAATATTGGCGTTTTCAAATGATTTTTATGTCGTGCTAAAAGAAAATGCTCTCAAAAACACCTTCAAAAAGAAATTGATTTTCTAATAGACATCTTTGTTGAAAATGGCCACGACAAGAACATTCTAAATAATATTACTAGACTAATTAAAAAACAGCTCAAAACACACCACATTTCAACCAAAAGATACCCAATCCTTTATAAAACTACCTTGGATACCAATTGTTGGTCCAAAACTTCGTAAAGAATTTCGAATACAAAACATAAAGGTTATTTTCACATCAACTCCCAGTTTAAAAAATATTTTCTGCAACAATAAAAGTAAACTACCACTAAACACAGACCCTGGCTTACACCAGCTAAAATGTTCATACGGTTCGATATACATTGGCGAAACTAAAAAGAAGGTGATATCGAGATGTATTCAACACCAAAAAAACAGCTTAAAAGGAAAATGGTCCAGTTCGGGTGCAACTGAGCATTCTAAAACATGCCATGGTAAGTTTGATTGGTTGCACCCCAAAACATTATCTGTAGCCTCAGAATATCGAACTCGGAAAATCAGAGAGTCACTCGAAATAAGCAAGGCTAGGGTTTAACAGGAGTTGAGAAATGGTGACGTGGTTCTCAATCGGGATGACGGTGATAACGTAACAACCAAAACCTGGGGGCCATTTTTTAATAAATTTTTCTTACGTCAGTTATTTGAAAAGTTTTTTCTGTATTATATTTTGGCTTTTTAATGTTATCTTTTTAACGGTTTGTTTTTACTATAAAGATTTTTGTAACTATTTTATTTATTATACCTGATGACGCTGATCACAATAGATCAGCGAAATATCGAAATAATTATATATAAGGTCTTGTATATATATCACCATATATATATATAATTGTATGTATTTATACATATATATGTATGCATATATATATATTATATATATATATATATATATATTATATATATATGCATACATATATATGTATATATATATATACAATAATATATATATAGTGATATATATACAAGACCTTATTCAAATGCGATTCTAGATTGAGATTACCATGAGCAAAGAACGACCGCTGAAGAAATCTAGGTTTTTCATTACGGATTTTTTGATTAAAAAACCTCCTATTTGTTTC
Organism: Hydra vulgaris; assembly: GCF_022113875.1. Classification (NCBI taxonomy): domain Eukaryota; kingdom Metazoa; phylum Cnidaria; class Hydrozoa; order Anthoathecata; family Hydridae; genus Hydra; species Hydra vulgaris. The sequence continues at coordinate 43,958,331 of NC_061161.1, read as the reverse complement.
AATGATACACTCTGTACTTCTGTAGCTTTCCCGTATTTGATTGCAGTATTAATAAACCTTTTGAACCAACCGACGTCCTCTCGCAATCTCTTACTTGTACACATATTCAAACAATGTTAACAGAAACCGATAACGAGGCATACAAAGATAATTCTCAAACAACCAGTAATGATATTGCTTGTGTTTTTTCGGATGACGTAAGAAATATTGAATATGTGAAAAAACTCAATGATTTAGAAAAAAAGAAATTGATGACAGAACATTAGATGCCGGATTCTTCTTTCAATTATCCATATACAATGAAGGGTGGGAAGAACCCACAGAAGGTATACCTTGATCTCCAACACTTATCAGGTGGAAAGTATTCCAGCTTTAAATTTTTTTGTGTTTAATTTGCCAATGAAGTAAGTGAAAATATCATAGCATAGTTTTGTAGCAAGGCTACAAAACTGGCACAATTAGTTAACAAACCGCTTAGAAAATACAGTCATTTGACAGGAAGTGATGGACAATTAACTAAGCATTTAAGCTACCAATATCACAAAAATTCTGGTGTGTTTGGTGATCATTTTTTACTATCAATGAATTTAGGTACAAATATAAAAATTATGCTAAATGAAAAGTACAAAGCGGAAGTAAAAGAATCACGCGAACGTTTGGTGCCGATTATTGAAACCGATTATTAAAGCTTTGCGGTAGACTTGGGATTGCATATCGAGGCAGATGAGATGACGGCGATGTCAGTCTTTAAACAAATGATGAACTTATAAAAGCAGAAACTTCAAAGCACTGTTGGCTTATCGGGTCGATGCTGGAGACAAAGTTTTAGAACACCATTTAAAAAGTTCAGGAAAAAATGCAACATATATTTCAAAAACAGTTCAAAATGAACTAATAAACATTTGTGTTCAAATTATAACAAAAAAAAAAATTAAAGAGGCTAAAATTGCTAAGTACTTTTTGGTGATTGCAGATGAAACGACTGATGTTTCTCATCACGACCAGTTATGTGTATGCATTTGCATTGTATGTTTGATAAATGATTTTCATACAATCAGAGAAGAATTGTTAAACTTTGAGAAAGCTAATGATCTTAGTGGTAAAAGGTTAGGTGAACTAATTATTCAAAATCTGAAAGGACATAGTCTCGACCTTTTTTACTTAGTAGGTCAAGGTTATGATGGCGCATCAGCTATGTCTGGCTGTTATAATGGTGTCTAGGAGCACGTAAAACATCCATCCGCAGTCTTTGTACATTGCAGTAGCCACGTTCTGAACTTAGTTTTAAATTCTAATTGTTCTGTACCACAAATAAAGGAAATGTTTAGTATAGTTAAGAAACGCACAACTTTTATAAACAATTCTATTAATAGAAGGGAGATATTAGAAAAGTTTTTGCAAGAGTCGGATAGTTCTGTTTTATGCTTAAAAAGTTTTAGTGAAACATGTTTTATTGAGAGCCATGATTGCTTACCTATCAAAATTTCATTAATATTGTAAAATGTTTAAAGGAAATTGTTAATAAACTTGACAGTAAAACTGTTTAAATGTTAAGTTAACTCATGTTCAGTTTCTCAGGGGTGGATCCATCATTTTTTGGTGTTTGAGATGTGGATCAAATTCCAAACATTTACATGTTTTTACTTATATCAAATAAGAATGTTTTTAAAAAATTTCGCTGATTGAAGCCTGAGAACAAAAAAACCCTAACATTTTGACCTACACTTAACTAAATTTATATTAATCGATAAATTTTAAGTTTCATACTATAATTTATTAACATTTAAAAAATATGACCATTTAAATTTTGTAATATTTCTAAACTTTATATGACCATAATTTTTAAATTTGAGAGATTATACTATGAAATTTAAATTTATCAAAAAATACAAATTTAGTTAAGAATTGTTGCGCCAAAATTTTCAAAATTCTCGTTTGTCAAACAATTAATTCGACAGGTCCTTTACTTCTGCAAACTAACCCAAACCAAAAACCTATTTTACCCTACCCAAACCCAAAACCTGTTTTTTCAGGAAACGCTTAATTTTTTTTTTCTAATGATTAAATTGATTTTTGATAAATTCAACTCTATTTTTATATAAATCAATACATACCATTTCGTAATTTGTTACATTCTGCCGTCTGGCACTCCAGCTGAACGTTTCTTGTAGTTCATTTCCATAACAAACCATGTAGCTGGCTCAATCCTGGATAATGTGATTAATAAGTTTGAGAAGCTTAAAACAGTTATTCATGATTGAAGTGGACAGTTTTGTGACAACGCAGTATTGTTATTAATAAGCTCAGGGAGCTTAGAATAGATATTCATGATTGGAGAGGACAGTTTTGTGACAACGCAAGCAGCATATTAAGCATTTATAATGGTTTGCAAGCGAATATTTAGCAGTTGAATCTTTTGGTGTATTACTCCTTGTTTATAAATACCTTTCTGCATCTACTTATCGTTGAGTCATTTTTATTTTTTTATTACTCTTTAACGAAAACTGAAAAAGCTAAGTATACCATGAAAAATTTATCGCAAACAAGATGGTCAGCTCGCGATCTGAAAGTTGTTGAGGAGCTTTACAGATTTATTTTCACTTTCTTGCAAGATATGAGGTCCAAATTTGATTAATATGAGCAAAAAACGAAAATCTGCGTTGATAAAAAAAGAGTATGCTATGGATATCACACGCCTGAGGTCGCAAGAGACACCGAGATGAAACTACAAGTGCTGAATACACCATCTTTACTTAAAGATTTAAAATGGTCTATGAGGTCAACATGATTATTGGTTGGCTTATGGGAGAGTTGAAAAGTAAAAAATTAACCTATTTTGTAACACTTGTCTGGGCTTTCTCACTAATCTACACGAACTAGTACTTTACTCCTTTTTTAACTGTTTAGTCAAACTTGTTAACCTATAACACAACGACATTGATTTATTCCTTGGAAAAAAGTGTATCCGTTTTAGAAGCTTTTTTTCAAATAAATTTTTTCACTGGCGATAAGAAGTGTAAACCGAAACTGACATTTAAATTAAATAGATTAGTTAGAATAGTTAATAGTATACCAAGAAACTTATTTATTACGTGTAAGATTTTCCTCAACAACAACAACAACAACAACAACAACAACAAAAACAACAACAAAAAATAATAACAACAAAAATAACAACAACAACAATAACAATAACAACAACAACAACAACAACAACAACAACAACAATAGCAACAATAATAACAACAACAACAAAAAATAACAACAACAAAAACAACAACAACAGCAAAAACAAAAACAACAACTAGAAGGACTTCATCATTACAACTCAAGAAAAAAAACTAAAAACTAAAACTATTAAAAAATTAATTATAAAAATAACAATTTTTGTGTAGGAACATACTTTTATTAAGTAACAAAGTGTTACTTAATAAAAATATGTTCCTACACAAAATTCATTTGGCTTCCATTTAAAAACCAAAATTCAAAAAATATATTTATAAAATTCACAACATGATAAACTTGCTTTATTAAACAATGGTCTTAATTTTCCAATACTACCACTTGCATTTATAATTAAAACGTATTTTATTCAAATAATTATAAATAGAAAATTTGAATTAAACCGAAATTTCTAATTCAATTGAATTTTTCAATTTCTTAACACTCAACTGAAAATAACGATTCAAAATAACGATTCGAAATAACGATTCAAAGCCTTAAATAAAAAATGAACTTTCCTATCTGGAAAATAATTACTCATAGAAATAAAAACTGTTTGTACAAACTCAGTAAAGAAAATTCTCTTCCAACTTTTTGACTTATAATTTTAATAATTGAGACTACAATTATTGACAATTACAACCTTGCTAAACATCTTTCTCTTTTATTGCCTTCACATGTACCTAACTAATTTTTCATTTTATAATCATTTACTTTTGTTGAAGAATGAATTAATGTTGAAAGCAAATTTAAATAATTAAAGCGAATATTTATCGCTTCATATGATGTTACAAGTTTATTTACAAAAGTTTTACTTAAGGAAACTATCCACATTACAATTGATTTCTTCTTTAAAAATAAAACTTGCTAAAAAAAACCTTCTAAAATTGTTTAAAAAATTACTTCAGATCTCGACTTCTCGTTCTCATTTTTTATTTGAAAGAAGATATTACAATAAAGCAGATGATTTGCAATGGGTTCCCTTTAGCGCCTGTTAATCCAATGAAAGTATTTCATTGGATTTTATGAGCAAACATGGGTTAACAATTGTTCTTAATATTTACGATGGAAAAATAACAAAACAACCAGGTTGTCTTTTTTGATGCACTTATCAAAAAATTCTTATTCAAGTTTTTTAAAGCTTCGAGCCTTTTTTTTAGTTTTGTTTCCTTTTGCTATAAAATCTTTCTTATAAGAAAGACTTTATAACAACCAACGAATATATTCGTTGGTTGTTGATTGAACATATAAAATTAATAACTCTTGCCTTGGATTTAATAAAGATATAAAGAACCTTTCTTTTGTTTTACAAACTAAATTTCCAAAAAAAATTATTGACTCTAAACACAACTGTTTCTAATTTGTTATTAACTTAAATATAAGATATTGCAAGCTTCCACTCATTGGAATTTACTCTAATTAAATAAAAATGAAAATTTATCACTAATAAAAAAAATGCAAAAGTTTTTTGTTTAAAAGATCCACTTTATAAGCTACTTAAATCTCGTGTTGCTTAAGAAATTATGTTGTACATTTCTTAAGCTGGCTGCAATGTCATGGTATTATAGCTAGCGCAACAAAGTTTATAAACAAAATAAGACTTAAGCAATAAAACTGCAGTTATATTGGAGAAGCAACTAGGATCAAAAAGCACCTTAATACTGATAAATATTCCCATGTATACAAGGTTGGCGCGATAGGAGGGTGTGGGGGTGTCATTTTTAGTCGGCAAACTGGACCCTTAGTCGGCAAATTGGATCCTTTTAGACTAGTTAGACGGCAAATGTCGACCCTTTCGATATAGGTTAGACAGTCGGCAAATGTCGTTTTTTTTTTTTTTTTAGTTGGCAAAAGTTGTAATGGCACCCACCCACGTGACACCTACTCGCGCCGGCCCTGCATGTATATAAACATTTAAATACATCAATTAATTGCTAAAGTCTTTTTAATTGTGAGAAATTCTTTTGAGGTTTTGATTACTGCTCTAACCAAACATAGATTAAAGGTAAGATCCGCATTAAATGGGAAGATACCTCACTACCAGTTAATTTCATTTTGGTTTTAGTTATATTGATTGGTTATTTACCATTTTTGTAATTATTTTTATTGGCTTGTTATGTTTATTTTTGTCCGCTGTTGTTTTCTCTTTAAAGTTTTTAATTTTTATTATTTGTTACTAATATAATAATATTTTACATATCTTTAATATTTTCCCAAGTTTTTATTGAACAATAATAAATTAGGACACATGTCAAGAATAAATTATATCGTGTTATTTTTAAATATATATATATATATATATAATATATATATATATATATATATATATATATATATATATATATATATATATATATATATATATTTATATATATTTATATATTTAAAAATAATATATATATATATATATATATATATATATATATATATATATATATATATATATATACGCAATAAAAGTATAACAAAAATGGTTACTTTGTCCATAACTAGGTGGGTTTTACCCCTACACCCCTCCCCCTCCTTTCGGGACAGCTCTGAATATATTTTAACTAAATATAACATGGTTTTTAGCATTAATTATTACAAATAATTTGTTATAATTTTTGCTAAAAACTTTGTTATATTTAGTTAAAAAGAAAAGAAAATTTTTCACAAAGTTAGCTAGATTACTAGAAAAAATTTATAATTAAATAACCGAGAAATCAAGTTTTTTTTTTTTACATTGATCAAATTTTTTCTTTTATAATTTGTTAACGAAACTCTTAACTTGTTGTAACTAGATGTTTTTAAGTAAATTAAAAGGTCTACATTTAATATTTCGTTGTTAAAATAATGTCAATAGCACAGGTCAGCATGAATTGTTAATATGTTTTCATTTGGTTCAAATTAAAAACAAACACAATAACAATATAAAAAAACATTTTGCTGCATTTAGTACAATAAACAATTTTTCCTAAAACATAATAATTTCAAGTTTTGACTAGGGGGTTTTTTTAAATTTTAAAAATAAAACAACAAGATTTTAGCCTAAGATCCTGTTGTTGGTGAACAAATCTCAAAAAAAAATCTTAAGACTTAATTTTTTTTTTCTTTCGAGATTTGTTCACCATTTGCGCTATATGTGGTAAGTCAAAATGTTTGTTTTGAGAAAAACTTTTATGTTAATTTTAAGTTAAACTTTAAAAGAAATCACTTTTTTTTTGCTGCTACAATAGAAAATATTCTATTATTAAAATTTTAAATATTTAGATAGCGGTATAAAAAACCATTTCGAACCGGTTTTTTATTTCGAACCGGTTTCCTCTTTTGATTATGAGATTTTTTTACACGCTCACATACTTAACACATAAGTAATAGAACTATATTTTTATTTGTTAATTGCACAAAAAAAGTACTAGATTTATAATTTTTAATAGGCCATTTTCCACAAGACGAAATATTTGCGTGAAGCGAATTTTTTCGTCAATAAGTAAGCGAATTTTTTTGTCGATAGGCATCATTGATAAGATAAAACATTTCATTGATAAGATAAAACATTTCTGGCAATTATGCTGATTTTATTTTGCTACAGCGTTTCGCTGCAGCGAAAAAACAATGTCAGATTCATTTCGACTTTTTGAAAATCGCCTTAAGCGAAAACCAATCAAGTTTTGAATGTTATATCACATGATGTCAACAGTAAAAAAAGCGGAAGCACGTTGTTTTTAAAGTAACAAAAAACAAAATTCTTAACCTGGTGTTCTTATTGATTTTATATGAAATTACTTTGAAAATTGGCAAGCATGAGTAAATTCATCAAATAAGGAGCAAGACTTAAATTGAGAATTTACAAATCCAAATTTGGACACTGTCAATTTCGAAAGTTACACTTTCGGAATTCACAGTGTGCAAATTTTGAAAGTTGGATTGAAAATTTACTTGATAAGAAAGTTTATCAAGTGGCCCTAATCCTAACCCTGGCCCCACGAAGATAAACCTTTTTGTAAAAAACCCAACATGGAGTTAAACATGATGTTCGTTCTTGCAGTAACAGTTTAACAAAAATGTTCATTTCAGAGTTTAGCATTTATTTTCTTATACTTTCTTGTAAAAAGCCTTACATTTAATTATTATATTACAAAATGATATCACGTCTTACATATAAAGACAGAAATGTTAAAATTAATGCATGGAAAGAAATCTCCACATGTTTCAAAGTAGAAAGTATGCTAAAAAAAGTAATAATTAGTTTTAGTTAAAGCATGGAATTATAAAACAAATGGAAGTTCATCAAGCCGCAAACATCAAAGCCATTTCAAGTTGTCAAAAAACAACAAAAAAGCCATTTCAAGTCGACAAAAAACAACAAAATTCACTGAAATGATATTTATGTAAAACATCAAAAAATGAATTATTCTCGGGATATGCTGCAAAGTTTTAATCATTAGTAATTGCAATTATTCAGCAAAAGGTTTATTAAAATTTGGTAATTGAATAGAACTACTTGATTTTAAAAGCATATGTTATTTTAAGCTTCTTTTCTTGCTTCAAGTCATAACACGACATTTTTTAAAAAGACAACTAAAACAACTTTTAAAAAATCAAAAAAATTGTTTTCTAAAAAATTAAAGTTTAAATTTTTATTTGCTGTATATTATAATTCCATTCATTCGTGTAGTATTCCATTCATTTAATATGAAGTTTATAAAAAAGTTATTGTTTGCCGTTTCGTTGTGCCTATTTGCATCAACGTATAAAATGGATTAGAAATTTGTGATTATAACAATTCTTTTCTTAATAAATTAGACGCTGTTGGAAGATCAGCATTAAAATTTCTCTTTAGTATTTCAAAATACAGGAAAAACTATCTGCATTCCTACTTTAAAATTGATGACGTATCTACCATCCTCGTTCAAAACAAATTGAATCTGTTTATCAGATTAATTAATCCGACTTGTCTTTCCTTGATTTTAACTCAGATATCTAATGTTAATAAAGAAAACTGCTTTATTTACGAAATAATGAAAATTTGCAACCGCCTGGAACTAAGCTTCATGCAGTGTTTGATTAAGGTGGTTATCAGGTAAAAAAATTATTTTTTGATTGCCAACTTAATCATATACCAAAGTTAGTTTAAAAGAAACATACTTATTAATATAATTAAAAATGATAAAAAAAAAATAATTTCCTTTTTTTTTTTGCTGAATCAGCATAAAATGCAAAAAAATCAATGAAAAAAGAAAACAACATTTTCTCAGCCTCTTTATGACATTATAAGCCAAAACTTACAACACTGATAGATTATAGTGTATTAAACAAAAGCTTACTAGAAAAACTAAAAATAATTATTATTTTTAAAATGGCAGCTTTTTCAATTTTAACGGAAATTATTGATACAAAAAAAAAAGGTAAAATATGAATATATTCAAATGGAAACAAGCTTAAGATTAGTTCTAGTAAGCGATTGCAGTTCTATCTATAAAGAAACAACCCTGAAAATTTGAACTCAATTGCATATCTGGTTAAAAAGATATGAATGATTCGCTTATTGCAGTCAGGCAAAAACAAACAATTGAGAAATCAAGCTTCAAAGTTTAAAAACAATTTATTAATTAAAAATTTCCTGTAATATAAGAGTCTACTCCCTCTTTTTCTTTCTCCTTATCAATATAACCCTTCCTGATACATCTCCTTTTCCTTCTAGCCCTTTTTTGCTTTGGAGTTGAATTTTTAATCGTGTTCTTTACTCTTGATACATCCTTCTTCCACGATCCTTGGATCATAAAACTTCCAGGCAAGAGCTGCAAATAATCAAAAATTCTTGTGAAACCTCTCAAACCATCATTGTAATTTATTACAGCTGAAGGCTGTTGCAAAAAAACCTCAACTGTTTTCTTAGTATATCTATTACCTTGAAAAACTCGTTTAACTTTTCTATTTTTAAAACTTTTATTCTTTGCCATAATAAAACTTTTTTTAACAACTTTAAACTTTTTTCTTTCTGCTTAACAAATAACATCAAAACATACGGCTTTGCTAAAAATAACTCTGGTTCAAAAGTTTAGTTAATTATACAGACCCATGAAAAGAAATAATTGTTTAAATCTAGGTCTTTGGGTAATATATCTATAAAAAATTATTGGTTGCTATGCGGTTGTTAAGTAAATTTTTTTTACTCTTACCAACTAAAACAATTTTTTTACATTTTTTTATTAATTAACCCATATCATGTTATATATGGTTAAAAAGCCAATTAAATTTTAAACAAAGTTGGCTGATAAACTAAAAAACACATTTTTTCACAAAAATCGCTATTTTTTTACCTGATAACCACCTTAAGGGGGAAAAAATCATTATCAAACGTCGTAACGATGACGTAGAAGATAATATAGCAGAAATTTTAAACCAGTTCTATGAGTTCTGGAACGTCAGAGAGCAGAAAATGATATTCAAAAATTCAATGGAAGAAAGCATTCCAATAAGAATCTAAATTAGAATTTTAACTTATAGTATAAACTATTAGTTTTATGACCTCTGTATTTTTTACCTGTAATTTTGGGTGATGAAAAGAATAAATAAATAAATAAAGATTAAGTGTTTTAGAGACCTTAGACCTAAAATTTTTAGATATTTTTTTGATGTTTATAAATGTAAATGAATTTGTTCACTCTGACAGTTTGAAAAATCTCTTTTTCTTTAACTAAAGTTAATTTTTACGATTTTAACAGAGCTTTTTGTACTTTTGGCCAAATTTGCCCCAAAATGGGAAAACGGGCCCTGTGTATTTTTACATATTTATCTAATATTTATAAACGTAAATGAATTTGTTCTCTCTGACAGTTTGAAAAAGCTCTTTTTTTATATCTAAAATTAATTTTTACGGCTTTAACAAAGTTTTTAACAAAGCTTTTATAGCTTTTGATCCATTTGCCCCAAATGGCAGTGGGACCCTTACCTTGGAGCCCCAATTTAATTCTACAAATTATTATATGAGAATAATAATTTGTAGAATTAAATGCTTTGATTCTTTAGTAAAAAAGAAACAATAAAAATAACTTAGCATAAGAACTTTAATGAAACTCTTTCTCTTTGATGGCATTCGAAAAATGAAATTATTATCAAAATTTGATGCCATAAGTTCTAAAGGAAAACGCAACTAATCTTGAAGCAAAATAGGCGTTATTGAGCCTAACATAAATTGTCATAACTTGGGAACCAGTTATCCAATTTTAAAAAACGAACTCATTCTGAAAACGTCTTTATTATCCGCGTACTTTGGTATTAATAACAGTCGGAGATAATGATAATAGTAAAATCGTGTGAAGTGCCTATTTTTAATCCCAACATTAAAAAGGTTTCCGGTTGGGTTTTATAAAAGTACTTATTTAAATTATTTAGCCTAAACTTTGTGGGTAAGTTAACCATTTGAATTCTTCTCTGTATTTGTTGTATACCGGAATATTTACCTTCACATAGAAAGGACATTTAATTGTTCCCGCGCTAGTTGCTCACGTAACATATTCATATGTTTTCAAAAATAGTTTCACAAATGTGTGTCTTAATTGAAATATTTAAACACTTGTTCATACCCTCGTGTGTTTTATTGCACACATGGCTTTTAACTATAACTTAAACTTTCATCTCTTAAGTAATCGCTAAAATCCAAAGTGGTATTTTATAAACCAACGTCATCAACCATTTCCCCGTCTTTAAAAATACTAATTCTGCAACACCTAAAAACAAAATAAAAACTGTCTATGTAAGACAAAATTGTCAAATTTTTCTAACACTTACAAAAAATTATTTGCGAATTATTGACTAATCACAATAGCGTAAATATCACGGCGAAAAATCGGCTAGCGGTTAGTTAACAACAACTCATAACAATAGTGACAAAGAATTGGTCATGATGATTGCTAGCAGCTAGATAGCTACAAATAGTAACAAAAAAGACAGCAATTTGGCCGCGTAGATCTCTAGCTAGAAAAGCTAGCAGTTAACAACTAAAAACTCTCATTGTATTTTTAAACTATTTTTTTCATATTTATATGTTAATATTAGAATTAATATCATTACATAATATTAACTTATTTAGTTGTTATAGTCGCAAACTGCTCCGTAAACCATGTTAACATAATACGCGTTGTTGCATATACTCGCAAAATTTCAATTTATACCACCTGAACCTTTTTTCTTTGTAGTTACTTCTTTTTTTATTATTATTTTAGTAGTTTTATCGAAAACAACTTGTTGATAGCTACTAAGCTACAATATACAGCTATCTAAGAGATACAGACTTATATTATAGTAAGTAATTGTAAAATAACAATAATACCGCTAGCTAAAAAGTTAGTTCTTCAGCTAGCGATATTGATTACCTGTAAATTTATAGTTATAATGTAGTTTTCTACATTACTAAAATTTGTAGCTATCGATATAGAATAATAACATTGCTAGCTATAAAGGTGCGATTATAGTAATCAACTTTCTACAGATTTGTCATTATGTTGTAGCAAGCTTTATTGCTACAATATGTAGCTAACTATCTTTTATATGCCAAAAAAAACGCTACAAAGCAGCGATATCTAGATAGTGACATGTCGTAATAAAATTGCAATGTTATAAGTTCAATAATTACTATAATTACATTAGATCCAATACAAAAAAACAAAATTTTTAAGACGTAATTTACAAAATGAAACAAAAATGCGAGAAACGTTAGCACAGATCGTGAAATCGCCCAGTTCATGAAACGGAAAAACTTGCTTTATCCGTAAACTTGGTGATAAGATTGCAAAATTCACAGAACGTGTAATTATTTGCTCATTAAACAAAATGCGCATTTATAATACAACATATTTCAAGAGCTGCGCGTTGTACCTTTTTTTTTACAACCTTTTATTCAACTTCACGTATTGCTTCTAAAGTAGCATATAGCTCAGAGCTACAGCTCTGAGCTTTATGCTAGAAGTAGCTACCAGCTTCTTTCAGTATTTGCGAATTCCGATGAGATTCCTCTTTCGTAGACCAACGACACTAAGGCATGAGCATGTGTCACCTCTTTCTAATGTTTTTTTTCCAGAAGTTTTTTTATTTTCATAATTAAACTTTATTTAATTAAATTGTCAATAGAACAAATAAGATTTAGATAGGCTAGACTGGAATAAGTTTAAAAAGAATCCGGATGCATGTTTTTTTTTTTTTTTTCAAAAAAAAAAAATAATAATAATAATCTGTTTAGATTAGCCTCACGTTAAGATTATTTACGTTTTTAATAAGTTTAAAAAAAATGTTTGCAGAATCAAACAAACTTTGACCACAAATGCTATTTTGGAGTTTGTGGATTAATCATTCTTAAGCCCTTTTATCTACCTAAGTCCCCCTCTTACCCTTTTCACCCCTTCCCCGCTATAGAATTGAAGATTTTTTAACTAAACTTATAACTAATCTTAAAATTAAAAAAACATTTTGTAGAGATAATTTCATTTATTTTCCGTTGAAAAGTAGAATATGTTTATTTAAATTTAAAAAAAAAAAAATTAAAGTTCGGTTCCTATTTTATTCCGTAGAAAAAAAGGGACCACGATGATAAATATAAAATGGCTTTTTAATATTTTTACCAAAACGATAACATTTACTGTATAAATACACTATGAGATAAATTTTCTTTATATATATTCATATTACATAAAACATCGTTAATTCAAAACTTTTATTTCTTTGACTGCCCAACCAATCAAGAACATCCTAAGTGCAGCATGATTAACATTGATGAGTTTATATTTTATCGATGTTTTATATTAATGTGTAAATATTTTATACTTTCATTTTAATTTTAGGATTACGTATTTTTACGCAAATATTATCAATTTGTTGTATCCAAGATAATTTTCGTTTCTAATGTTATCGCTTAGGAACTTTGTAACATTTTCTATTTATTTTTATATTGTGCTGACAATAAATAGGTCAGAAACGATATTTTAAAGTTTCCTTTTTTTTTTTAAGTTGGGTAAAAGATTATCCATTTAGTTTAAAAAAAAAAAATAGATTATTTAATCTATTTTTTTAAAAAACTATCAGTCATATTATTAAAAAGTTTTATTTTTATTTTTATGTTACTGAAACAAATATGATCATCCGCAAAATTTGTGGTCGTTAAATTCGAAACTTTGTTGAGATCATTTATGTAACAAAAAAATACACGTGGTCTTTAAGGAACTCGACATTTTCATCAAGAAAACTCATAACGCGTCTAGTACTTTATTCAATGTTTTTTTATGTTAAGTAATAAAAACAAAAATACAAGTCACATTTTAGCATTTAATACAAGTAATTTTTTTCTTTACTTGTAATAACTAATAATGGAACTATATTACCCAAAACATTGCATATCATATGCGAATTTAAAAATTTTACGAAATCACTTGTACAAATCTGTAACTAATTTAAATTCTAATTAATATTTTAAATATCTTCAAAAACGTTAAATATGTAAAATTATTTTAAACAACAATAAAGTTGCAGACATGCTTTAAGTTTTCTCCACAAACCTTTAACTGTAACAATAAAAGCATGACGCCATTTTGCATACAGGATTACTAGAAATGCGGGGTTCGCTGTAGCACTACAATAATATATAAACTTATAGTATTTTACTTTTTCTATGCTAACTTTGTTGTTGTTAAGGAAAATACCATCTTTCCACTGTTGTATGATAACTACTATGTAAGGGGTCCATAGACATAAAAAGACTGCCATTAGGGTTGCTAAAATTATTGAAGCTTTTAGTTCAGCGCGTAACTTGCGAATTTGCATAACAATTTTAATCGATTCTTTTCGCCAGGGAATTGACGAACGAAGTAGCATATACCGATCTTTTAATGTAGTAGCAAAACTGCTGTTTCTTTTTTCTTTAATTAAAGCTGGGGCTGAATTTGTTCTGTAATTACGCGGGTAGTACTCACAATTGCGAGGAAGCGTAATTAAACTATAATTTGGTTTTTCTGAATTGCACTTATTTTTTGATGTGAGTTCAGGGAGACTTAAACTCAAATTCGTTTTGTTAGTATCTGGCACCAATAACCCACTATTATTTAATTTGGAGCAATCATTTTCAGAAGTTACATGAATGTTTATATTTTTTATAAAAGACCTACGAGTTCGCTTTTCTTTTTTTGTTTTATGTAATATATTTGGAATTTCATCGGGTGGGTTGGCACCACTAGAACCCAAAGAACAATTTGTATTGTTTGATACACTTGACGTAGAACTAGGAAAATTAGAATGGTAAGGTAGAACTTCAACTAAATTGATTTTATTATCTATTTTAAACTGTGATAAAGTACTGTAGCCATTTTGTTTTTCTATGCTGATTGTTTCTAAAGAATTAGGGATTTCTAAACCAAAAGAAAGCTTTTTTTTTCCTGGGTTTTTGGAATTTGTAGTATTAGATTGAAAATCTAACAAATTCTTATCAGTTAAAATACAACGGTCATTTTTAACAGAAACTTTTCTTTTTATATCGTTTTTCCAAATACTCTTTTTTCTTTTTAAATTGTTTAAAAAACTGTCTTTAGCAGGTAAGGATAATGATTTACTCCGTGAAGCATCAACCTTAAAAGTACGACTAGCTAAATGAGCAGAATGTTCTAACCCAACAAATGACTTCTTAATGATATGATCATTATTTTTATTATAAATTTTTTGAACATGAAATTTGTTCAAATTACAAGCTGATGCTGTTTTTTCCGCGACTAATTTTTTCTCCATCTCACCTACAAAACGAGGTTCTAAGCTTAACTTATTGTGAACTTGTTGCGAAAATATATGTTTAGCGTGTTTCTTAGCCACCATAGCAATAAATATATAACAAAGTACCATGATTAATGTTTGTATAAAGTAAGAAGTGATTAGCAAAAACCACAGATAAAATTTTTGAGACATACATAAAAACATAAGTGATATTGTAATTCCATATACCCAAACACCGGCAGAAATAAAAAAAGCATGTTTAATTTTAATGTTTCGCTCATAACTGAATGGAAACATAATTATATAAAATCGATCACAAGAAATAATACACAGTGACGTTATGGAGGTTACATTTGCTACTATATCAACAATTTTGTAAACTTTCCAAATAATAGCTGGAAGTCCACAATAAACATAAACTGCAAAACATAGAGGTATTGGTCCAATAGAAATAAATATGTTTGCTAAAGATAAACAACCGAGAAAAACATCAGCCGGCGTGTGAAATGCTGTTTTTTTGTACATGAGGAATAAAATAATAACGTTTAGGAACAACGAAAGAAACATAACAACTATCAAAAATAGCCCATCGAGAATTGTAATATACTTTAAACTACATATTTCATTCAACATATTGTTGCTGGAAAAAGATAAAAAGAAACGCTGATTTCTAATATTTATGATATAAATAATAAAAACAGAACAAAAAATAATTACGTTTAAAAACAATGAAAAAAACATGGCAACTATCAAAAGTAGCCCATCAAGAACAGTATTATACTTTAAACTACATAATTCATTAAACATATTGTTGCAGGAAAAAAAAGCAAAAAAACACTGAACTCAAATAAGTATGATATATTTACAAAAAGAACAAGAAAATTACAAGTTTAAAAAATAAAATAACTTTTAAATTTAGATATCACTAACGTGTCATGAAAAATAACTCAGTAAATAGTAAGGGAAGCTTAAAACTACAGCCCATGCAAAGTAATTAGTCCTAACTTATTTAATGAATTTTTAAAAGTGGATATTGAGAAGTAAAATCTAAAACAAATCGAGTTACAATAACATAGACTAAATTTCGTACATTTTTATAAATATTATTTCAAATATTAGAATATTAAAAATATATTAGGCCCTATTACCAGCATGGTTTTTTTTTAAACACATGTTCCCATTATAAACTGAATTTAAATATTATTAAACTGACATAACATTAATAAATTTTATATCAACATGGCACAAAATTGTAGCAATAACTTTTAAACACAAACTTTTAACAAATTATATAAATAAACCAAAACACAAATTTACAATTTTAAATTAAACAATTTACGTTCAAAAAATAATTTATATAAATTCAACAATTCATAAAAATAATTAATGCATAAATTTAACAAATAAGCTAAAATTTATCAATAGAAATAGAGCTAAAACAATAAACAGATAAAAAGAAAAAAGAAACAAGTTTGATTTAATAAACAAAAGCACAAATAAAAAGAAGGGTATTTTTATTTTAACGTTTTAGTTTCTTTAACGAGAGAAACCAAAACGTATTCTTTACATCATACAAAGGCGTCACAAAAATACTCGCTGAACGTGTTTTTCTTTATTAACTACGAGAAGCAGAAAAAAAATGAACTTGTGTAAAGACCACCTTTCTTTGTTTTGCGTCGAATAAAAATAAAATAGTTAAATAAAAATCTAACGCACCATTTACAAGTTCATAAAAAAATGATTGTAATAGATTTAATTGAGCGAGAAAGGTGGGTTTGTTTAAATAAAAATACAAATTTGAATTTAATAATATTAGTTTCAATACTAATGTTTAATTCGCAATTAAACAATACTAAAGGAATTATGAACAGCTAATGCAGAACATCCCCCTCCCCCATATATATTTATAGTATTATTATACTAAAAAAATTAGAAACACAATATTTTCTATATACACATTTTTTTAAACACACATAGCCTCAGCGGAAACGCTTGCCTTTCGTTTTTTTTTAGCAGAAAACTCTTGCTGTGAAATCGGGCTTGTTTGACTATTTGAAATTTCAAAACGCAAATCCTAAAAACAATTTAAAAGAAACTTTTGTAAATCAATAAAACCTACAAAATAATAGTTATAACTTTTTCTTTAATATTAAAAGATATATATATATATATATATATATATATATATATATATATATATATATATATATATATATATATATATATATATACATATATATATATATCAGCCCTCGGAATTAGAAAAAATGAGGTCGGCAATAAATTGCCCACCTTAAACTGTTAGAGGTCGGCATCAGGTCGTCAAAAAAAAATTGATACATAAATTTTTTATATATAATGTGTGTGTGTGTGTGTTTATATATATATATATATATATATATATATATATATATATATATATATATATATATATATATATATATATATATATATATATATATATATATATATATATATATATATATATTAGGGGTGTTCAAGAAAATAAAATTTTCAAAACGCGAATACACAAGAAGCCAAATTTAGGGCGAATATAAAAAAAATGCGATTACAAAAAAAAAAAAAATTCAAAAAATATCGACGTTTACCTTGTGCTCAAACGGTAAAAAATCCCGAAAATTTGCCCCAAATTGTCCTAAATTATTAGGCATTGAGCGTAAGGTAAATCTTAATATTTTGTAAAAAATTTTTTTCTTATGTGATCATAATGGTTTTAAGTTTTTTTTTTTTAGATTGATGTGTATCCTAGTCTTTTCATAATTATTGTTTGTATTAAAAAAATATTTTTACAAAAAAATATTTCTGCGCAAATGCGCAAAAAAAGAATTTTGCGCAAATACGCAAAAAAAAAAAGTTTTTTTTGTGCATAAATCGTTTCCTATTTTAAACAACACTTATGAAAAAACCAGGATACACATCAATTTAAATAAAAAACTTGGACCATTATGATCACATTAGAATTTTTTTTTTTTACAAAATATTGATTTACCTTGCACTCAAAGCCAAATAATTTAGGAACAATTTTGGCATTTTTCGGGGTATTTTGCCGCTTAAGCACAAAGTAAACGTCAATATTTTTGTAATTTTTTTTGCCTGAAATTTGGCTTCTTGTGTTTGCGTTTTGAAAATTTCATTTTTTTGAACACCCCAAATATATATATATATATATATATATATATATATATATATATATATATATATATATATACACACACATATATATATATATATACACACACATATATATATATATATATATATATATATATATATATATATATATATATATATATATATATATATATATATATAATAAGAATTCAATAAATATAATAAATAAAGAATTCAGAAAATACCTTGTTTTTAAAAGAAACAGCTTCCTCCACAGCATGTTTTCTTTTACTGCCAGTAATAACAATTTGGTTATTCTAAATTGTTTATTTAAAAATTATGAAGTAAAGAAATAATCTTTGAATTTTTTCAAAGATAATTTTTTTTGTTGACATCCTTTAAAAAAGAATTAAACAAAAATATTGAATTAATTATGTAAAATTCACTATTATATTTCATATCCTAAAATTATTTAACTTTTTTTGTTGCATGTTTATTTTTGCTCTAAATTTATCTATTATTAAAATGTTACAAATAAATTATATGCATCATTTATTTGTAACATTTTTGTTACAAATAAATGATACATATCATTGTATTTCGGATTTTTAACAAATGAACTGGATCATCCAAGTCATTTTTTAAAAATCCGGAAAATTGCTTGGATAGTCCGGAAATAAAATCCGGAATCTATTTTCCTTTTAACTTTGCTTTTAGCTGAGTTGTTTTAAGATTTTTTTCAAACTTTTCATAATTTTTCTATGATTGATGAGTGAAAAGGCTTAAATAACAAATATATTACAAAAATATATACCTATACTTGTATTTATGAAATATGTTTTGAATATCCGGAAAAACTGAAAGTTTAAAAAATATCTGGATATTTCCGGAATTCCGGAAATATCCAGAAAAAGATAATCCCTGATGATTGAAGCATTTTACTACCATCTTAAATTAATTTTACTAGCATATTAAATAGATACACATAGTATAAGTTGATAGATTGCCAAAAAAGCATCATTTTGTTAAACATGAAAATATATCTTTCTTCTAATATATGCATTTTAGTGATTAACCAATATCACAACGTTTAAATTTATTAATCTTATACTTTTAAATTATTTGAAAGTTTGTTTATGGTTTGAAAAGCACAATAGGCAAGAAAAATGCTTTTTAAAATAGACAAAAATTTTTTTTAAATAGGTGGGAACCTATAAAAAGATAACATTGACTTAAAATATTTTGCAATTACACCTGCCATTTGAAACTTTACAGCCAAGTAAGTTATTTTAAGATCTAGAAAACTATACACTCTTTTGACATCTCTAATCAAGATAGTCACCACCATAACAAAAATAATAAAATTTAAAAACTTACATTCGCCACTGACAAAACTTGCTTAGAAGTAATGACGAGATCAGATGCTCTTTCGGTCATCATTTCAATATCCTATGTTGAAAGTAAAATTTATGATTAAGATTTATTAAAATAACATTTTAAAATTTATTGAAGTTCAAAGTATTCAACAAAAATTAAATTAAAAGTTTTACCAAATATAGACATTAAAAGTTAAAAATAGGCATTAAAAGTTTTACCAAAAATAGACATTAAAAATTAAAAGTTTTACCAAAAATAGACATTGAAAATTAAAAGTTTTACCAAAAATAGACATTGAAAATTAAAAGTTTTACCAAAAATAGAAGAAAGAAAAAAATAAAAGTTCTAAATAAGTAAAAAATTTCTGATGTATACTAAAGTAAAATCTAAGTAAAGCATTACTAGTATTTAAAACTTATTTTAAACCTAAAAATAAATTTTAAACTGTAAACTTATATTTTAAAAAAACCGCTAATATGAAAGATCTTTACAGCAAAGAGTGCTTGTAGTATAGGAGAAAGTTTTAGCATTTTTGTGAAGATTTACAATATGGATTAGTGGCTACAGTGTCACTATTGCGTAACTATAGTATACAGGTTGAGATATGTATATAGTTTAAGATTTACTATAGCAATTCGATGCTACAGTGTCACTATAGTGTAACTATAGTATAGGTTTACATAAAAAATAGCTACTATATTATTTTTTTAAGAATGAAAACAGTAACTTCTCTATAAGAGTATAAAGCAAAGTGGTTTCAAAGTATAACTTTTCCATCCCATTAAATATTTAGAGCCAATATGAAATTTATGTTATCTCCTATTTTTTTAGATTAATTAATTTTTAAATTTAATTTGAAATTTTCTATTTCATATTTTTAAGGCAATCTATTTAGTTAAAAATTCAAATAATTTATCAAAATCAATTGTTTTAAAGGAGAAAGGAGTAATGTTGTAAGTAAAAAGCAACTAAAATAAAAAAATACACACAATTTTCAGGTGGATTTTTAAACTAATTTGTTAGCAGGTAAAAGCAATATAATTTTGTACAATAACAAACATATATATTAAAATAAAGAATATATTTTATAGAATATATTCTTTATTTTAATAAGAATATATCTAAAGAATATATTTTATCTAGCCAACTATCTTCTTCAACATAGTTAACAACGCTGATAACAACTATCTTCTTCAACATAGTTAACAACGCTGATAACAACTATCTTCTTCAACATAGTTAACAACGCTGATAACAACTATCTTCTTCAACATAGTTAACAACGCTGATATTTTAAGTGTTTAAAAAATCTCTAGTTTACCTTTAGCAACTTTAATGGATTTTTGTCAGCTTGTTTTACTTAACACTTGTATATAATCATCGTTTTTAACAATGTTGATGTTATATTAGTGCTTATGACAGTTACAGTAAGAAAAATGATTTATGTTTTTTTGGATTTCAGATAATCCAAAAAAACAAAAATTAATATTTAATAAACCAAAAAAACAAAAATAGAATTAGTCTACATGCCTGAAATATTGAAGAAAGATCCTTATTTTATTAAAGAAACAGTTTAAATCAAGAGATTTCTCAAATAAGCTCAGAATTATAAAATAGCACGAAACTGTTTCAGGAAAATTGAAAATGGCTTTTTAGACAACCACAAAACTTAGAAATATATATACTATGATTCAATGTGGTTACTATATTATAAAACCACTATATCCAACAAGAACATATTTATCAAAATTATATTTTGAATGTCTTAATTGTTCTAAAAAGTAAAATGCTTAAAAGACATATAATAAATTTAAAATTTTGACGAATCCCAATAGGGTAGTAACAATGCCACTATAGGAAAGAGAGCTTATTGCTGTATACTAATATGTATGTGTGTGTTTGCATTTATATATATATATATATATATATATATATATATATATATATATATATATATATATATATATATATATATAAATATATATATATATATATATATATATATATATATATATACAAATATATATACACACATACATTAATAAAATAATTTAAGATGCTTTTAAATTTACAGTAGGAAAAAAAAAAAAAAAAAATTATTATATATAGTACAAACTATATACCATAGTTTATGATTAACATACCTCATTTCTATTCTTGTTTTCATTAATGTGAAAATATTTTGTAAATCCAAGTTCAGTTATTTCATTCTTTTGAACAAGCTTACCAAAACTTAAAAAAAATAACTGATCTCATGCACAAAATGTTAAACTTAAATAAAGTATAAAAATTTAGTATACAGTATGTTTTTTCAATGTATATTACTTTGAAAAAATTTGTTTAAATTTGCTAATTAAGTAACACTGTGTTGATTTCTGAAAACAAAAGTCAAAGATAAAAATAAATTTGCGCTGTTTCATTTAAATATACTTTTAAAACCATTAACTTAATTTTAAAGTGTTAAAATACTTGGGCTTGTTTAAATTATTTAATACCTAATATTTATGATGATATTAAGAAACAACTTTTAAAAAGATCTTATTTTCCAATTAAAAAAAAAAAAGTTTATACCGTTTTCCTTTGCCACCATCAGTAACAAAACCTTCATCTTCAAGACGCTTCAACAATGATGTTGCCATAGCTATTGGAACACCTAAAATCAATATATATATATATATATATATATATATATATATATATATATATATATATATATATATATATATATATATATATATATATATATATATATATATGTAATGCAAATTAGTTTTACTTATACCATTCATTTAAATCTTCAAATTAAATCTTAATTTATCAACTGAGGTAACTATGCTGTTACCAAAAACCTTAGCACTAAGTATACATTGTTGAAAAAAAATTAAAATGATTAAACGTATAACTCTAAACTGTTCAATAAACCCTATACCAACAATTATTATCAATTGAAACATTTTATTAAAGCCAAAACTCTATTAAGCTCAAATTAACTCTTTTTAGTCTTTAGCAGTTTGTTAATATTATAACCAGTCCTCTTATAAATGAAGGTCGTTAATATTATAATTGGAAGTTTGTTAATATTATTATCAGTCCCTTATAAATGAAAAAGTTGTCTTTATAAGTTAATTTGATAAAAGGATTGCACACCTTAATAAAAATTTATTTGCCAAGTAGAATTTTCATTTAAAAGAAAGGATAACTGTGTATTATATTTTAAATTTTTTTTTGACAAAAACAATGTTAATCCAAACATTGAAAGTATTACAATCAATTTCAGGAAAGTTTGATGAAAAAATACATTTTTAAAATTGTTATGAAGACAGATCTTAACAAAATCATTCAGCAAAAAATAACAGCTATGTGTACAAAGCTAATTAGAAACAAAATAATTGAGATGTAATTATATGTAGCTTTAAAAATTTTTCAACATTGTTTTTTATACAATCAATTAAGACCTGATTTCCAATAGCCATCGGTTAGCACTATGACACACAATTAAATGTTTGGAAAATCAATGACCCAGATTTTTTTTTAAAATCAAAGACTAATTATTTTGTAACAACGAACAAGTTTTGCAATTATTCACAATCAAGCATATTGGTAAAAAAAAAAGATATATTATTTGGTAAATCTCTAGATTATACTTTATTATTGGTGAAAAACTGTGATGGGAATTTGTCTTAAAGGGGGTCCTAAATTTCTATATGATGATTTTAATTGCAGAATTAAACTCGAACTTTCTGTATGAACAAATAAACTCCAGAATAAGACTTAAAAAATCATGTTCTGCTGATGTAAAAGTTGTTATAATATGATGGTTTAGTGTAAATCAATTCAATAAACGATTAAGTTTACTTTAAGTCTTTGAGTGATTTTTAGTTTCTGAATTTCACTTTTTTTAAATTAACCAGAAAAAATGCAAAACACTGACTAATATATATTTAAACAATTGTGCACAAATTAAATTGAGATCTTATAAAGAACTTGCATTAAAAGTATTGTGTAATCATAAATTTATACAAAAAAAAATCTAAAATTTAAAAAAATATAAAATTCTAGTTTTTTTCATTCATTTGTAAATAGATTACGTAAATTCATTATTAGTTAAATTTTGACTCAAACTTATAAATTTTTATAGCATTGTTGCTAAAAATAATTAAATTGGAAAAATAATAGGTCAAATTAAATTGAGATCTTATAAAGAATTTGCATTAAAAGCATTGTGTAATCATAAATTTATACAAAAAAAATTCTAAAATTTAAAAAAATATAAAATTCTAGTTTTTTTCATTCATTCGTAAATAGATTACGTAAATTCATTATTAGTTAAATTTTGTCTCAAACTTATAAATTTTTATAGCATTGTTGCTAAAAATAATTAAAGTTGTTGCTAAAAATAAGATTTTTGCATTGTTGCTAAAAAAAAGATCAGTCATAGCTTACAGTTGCGCAATGAATAGGCCTTCAGTATAAATCACCATGTGTTTATCCAATATAAGATTTCTTACTGCTTTAAAAAACAAAAACAAAATAAAAGCTGACTAGATTGTTTTGATATGACTAAATTAGGGCACTGTAAGGGAGAGTAAGTCTGATGAAAAAAGGAAAAGAAAAGATTTTTAACAAGTTAAAATTATGTTTTAAATTGTAGGTTTCAGACAAATTGAAAATACATTTAGGTAAATATTGTAAAATAAATGGAGGAAGATTTTGAGTCAGTTTAAGAATATAGAATTTTGATGAACACATTTGCTACTAACAATAAAACACATTGCTGACCAACAGTATAAAAATATGAGTCACAAAAGATGAAGTTCCTGCTTTTAAAATTTAACAAATCAGGGAAAAGAAACGAAAAGAGGTAAACATTTAGGTTATTTAGAGACAAGCATAAAACTTCTGTTGACAAGCTTGCATTCCTACTTCATATAATAGTCTGGTGTAGATGTAAACCTACATTAAATTGTTTCCTGCTTTTTTGGTTATGCAACTCTTTCTGCTATCTCCTAATAATAGTAAAGCTCTAAAACTCAACTTAATGGTTCTGGGTTTGACGAGTAGTAAGGTTGGTAGTACTGGAGGCTGGTTAGTAAGGCAAATCAGTGTTAGGGGTAACTATAAATTCACCTATTTGTCAGAAAATTTAAATAAATAATAACAATAATATTGTAAAATAATAATTGATTAGTTAAGATTCATTATTTTTAGAAAAATGTTGCATTTTGATTAAAAAATTAGTAACGCACATTTTTATCTTAGAAGTTCTAAAAACATTTAGAAAACCTTTAGCCTTGCCAACAAAAGCAAGTTGAACATTAATATAAAAATATTATCTTCTTACCTTTTCAAAGGATAAGACTGGACATTTTTTTAAACTCATCTTTTGAGTCTTATGACCAACTCTTCCTTACATCCCAAATATTATATTTTTGAATTGAAAATATTAAAATGTAAATATGTGTTATGTTCTTAGATAAAGTGCAAGTTGAGTCATTTGCAGCACAAAAAGTAAGTGTTTACCGGCCACCAAACTCACACTTCAATTCATTCTGTCAAGCGATGTTCAACATTTATGATTTGGAGTGTAATCACTACCAATAGTCAGGCTGATTACACCTTTTAAAATATAATAAAAATGTTGATTCCAAAAATTATTTGGAAATTTTAAGAATATGTCTAATTTAAGTGTCCTTTTAAAAACAAAATTCCTTCATTTTGGTTGGGAATTAGAAAGTTTGATATTTTCATGCACAACAGGGCAACTTAGGTGCAAAAAATTCAAGACATGGCTTCAAAAAAATGTAATTATTGTTTTTGCCCCATGGCTGGACAATTCACTCAATTTAAATCCCATCCAAAACTGTTGGGTGAAATTGATGTCATAAAATAACAATTTAATATTGTGTCTCTTACTGCCTTAATGAAAAGAGGCTGAAGTACTAGAACATGTTTTAAAATTAGAGTTCATTCTTTTATGCTATTTTTGTTATTTTTTGAATTGAAACCGTTTCTAGTAATGTGTACACTAAACAGTACGAAATGGTTTTTCACTATAAATATTGGGTGGGTAGATCTTTTTGATCTTAAATGTATAAACACAAATATACATATGTACACCCAACATATACATACATACAATGTTTACAATTCTTATTTTATGGATAAACTGAGCTAGTCCAATCTTTATTCATTTACTATTTTAAGTGTATTATATATCTATACAAAGTGTATTTAATAGTAATTTATAAACACGTGTATTATAATTTATTCAAAACAGAAGCTTAATATTCTTAAGAACAGAAAATTAATTAGTAACAACACTTTTAAAACTTTCTTCTTTCATATTAGGTTTCTTCCATAGGATTGACTGTTTCCTAATGAATTTTTCAATTTTTTTAATCTCTAAGGAAGAAACTAGAAAAAGAATGGCTTATTAAGGTTTTTACTAGTTTATATGCATATGTATAGTATATATGGGCTATAATTGGGTAACAATAATTTTACCAAGTCTTTTTGAAAGATTAGGAGCTAGAATTCTTGTGGTTTCAAGACTTGCCACTAATGTTCTGCGCCATAAACAAACAGCCTAAAAAGTATTTTTTAAATTATATGTTTTAACTATTTAATTAGGGTATTTTAAATTGATTTTATTTTACCTTTAAACTTGACACTTGATCTATATCCTTAAGTCGCTGATCAGTGCAGTTAAAGCCATTGTTCTTAAAGCATAAAAATACATTTAAAATACTTATAATAATGCAATAATCTAAAATTCGGTACAATATTAAAGTCTAATAAGTAACAATATTATAATGTTAATTTATTTGTAATTTTAAGTACTCCTAAATTTTAAAACGGGCTGTTTTTTTACAACAAACCACTATACAAAATCCAATTTTGATAACAAATTAGAAAATAATATCTCTATTATACCACAGACTTGATAAAAAAATAATTTTAACCATTTCTTGAAGATTTAACATAAAAGAAACAATGAGAAAAAAAAAAAAAAAAAAAAAAAAAAAAAAAAAAAACATTGCTCAAAATTAAAACTTACCTTTGAGCAATCAACACAATAATGAGTATCAGGA
Organism: Hydra vulgaris; assembly: GCF_022113875.1. NCBI lineage: Eukaryota > Metazoa > Cnidaria > Hydrozoa > Anthoathecata > Hydridae > Hydra > Hydra vulgaris. The sequence goes on along the minus strand of NC_061161.1, from coordinate 43,931,776 downwards.
GCTTCATCTGGCTTTAAAATCGCAAAGCATGTAGCATGTTGCCATGTATTACAAGAAGCACAAAGTATCATTAATCCATCATCCTTGACAAAAAATATTTTAAACTATAACAGATTTTAAATTACATTTTAAAAATAAGATTCCTTTATTTTTAATAATATTCCTTAAAGATCCTTATAGAATGTTGCATCAAATTCATACATCAAAATGAAGTTATATTTTGGTAATTCATTGACTCAAGTGCAAAAAATTAATGCAATACTGTACAAGTATCTTAAAAACAAATGTAAAATAATCTTAAATTCAATAATTTTCATTGTGCAAAAGTTGATGTAGTCGATAATTTCTTTGAAATAATGAAAAATATTAAAATAAAAAGCACTTTTATAATCTTCAAGTTCCTTAGATTAAAACAAATATTGAAGCTTTTGCATTAGTTGAACTATTTTTTTTTTATTGTTTTGATTTTAATGATCGCATGTTTTACCAAGTGGACACAGGACTTACAAAAGAGGTCTTTTAATTGTCTTTGAAGCATTTGAACGTCTTTTGAATGTTCAAAATACGTCTTTTTTAGGTCTCGTGCCCACTAGATACCCAGTGGGCATGGGTAAATAATATATAGAAAAAAAGTGTTTATTTACCCAAAACAATTTTCTTTTCAAATATAATATTCGGTAGTAGAGTAGTGATAGTAATCCAATAACTTTATAATCATGTGAGTTGTTAAAAAACTAATTGCTGTAACTGGTATAGTTTTGGGTTAGCAAATATGATCAAAAAAATATTCCAAAACTTGCAATTTTTGTTCAAGTTGATAAAGTTCGGAAGCCGGAGCCGAGCTGGATAATTCTTAGGAGCTGAAGCTGAGCTGTAAAAAAAAAACAGTCAGCTCCGCAAGCCTGGGTTAAAGGGTTAACCATGCATTAAAGGGTTAACCCTTTAATGCATGGCGCCCATTTAAATGGACATTTTAAAATTTAGTACTGTGCTTGAAAAAAACTTTGTCATAAAAAATATATTGAATATGTATAATATAATAAGTTTTTATGCAGTTTCTGACTAACAAATTCCTAATTTGTCCATTACAATGGACATTATGCATTTAAGGAGTTTTTTATCTTTATTTTTCTTATTTTGGTCTTAATGATAATAAAAGAACTAATTATGTAAACACTTATTAGATTTTGTAATTCATATTTAAGCACATAAATAAATATAAAAACAGATCAAAATGTCAATGGAAAAAAGCTTTTTTACAATGTTTATTCATATTTGTGGAAGTTATGCATACAAGAAAAATACTATTATTATTTTCCACTTTGTAGAACGTTTTATGGCTTGAAAAAGAAAAAAGATAATATACAACCTTTACCTGAAGGTAACGTAAGTGAAGACGAACTCGAGTTGGAATCTTCTGATGACAATGAACTTGATATTGAAATAGAAACTAGTGAGGAGGAAGATGAGAATAAGGAAGATGAGAATGAGAAAGATGAGAATAAGGAAGATGAGAAAGAGGAAGTTGTTTTACAATTTCGAAAAAAGCAAAAAACTCATGATGCAGTAAAATGGCCAAAACAGACCAAGAAATGGACTTTGCCTTCTGATTTTCAAGATAGCCAAAAGTTATCACTAAATACTGACGCTTTTCCAGAACATTTGGGCCTCTCACGCTATTCTTATTCAATTGAATTTTACCATCTATATCTCACCACAAAACTTATTGACTTTATATTGGAACGAACTCTTTTGAACAATGAATGGAGAAATCTACAGCATAGTGCGCGCAGAGTAAAAGAAATAAGCTGCCAAGAAATAAGTGTTGTCATCAGCATTGTCTTATACATGGGAATTATAAAACTACCCAACCAAAGAATGTATTGGAAATCAAGAACACGAAATGACTTTATTGCATTATCCATGTCAATCAACCAATTTGATGAGATTTTATCAATGATACATTTTAATAATAATAACAACATCCTCAACAAGGATAGTGAAAATTACATAAAAAGCTTCAAGGTTAAGCCATTAATAAATCATTTCCGACTACAGTTTCTTCAAATCATAAAACCAGAAACTCATATGTCAATAGATGAACAAATCATTCCTTTCAAAGGAGCTCATTCTTTGAAACACTATCTTTCTAAGAAACCAAAAAAGTGGGGTTACAAATTGTGGGCGAAAGCAGGAGTTTCTGGGTACATTTATGATTTTGAAGTTGAAGGTGGTCTTGGTGCAAATGGTCCTCCTCAAGGATGTGATCTTCCAAATGGATGTGGTGAGAGTGCGTTTGTTATAGTGCGCCTTTCAAATGATCTTTTATCTAATGCACACCAACTTTTTTTTAACAATTATTCTGCATCACCAGAGCTAGCAGTATACCTAAGAGATACTAAGAAAGTTTGGGCTTTGTCTACATTGAATGCAAATTGATCTCAAGCATGCATGATTCCAAATAAATCTAAAATAAAAAAATCAGATCGTGGTTACATTGAACAGTTTATTGATTCTTCCTCAAAAATTTTAATAACAGCTTGGTATGACAACAAATGTGTGCTCACTTTATCAAACTATATCGACAAAGGTCCTATTGACACATGTTAGAGGTATTACAAATAGGAAAAAAAAAATTGATGTCAGTCGACCTGCCGCTGTCAAAGCTTACAACACTTTTATGGGTGTGTGTGTGTTGACAAAGCAGATATGCTTTTGTCACTCTATCGTACAAAATACAGATCAAGAAAGTGGTATCACCGAGTTGCATTTCATCTGTTCAGTTTGGTAGCGAACAATGCTTGGGTGATTTTCCGCCAGATTGGTGGAAATAAACCACTTGTTCATTTCTTAGCTGACGTGTGTACCTCTCTGATTAATGGAGTTGACCAATTACCAGAAGAGGATCATAATGAATTGCCAGAAACACGTTCTATGAGAGCAAATGATATTCCAATTGACATTCATCTTGATAAATTTGAATTGGCCAGCTCTAATGGAGAACTCAAATTCATAACGTTGCAAATACGAACTGTGAAAAAAGAAAACTAAATATCAGTGTACCAAATGCAAAGTATATTTATGCGTAGCTAATAATGTATGTTTCCGAGCATTTCATGGAGCAAAATAAATGTAAACAAACAACAAATTGCTTGTCAAATTTTAACAAATTGCTTTGTCAAATTGTAATTTTGTTCCTTATTGTAACATTAACGCTACAAAGATATGCTTGTAACAAGAATAAATCCAAATTTTGTATTTAATAAGCAATTTTTATATAAATAAACAGATAGCTTGTGCAAAAACCAAAAGCTCTCATAACAAGCAGTTTAGAGGAGCAGGTCGCATGGCTCTCAATGTTCAATTTAGGAGAGCTTTTCTTGGCTCTCACGCTTATTTTCTCCTGCCGAGGTCTGTATATGTATATATATATATATATATATATATACATATACAGTATATGTATATATATATATATATATATATATATATATATATATATATATATATATATATATATATATATATATATGTATATATATATATATATATATATATATATATATATATATATATATATATATATATATATATATATATATATATACACACACACACACACACACATACATATATATAATAATATCAATAAGTGTCATATCAACCTCATTTACACCACAAGGACATTTGACTTCCTGAACAATATTTTCATCTTGAACTAAAGATGATGCAGGTGTTGATTGTCTTGTACTTAATTGATGCACAGCATCTGTAACAGAAAGAGTACTAAATTAAACATAATAACAATAATATAAAATAATAATATGTAAAGGTATAACTATATTATGAAAATTTTAATTTGCCAAGTCATTAGAAAATAAATTTAATTACAAAAAACTGTTAAATTTTTAATGAATTAAACCTTATCAGTTATTAAAATAAAACTTATTTTAATAACTGATAATGTTTAAAAAAAGAACCCAAAGTAAGAAAATAGCAAGCACAATAAAAAGATACAACTTTAGCAGATGCTAATTTAGCAATGAATTTGATATAAGGTTTCCAAGAAAGATCAAAAGTAAGAGTTAATCCTAGAAGATGAAGGGTAGATGACTCATTGAGTACATTACCATTCATAAATAAGATCTAGATTGTTGGGATAACGATTAGCTGAAAAAAATTGAGTTTTATCTTAAAGTTAAAGATTAGAGTTAAAGCTCATCAGACACTGAGAGCTCCATGCTGTAGCAGAAGTGAGATCCTTTTCAAGCTCAAATGCTTGAAAAATGCCTTCCAAGCAATCAGAGAGTGTTGGCTTTTTATCAAGACAAGAATAAATTGTAGTATCATCAGTGAACAATGCCACTTTAGATGTGAGATCGTTATTGTAAATTTAAAAAAGTATAGGATCAAAGATAGAACCTTGAGGAACCCATGAAGTTACAGGAAATGAAAAAGAGTACTGTCAACCAAGGACAACTTTTATACTACGATAAGTAAGCAAGGATTCAATAATCTTAAAAATGTTACCTGATACACTGTAAGAAGAGAACTTACGGAGAAGGGTAGCATGTCAAATTTTGTCAAAGGCTTTAGAAATGCCAAGAGCGGTAGCTTTAACCTCTCTACATCTATCTAACGCACAATAAAAACTATCAGTTATTATTGTTAACAACTCAGCAATAGAATGAGAAGATCGAAATTCATATTGATGATTAGAAAGTAAGTTATTAGATTTAATATAAGAGATTACCTGTTTGTTAAATTAAGACTCAAAAACCTTGCTTATAATAGTTAGAAGACTAATGGGACAGCATTAGAAGAATCAGACCACTCTTTCAGTTTTTGGAAATAGGGATAACAAATGCTGCTTTCCAGCAGGCTGGAAAACAAGACTCTGATAAGCACATGTTAAATAGATTTGAAAGTATAGATGACAGCTTCAGAGAACACTTTCGCAAGACTAAAACAGGTATGTTTACTGGGTTACTAGCTATAGAAGTTTAAGCAGGAAATCACTTTAGATAAAGAAGCTGGGATGATACAAATGTCAAGTAATCGATCAACCTGTTTGTAGGCTACATCATGTGGGATGTGATTGGTGGAATCAAGAGATTAGGTTGATGAAAAGTTCTTAGCAAACAATTCAGCGTTGTCTTTAGGTTAAGTAACATATCTGAACCATGCAAGAGAGGAGGAATAACAGATTTGCCCATATATAGACACTGCTTAAGATTCTCCAGAAGTCTCAGGAGCCTAATTTTTCAAACGAATTATGAGATTTTGTGACCTGAGAATAGTGGGCTTTAGCATTAGACAAAACATTTTACAATAGTTTCTAGCAATAGTAAACAGACATCTGCTTTCTGAACTGGAGATATTGTTTTGGTGATAGATATGGAAGTAATGGCTCAGATTGAAAAAGGCAGCAGTACAATAATTGGAAAACCATGGAAAAGAGTAAGGCTTGAATTGTCAAGAGGGAACAAAAGATTCCATGTCAGAGTGAATCCAAAAAGTTTGGCGATAGATATGGAAGTAATGGCTCAGATTGAAAATAGCAGCAGCACAATGAGAGGAAAACCATGGATAAGAGTAAGGCTTGGACCGTCAAGATGGAATAAAAGATTCCATAACAGCCTGAATCCAAAAAGTTACATAAGAAGCACATTTGTCAGATGGAAGACAAAAGATTTCTACTCTATATATCTTGAAAAAAATCAGGGAATCCCAGTCAGTTTTAAGCAACCCACGGAATTAGGTTTAGCACTCGGCAATGCTGACCTAGAAGTGTTTGAGGTTGCCAAAAAACTGCTGACCTTGTTTCTATGTTTTATAGTAAATACTTTGAATCAAATTCTTTTTGCCAACCTGAAGCCAACCTTTAAAAGATTAAGGTCGCCAATTATTGCTGACTTCATTTTTTCTAATTCCAAGGGGTTGGTTTTAAGGTATTGTAAGAGGTACGATGATAGGGGGATTATAATGATGAAGAAGAACGAGATAATAGTTTTAGAGAGATCAAACCATGATCAGAAGCATCTAAGGGTGTATGTGGAGAAACTGAGCACTGAATAGGATCAGAAACAAGACATAAGTCAAGTAGAGAAGGTAAATGATTTCGATCGTCTGGAAAAGGAGCTGGATTATTTGTGTTAGAAATTGCAAGTTGTGGGTTCTACTGTCAGAGTCACTGACACTAGAACTAAGTGTGATGATCAATTAAGTCACCAACAACAACGATATTGTCTGAAGGATAAAGAGAAAGGGCTTAGTCAAATTGATGAGAAATAACATCAAAAAGACTGCTAACTTGGGATAAAGGAGAGCAATATAGAACAATGAAAAAGAGTGAAGTGGTGCTAAACAAAAGCACACGAAAGTCTGTGGATTAAAACTTTGTTTCCTGACAAATGGGTGAATTCTTATGAATGTAAATGCCCAGGCCAAGCATGTGACTATTGGAGTCTTTATGAATTAAAGTAAGAAAACCATCAACACTAAGATCTCAAGAACAGCAGTGGCGCAGTAGTGAGAGTTCTGGCTTAGAACCTAGTGGTCAGAGGTTTGACGCCAGCTATAGCTGTGTAACACTAACAGTCTAAGTATAGTGATTTGTTCAGTACAAAGCAACTATCCAAATCAATTCTGGTATGTCATACACATTACAACATACATGTTAAAATGAACATTTATTGAATTACCAAAAGTGCTAAAGTCAACACCTAATATACTCTCAACTTGGTTTTATTATATTATGCATACAGGTGATTTTAACTGAAAAAATTTCATAACTGAAGTTTACTTTAAATAACCAACAATTTTAAAAAAAACAACAATAAAATTCAGCATAAATAAGTATATAAAATAATAGTACATATATATTGAACCATTGTACTACTTCTAAAACATACAAAACATATACATAAACATACTTCTACAAACATATATTTTAAAAATAAAAACATTAAAACATACTAAACATGTTTAAAAACTATAGATCATATAATTGTGTTAAAATCTTACTTGGTGGCTTCTCATCATCATTGGTGTCCTAATAAAATAAATCAATATAATTTTTTTTTGAGAAAATATGTTGTTATTGTTTTTTATATTGCATCAAAAAAATTTTAGTTATTACAAATTATAAATTTATAAATGGTACAACAGGTTAAAAAATTAACTATTTCATGAAAAGTTTGATTAACTACTTCATGAAAAGATTGCTATAATAAGCACTGTATTAAAAGTTTTTACTAAATCCAATTATATTAATAATCAATTAAATCATTTTATAATCATTTATAAATTCATAATCATTTATAAATATCCATATAACTATTGATAAAAGTATAAATCTAATAAATTTTAATTACTAGGTATAAACTAGTTTTGTTTCCATCTTCATATTGTTCTTCTGGCTCAGGCACAACAGTGTCATTTTCATCAGCTACTTGTAGGTCATGATGAGATGTTTTGATTCGAAGTTTAAAGCTTTTTTATTAAAAGTAAATTGTCAATAAAATTTAATATCAGTTTAATTTATTGTAAAAATCAATCTTATAAAAATAAAATTATATGGGAAAAAGTAAATTTCGATTTTAACTATTTTAAAACAATTTAAAAGCAAAAATTAAGTAATTAATTCTATATTAAATTATTAATTAAACTTATTAGTTAAAACATATTCAATAAAAAAAAAAGATATATACTTACGAATGGTATTGCTAAATAAAAAAATAAAAAAAAACTTAGAGTATGCAGTAAGCCAATTATATATATATATATATATATATATATATATATATATATATATATATATATATATATATATATATATATATATATATATATATATATATATATATATATATATATATATATATATATATATAATATATATATATATATATATATATATATATATATATATATATTGTTCAAGTGACATCATTAATATATTTTATACTTAATTGATAAAAAACATGTTTGATTATATATTATTTTTATGATTTAATAGCGATATTTCGGCTTATATATTATAAGCCATTATCAAACTAAAAAAACTGTTATAAAAAATTCATAAAAACTAAAATAATGTCATTGTAATGTAGCAGATTTAGACTTGTTAAGTTTAACAAAAAGTAGTCTTTAATGGCGTGTCATCACTAAGTTACCATTGTTGCAATTTAAGACATTCTCCTGCGATTTAGAGCACTGTAAGCATTGTATTTCAATTGCTTCTTAAATCTTACGCGTATAGTTGTTAGGAGTATTAGAAATAATTTTTGGCTTACTCCAGTTAATTGTACTACTACAATGTTGGGCGTGTTCAACAATTCCTGATGCATACCAGTTACCTTTAGCTATGTTTTTCTTGTGTTCATTAATGCATGTGGAATTTTTTTTTCTAGTTTTGTCTGCATAACTCGCACCACATGAACAATCTAACTGAAAGACACCAGGAAAACTATTTGGATGCAATATTGATTTATTGCGACATAAAATATTAAGTAAAAAATTACTATAGCGAAAAACGATTTTTATACCTACTCTATAAAACTCTCTTTTAAGTATATTGCTTAGTTTCGGTATCCACATCAGTATGACAATTTTTCCAGGGTTTATTTTCTGGTTTATTGCATTTTTTTAATGATAAAAGTTCTTCATAAATACAAATTTTCGATAAATAGTAAGCAAGCAATTACTAATGTATTAGTTAAACCACATTCTTCATTTTCACCTAATATAGCAATAAATATTTTTAAAGGTTTTTTTTCAAGAGCATATAATATATGTTCAGAACAAAATATTCAGAATGAAGTTGAGTTTCTCGTTAATGTATTTTCCCAAAATGAATATTCATAGAAACAATTATCAGATATTGCCAAAAACTATAAACTATCATATAAAAATGCAATGAACCAGCAAATAGACTCTGTAAAAATTGTCATTCTGACGTGGATACCGAAACTAAGCATTATACTTAAAAGAGAGTTTTATAGAGTAGGTAGAGCAGGTATAAAAACCGTTTTTCCCTAGAGTAGTCCTTTACTTAATATTTTATGTTGCAATAAATCAATATTGCATCCAAATAATTTTCCTGGTGTCTTTCAGTTAGATTGTTTTTGTGGTGCGAGTTGTCAACAAAACTAGAAAAAAAATTTCTACATGAGTTAATGAACACGAGAAAAACATAGCTAAAGTTAACAGGGACGCATCAGGAATAGTTGAACACGCCCAACATTGTCGTGGTTCAATTAACTGGAGTAAACCTAAAAGTATTTATATAACTCCTAACAACTATACACGTAAGATTTGAGAAGCAATTGAAATACAACGCTTACAGTGCTCTAAATCGCAGGAAAATGTCTTAAATTGCGACAGTGGTAACTTAGTGATGACACACCATTGGAGTAAATACTGGAAAAAAAATGGAAATAAAAACCATAAATACTTTTTATTTCCATTTTTTTTTTAATTATATGTGTTTACATCAAATAGGATTTCAACTTAATTTTAAGGGGCTTCTGGGCTTTTTGGCAAGAGATCAACTTTTATAGCAGGTTGATGCTATCGTTTCGCAGATTTTTTCTTTTATCACCTTATTGGTGGCATTAATCCACTTTTTTTGGAATTCCTTTTTATTTTTTGTTACTCCACCCGCCTTACAAAGAACTCCTTTAAATATTGCCCAAAAATCTATAATCTTGCCCTCTTCAGGACAATTTGGAAGATTCGCATTTTTAGGAACAGTTTTCACATTATTATCTTTGCACCACTGTAAAACTTTTTTAGAATAGTAAGTAGCAGCAAGATCTGGATAAAAGAGACATCGGTATTTGTGTTTTTCTATAAAAAGAAAAAGTCTTTTTTAGAGACATCCTTTGATGTAGAGATCGGTAGTCAAGGTCTTCTTAGTAACAAAACAAGGGGACTGTATATCACATCTACAAATCTCTTGCCACACAAAAGACTTGGATGCAAATTTTTCTCATCGAATATATTTAAACTGATCATCGACAGGTTTACCTTTGTTAATACCTCATAGTAAAATTATTAGCCAATAAGTTATAAAAAATCTGCCTTGCAAAATGTTTCGCCATTTTCAATTATGCACATACTTTTATCCGCCATTATTTTAACCAACTTCTTTGCGGGTCAAATTCCAGCATTTTTAAGTACTTTTTTGATGTAAGAACACTAAGTCTTGAATTCTCTTGCTAGATCACACTATGACTGGTTTGGATTTCTTGCTATTGAACTGAGAATCAACTTTATCTTTTTAGATTTATAAAAAGTTTTCTTTCTTCCATTTCCATAATGTTTTTTTTCGAAGCTTTGAGTAGCCTTAAACTTATTCATAATATCTATAACTGTAGATTTTGGGACATTTGTATGTTTTGCAATCAAGTGATATCAAGTCGATAAGTTTTTGCAAAAAAAAAATTCACAACTTTTTTACACACTTCAGTTTGTTTCCGAAACATTTTGCAAATCATTGATTTGTAAACAAGTTTACTCTCTCAATTAAAGATAAGGAAGTAACATTTAACAAAAAAAAATAAAAGAAATAAAAAGCATTTTTGGTTTAATAGAAATCTCAATTTGAAGTTGACCGGATATTTCTGTGTTCACCCGATAACCGAACATGTTTTTTTATCAAATATATATATATATATATATATATATATATATATATATATATATATATATATATATATATATAATATACTTACAGTGGAAACATCTCCTACTTTAATATTCATTGGTTCATCTTTAAAGTTGAAATTATCAAGACTACAATCCTAAAAAAAAAAGGTAACATTAACAATTAAATATTAAATGTTGTACACTATGTTAAATTATGGGTTAAGTTTCCATAATTAACTTAAGACTAAATAAAAAGCCCGTTTAAAGTTGATGAAAAAAAATTATTTGAAGATTATGGAAAAAGATACATTTTATCAATTTGGTGACATCAATACTTTTTAATGTTTATTATTTTTGTTTTCAATTAGTTCTTTGCTTACAAGGCTTTTTAAAGAAGAAGTGAACAAAGGCAGGATGCAATTATCATAACTAAGATAAGCTTTATTGGAACATATCCAACTTTTCCTCAATTTAGACACCCCAAAAAATGTACAGGAGATGTTGAATGGAGTAAGATGTATATGTAAACGATATACAGTAAACTCCCAATATTTCAAAGCTTTGAGAGACAAAGTAAAAGGTTCAACTAAGTGAATGTTTGAGTTTTGGAGTAATTTTTATAAGAATTTTGGTTCAACAGGAATTTAAAAATGCAAGTTACTGGTTGATTTATCAAGGATTCAAGTTATTAAAAGTTTACTATGTAAGATGCATACATAAACTAGAGTGAGCCATTGTAATGTAAAAAATTACCTTATGAGTAGTTGAGGTTTTAGAAATTATACTATCTTGCCAACCAATAAGACTAATATACTCTTCTGCAGCAAAGTTAAATTTTGAAATTTTAAATCTATTGAGACCATATTGGTTAAATTTTGCATTAAGAATGTCCCTGATAGTAAGCTCTCCAATATTCTCCCACTTGTTCAAAAGAATACACACACACTAAAGTGCAAATTAAGCATGGATCTTACTGGACAAATTACTGGTTTTAGATCGTCAGCAAAATAGTGAGAACTAATTACCTTTAATTAAAAACCAGACAGGTGTATACACCTTCATTATATGTTACAAGAATAATCGAATTCTCAGGAGCTATTATAGAAACAAAAATATGCAATAACAGATTTGCTATTGTTAGCCATATAGCTTATCAAACCATATAGCTTATCAAAGCAATATTGCTTATCAAAGTGTTCTCAAAATTCAATAATTGGTAATTGAATTTGATGCATTGATTCATAATTTTTCAACTATTTGCTTTTCAACTTTCTGCAACTATTTGTGAAAGTTCAGCAACAGTTTCCTTTGTCTTTGTTAAGTTTCTTATCTCAGAAATATTTTGAACTCAAAATTAGTATTTAATAACATAGGCATATGTTGGGAAAACATTTGCCAACATATGGCTACCTGATTATTTTCTAGTTTTTCTTCATTCTTTAACCTGCTTTTTTTTCTATTTTAATTTCACAAACCATGGGGTTTTTCTAAAAAATAACATAATTGCAAACTGCGAAAAACAAAAAAATTATTAACATTTTCTTTTTAAATTTAGATAAAAAAATGCCTTGCTGATTTTTTAATTCTTTTAAGTATATCTAAAACAAGATTTGCATTTGGCGCTTTTTAACACAACCTACATATTAACATTTTAAGCAAATTTGAAAATTTGCTCAAAATGTTCGAACTCAGCCATTTTAAACTCGCCCACATGCCCACAAAATCTTTGGAAAACGCTTGCAAAAAAATAAAAAGAATTTTTTTAAAATTGCAACAAATCTTTTTTTTGTTGATCAAATACTTTTATAAAAAATTGCTTTCATTTCCATTTTTACTGTAATTATATTGTTTAATATTTACATAAAACGTTTTTCATATTTTCTTTTTTATATTTTAATTTTAATTATTTTACCTAGAATTAAAATAACACGTTGGTTTTGCCTGTTTTTTTTTTTTTTTTAATTATCATATCAAAGCATTATTTTCATTGTTTTTAATTTAAGTAGAAAAAAAAGATGAATTTTTAAAATTGTGCATGCCAGCCTAAAATTGACCTTCTGGCCAATGCTTTTGAAAGAAAATTGATTATTATTCTTATTATAATTTGAAAAATATGAATAGCTACTACTAGAACTGTTAATGGGTTGGGTCTAGACTCAGACCCGACTTATTTAAACTGGGTCTTGGTCTCTTTATAATGGACCTGAAACCTGCCAGTTCCAGAACTGTGAAACCCTATAACCAAATGGGTTAGATATGGGTCTTATAATATCCAACATAACATGTTATACCTAGACCTGACCAACATTTTTTAAACTAATGCTATTCAGAACCTTAGATTGCATAAATTTTCTGATATAATTATTAGATATATAAGCCAATATAAACAAATGATGCTTTAAGAAGTTCACAAATCAGATTAAATATCTTTGAGTTCTGCTCTGACCATAATGGCAACATTATTGTGAAAAGCAGTGTGAAATTTTTAGATAAGTGTAGTTCTGCCATGTTGTGACACATCTTTTATGTCTTCTTGGATCACTTAAATAACTAGGAAAAAAGTTTTATAAGCTTTTTTTAATAAAAATCATATAAAAGCTACATTTTATAAGGAAGACACACAAGACACTATTATTTTTTCTCTAGGATACTCACACATTGTTCTACTTTTTTTAGGCTAACTGCTTTAGTTTTAGCAGTTAGCCATAAAAAAGTATTAATTTTGTATAAGTATTTTAATCATTAAAAGCTGAGAAAAACAACTTTAATTAACCCT
>NC_061161.1:43873347-43913347 GCF_022113875.1 Hydra vulgaris | reverse complement strand
GTATAGTTTATCACTTACGGGGACAGATTTTACAATAAACAAACACTTACGGGAACATTAGCATAATCAGGAATATTTTAGTGTACTCATTAACTTTTTGTCCCCATAAGCATTTTTTTTTTTTGTAAAAAAATGTACGTATAAGAAACTTTTATAGAGAACGAAAAGTAAATACATCGACTATTAAATAGCCTGACTTGTAAGGGAATGCTGCTACATCGACTGAGGGTTTGGTTAGGCAAAGCATCAAGGTCAGGCTTAGGGTTAGGGTTATGGCAAGGTTTAAATTTAGTTATATTATTGTAATTTATCGTTTTTGTAAATAGATGAAGTTAAAAATGAAATATAATATAAAATAAATAAAAATAACAAAAATTAAAATAAAAAATATATTTTTATGATAAAAAAATAAATTTAAATATGTATAAATAAAAAAAGAAATAAAATAAAAGTTAAAAAAATATCTAAATATGATAAAAATAGTATAAAAAAGTAAAAAAAAAAACAGAACAGGAACAAAAAAAAACATGTCCTTGAAAGTCGCGACTAGGATGCTATATATATATATATCAGGCTTGGTCGGGAAGCGGGTGCGATCGCACTCAATAATTGACCACGAAAATAATATTTAGTTGCAAAAAACCAGCCAGATTTTTAGTCATTTTGAGAACATTTCAAAAACAAACAAAAAAGCCCAATAAGATTATCTGGACCGACGAGAGACAGTTAAAAAAAGAAAAATAGCTTTTAATGCGAAAAAACTTTAAGCAAAATAAATACGATTAGAGCAAATATTTTTGAAATTTTGCTCTTTTATAATTATTTTATAAAATTAAGTGACATTTTTTATATAAAGTAACAACTTACTATTAATGATTGTTTAATAAGGAAACAAATGTTCTCTGATTTATCAAAGAGTATATATAATTTTTATTTATATACTTATGTCTTATTTCCAGTGCTGGATTGAGGAGGGGGGGGGGGGAGTAGAAGGGCTATAGTCTCGGGACTCACAATGTTAGGGGCCGCGAAATAGTCAAGAGGACCATTCGGTATTTTTTTCAGTCATTTTTAGGCTGTAGCACATAAAAGGCCGCCAAAATAATGCAGTCCCTGGCCATGAAAAGTCCAACAAGATTCAACTAATAAAACTAAGGCTAGATATTTATTTATAAATAAAAAAGTTTTTTCAATAACTGTTTTATGCTTCACGTAGTTTGAAAAGTTTAACACATTTGAAACAATTTTTCTTAGTAGATGAGCAAATGAAATAATTAAATCATTGAGTTACTGTAGAAATTCAATTAGCTAAATTAACTCAAAACGTTAAATTAGTATGTGAGGAGGAAGCGGAACTGCTTCACAATAATGCTGATGATGTTTATTGAGTGGGCTTTATAATTTTAATTAGTATTTAAAACAGAAAAAAGTAACTTTAAGTTCAAGTATAACAAGTTTGTAAGAATGGCTGAAGCAAAAATAATTGAAGTTAGTAAACCAATTTTTAAGAACTTAAAAACTTTTCTTTCTTGGGGGAAAGAATCAGAAAGAAAAACTTTTCTTTCTTGGGGGAAAGAATCATTTATCTTTTTTAACGTTGACAAGTTAAAAAAGATAAATTTAAAACATTTATTTTTGTAAACAAATAATATAAGTTTAAAACATTTACAGCTTTGTAGATGTGGCTCCAAGAACTAAAATAATATTTCCTTTGATAGTATATTCTTAAAACAATTTATGCTAGAAATCTCAACAAAAACATAACAAAACTCAAATAATACAGTTTTTAAAAATATTTCAACAGAATACTCTATAAATTTTGGTTAGTATTTTTTGAACCAATAGAATTAGTTGTTCGTAGATTTGGCGGGTTTTTTGTTTTTTTTATTTTTCCGCACAAAGATGTTTGAGAACATTCGAGTTTATATGTTTCCATGTATCCATAAACAAAATATTTCAAAATTAAAATTAGTGTATATTGTTGTTTAAAAGCTAACCACATAAAATCAATTACCTTGAATGAATATTCTTCAATAACTGTCTATAACATAAACATTTAAATCAACAACTTTTTATTAAAACATGCATCTACAAACAATAATATTAAAATGTATTATTTTAGCTAATCATACATCTGGATCATCAGGGTCTTCATATATCTAAAACAAAGAAAATAAAAAAGTTTATATAATCTATATAATATAAATGTGTGTGTGTGTATATATATATATATATATATATATATATATATATATATATATATATATATATATATTATATATATATATATGGGCAATTCCGCAAGAGTGATGGTCGTAACATTTGACAGTATTTAAGATATTAATTATGAACCAAAAATGGAAATGACTTTAAACTTTCCAGTAATGTGATATACTCCCGACAAGAAAGGTATATATGGCCCATATGTGGTCATAGTGCTTTCGTGTGGATTAAAAGTGCACAAATAAATTACAATTGATGAATGACGTATTTGATGAAGATAAGTGTGGCCCACTTGTGGAACACATAATGCGGTTCACATAACTATTCCACTTAATGTGGCATAATTTTTAAATAAATACGTGCTAAATTTGATATGGCTTTCATATGGGCCATACATATAAAACTCACAATCTTGCCTCATTTTGAATTTGAAATTTTAACCAATTGTAATAATTCTATCGCAATGCATTGTAAACTCTAGAATATTCCATGATATCATGTGGCTTACCGTTTTGATAATTTTCAATTTATAACTGTTGTAAGTATGTTTGAGCGATAAAAATAAATATATATAAAAGAAAAAGTGCAAATATATAAAATAAAAAACAAAAACCTAGGTGTGTTAAGACTTCTACTTATTGTAATATACAATTTGTTATCATTAATAAACTGTTTAATAAATGTTTTTTTTAATGTGATTTTATATGTGATTTAGATTATATAACAGATTATTGATAAAAGAGTAATATTTAAATGCCTCACATTTTGCAAGTTTTACTTAAATATTATTGAAAAACTTTTAAATTAAAACTCCGGTTGCATCCATTGAAAATCAATATTAAAATATTTAACTTTTATTTATATAATATAAAATTTTATTTTTATATAATCTTTATTCATATATAAATTTTATTTTTTAGTAATCACTTATTTATATTTATGTATGTATTTATACATCTTTGTGTACTTTTAAATTGTTTACTTTCTTTTTCTGAATGTAGATTAACTGGCTAGCAACAGCAGGAGGAAAATATATATCTGATATAGTACAAAACATTTTTAATGTTTTCATGCTTGATGAGTTACAAATGAATTGTTGTCGTTCTGGGAAACGCTCAAACAAATATTTAATTGAGGCTTTTGTAAAGTTTATTGCAAATAAATATATATGATTTGAATGTTGACATCTTGTATGAGAGTATATATGTTAAAAATATAAAAATATCAAATAATATGAGTTCTCTCAATACTATTATTAATTTAAATTAACAATAGTATTGAGAAAACTCCTATTAATTAATGTTTTTATATTTAATATATATATATATATATATATATATATATATATATATATATATATATATATATATATATATATATATATATATATATATATATCAATTTTCCTGTAAAAATGTAATGCGACTTTTGTTCTTTTTTAGAGTGTTTTTGAGCGATATAAGTATTATAACCACATGTGGGCCACTCCAACGCCATCCCATAATGTGGAGTGGTAAAGATATGGCTAATATATGCTTCCTACACGTGGGCCACATGAACCTTTGCGCACAAAGCTTGGTTTTTGTTCTTATTTAGTGTGGTTTTAGTAGAATAAACATTATAGCCACATATGGGACGCATCAACGCCATCCCATAAAGGGGAGTGGTAAATATATGGCTAACATGTGTTTCCCACACGTGAACCACATGAAACTTTCACGCACAAATGAAGAATGGTGTTTGTTCTTATTTAGTGTGGTTTTAGTGGGATAAACATTATAGCCACATATGGGACACATCAACGCCATCTCATAAAGGAGAGTGGTAAGCATATGATTAGCATGCAAATGCTATATATGGCCCACATTAAAACTTCTTGTCGCGCTATCATATAATTTAGTATGCAAAAGTTATAGCATTAAAGTCTTCAAAAATTGAATTTATGTGGCCTGACAATGGTAACATTTACTTTTTACCACTTCTGAACAAAACAACCTTGTCAGACTTAACGGCATGTTAAGAAAAAAAAGATTTGGTGTGTGTATTTAGCACATATTAACATTACTATATGCTGAGTTTCATAGTCTTTATTTGAAGTTATATAAGTGCTTTTACATTTTTTTTTGGTTACAGTTGTAATAAAAAATCTAATATTATAAAACAACAAATAAAATAACACAATTAATTGACTAAAAAAAATAAGATAAGTGATTATAAAAACCATATAAATTATGTAAAAAAAAAATGGCAACCAAAGGCTATCTGCTATATTTATTTTTACTCTACTACTTTACTAAATTTTTAATGGTTAATGCCCTTAATGCTCTCTGTTCCCAACATTGAAACTATAATAAAACTTATACCAGTATCTTTACTTTACTAAATTTGCAGTTTTATAAAGTCTGATACGAAGTCTAGAAAAAACTTTTTTTGTGACAGTAATATTGCATCAATTTGATAAATATATATATATTTTCAAACCTAGTTGGAATAAAATTCTGTAAATAAAAATTCTTCATAATGTTTCATTATACCTTTAAGTCAATCTTAGAAGTAATAATTATTTAAAAACACAGCATTGGAACCTTTTTCAATGCATCACAACAACTATATATAACCATCAAAAAATGTTTAAATAACCCTTAAAACTTTTAAAGCATCTAAAAAATAATGATATAGTATGATAAAATGATTTATTTAATAACTTTTTTGCATAAAAGTATTCTGAAATAGTTAAAAAAATAAATTATTAAGGTTAGTATGTGTCTTCCTAAGTTTTTTTTTAAACTCTTTCTCATGGAATTGCTCATATATATATATATATATATATATATATATATATATATATATATATATATATATATATATATATATATATATATATATATATAAATGTTAATTAAAAAATGATATAATTTTTTTTTTATATTTATATAAAATATTATAAAAAAGTTGAAGCTAAAGACTATGTAACAATTTAAATTAAATAGTAGCTAACAATCACAACTGGTATAAACTTACTCCAACTAAAACAGCTCTTAGCTAAAAAAAAATAAAAAATAAAAATATAATCAAAATAATATAATATAATCAAAATAATATAATAGAAACAATGTAAACAATATAATTAAAATACACTCTGTCAAAAAAGTTTTGATCCACCTATTCTGTACATTTTTTAGACGTGATAACACACAATCTTTTTTTTTGTTTTTAACATCTATGCTTCCAACAAAGCTGTAAGCAACCACTATTAGAGCTGGAAGTTACTGGAAGAGAAAAAATGAAGTTTATAGAGCAAGATAACGATTGACAGACAACTTAAAAGATTGCAAATTATATGACTACGATAATGAATTTTAGAAAATGGCACAAGAGACACTAGCTCTTTAGAACAGTACCCATTATAGTATTTGTAGAAAAGAAAGAGAAGCAAAATTACGACGATGTGATAAAGGTAGAAGGTTGGATGTAAGAGCAGGTCTAACTATGTTTACAATGCATTCTTGCACCTTACACCTTGTCTAAAAGAAAAAGGGCATCATTGGAAGATCGATCCCAGATATGGCAACAGTATTCCATAAAAGGCCGGATTTGAGATTTACAAACATAAAAAATAGAATTTGAAGCAAGAAGGTGTTGAGCACAATAAAGATATGCTAATTTAGCTGATGCTAATTTTGCAATGGATTTAATTTATGGTTTCGAAGAAAGATCGGAAGTAAGAGTTAATCCTAGAAGGTGAAGGGCAGATGACTTGTCGAGTACATCACTGTTCATAAATATAGAAAGATCTAAATTATTGCAATAACGATTGCTTGAAAAAATTGCGTTTTATCTGAATTAAAGTTCACCAGCCTTTGTGAGTCCCACTATGTAGCATAAGTAAGACCCTTTTCAAACTTGAATGCTCTCTTTAAGCAATACGAAAGTGTTGGCTTCTTATCAAGACAAGAATAAATGGTAGTATCATCAGCAAACAATGCCACTTTAGATGAGAATATCTGGATGAGCCTTAATGTAAATTAAAAAGAGTATAGGGTCAAGGATTGAACCTTGAAGAATTTCTGAAGTTACAGGATATGAAGAAGACTGCTGTTCATCGAGGACAAATTTTATACTACGATTGGTAGGCAAGGATTCAATAATCTTAAAGATGTTACCTGATACACCATAGGAAGAAAACTTATGGAGAAGACCAGCATTCTAAACTTTATCAAAAGCTTCAGAAATGTCAAGAGCGATAGCCTTAACCTTTCCACCTCTATCTAATGAACAATAAAACCTATCAGTTACTATTGTTTGCAATTGAGCTGTAGAATGAGAAAGATCAAAATCCATATTGATGATCAGAAAGTAAGTTATTAGATTCAAAATGAGAGATTATGTTTTTGTTAATTAAAGATTCAAAAACCTTGCTTATTATAGAAAAAAGACTAATGGGAAAGTAGTTAGATGAGTCAGATTGCTCTTCAGAATTTTTTAAATTAGGGATAACAGATGCTGCTTTCTAGCAGGCTGGAAAACAAGACTATGATAAGCACTTGTTAAATAGTTTTAAAAGTATAGATGACAGCTCCAGAGAACACTTATGCAAGACTACAACAGGTATTTTGTCTGAACCACCAGCTGTAGAAGAGTCTAAGCAGGAAATCACTCATGGTCAAGAGGGAATAAAAGATTGCACGCCAGCTTGAATCCAAAAAGTTATGTAAAAGCACATTTGCCAGCATAACTAAAAACAAAAGATTTCTATCCAAGGGCTGTAACTAAGAAAATCATGGAAAGGGTCCCAGTCAGCTTTAAGGTAGTTGTAAAAAATACAATGATAGAGGGATTACAATGATGAAGAAGAATAAGAATAGTTTTAGAGAGATCAAACCATGATCAGAAGCACCTATGTGAATGTGGAGAAACTGAGCACTGACAAGGATCAGAAACAAGACATAAGTCCAGTAGAGAAGGTAAATGATTTGGGTTGCCAGGAAAATGAGTTGGAAAATTGACTATTTGAGTTAGAGATTGAAAAAGACAAAAGTTGTGGTCCTGGGTTAACTTAACTGAATGGATCGAGTATATCACAGTAAATGAACTTATAACCTAAATCAAAACAATCAGTCAAGTTAAGATAGTAACTTACAGTTACTCAAGTATTAATTTAATAATTATATTAAGTTATTTAATATACTCGCAAAAGTTAGCCATCGACATGTTTTAATTTAGATCTTACATGTTGTTAACACATAATATAAGCTTTTAACTCAGGCTTTCACAGGAAGACGTGCGATTTCACGTCTTTATATGACCACGCAAGTTACATTTTGCTATGACGGTTTGACCGCGGCTTATTCAAAAAACATTTTAGAAACGCGCTAAATAAAAAATATTCTAAAAAAGTGAAATTAATTACATCAAAACCTCTTAACAAATGTTTTTATATTAGCGAAACGATTTTAAATAAAGTAACAATTTACTGAAAAAAAGTTTTGTTTTTAAAATATAATTGACAGTTGTATATATTTTTTTAATTTAAAACATATAAACTGTTAAAGTGTTCATTTCTAAAATAAATCTTATTAAAAAATAAAAAATTGTTATGATTTTATAAACGATGACATTCTTCGACTACGAAAGTCTCTTTAACGAATTTAAATATAAGAATGATTAAAGTTAATGCATTTAAAAAGATAAACAAAATTTCATTAAAAAAAAAGTTTTAGAAAACCGTAACAATTTTATAAGTTTGATCTTAAATGCTTATCTTAAATTATTATCGAAACGCTTTTAATGAAGTAAAAAAAAAAACACTTATAATTAATTTAAAAAAAAGTATTTATAAAATATTTTTTTATTTTATTTATATAACTATGTATTTTTTATAAGAAATATTTAACTTTTGAACATATTAAACAAATAAAAAAAATATAAAAATGTTGAATCAAAGATTGAAAAGGTTTTTTAATGCGTAAATAAAATAGACTAAGCCCTTTAGTTTGATCAGTTTTGTTTGAGATGCGTTATGTATATATATATTTATTTTTTTGTGTTTTTGCTTCAACTAAGTATTTTTTTAATTTTCTCTTTCGTTAAGATTTATTTATTTTTTAAAATTTTTTTTTCAGATAAGTTTAGTTTTTGTAGCGCGTTTTTAAATTTTAAAAATATGCCGTGGTCAAATCGTTAAAACATTTGTTTTTTGCGTGGTCATATAAAGACATGAAATCGCACGTCTTCCTGTGAAAGCCTGTAACTAATAATTATTTTAACAAAAATTGTCGAAAAGAATATGAAAAACGCGAAACAACTTTTTTATATTTTCATCTATAGTGACATTGAAATTTGAAATTGAAAAGAAAATTTATTAATTGAAAAAAAATTTGATGAAACAAGGGAGAATAAAAAGAAAGTTTTTTTTTTCGTAAATCGTAAATTTTGTTAACGTTTTGAATTATATATTTTTTCTTGAAAATAGTTTTAAAAGTAGAAACATTCTATTGCAAACATCAAAGCAGTGATTGTAAATTGCAAGTTAAAATAAAAATTGTAAAAAATTTAAATGAAATTTAATAAATTATTTTACTTCTGTTCAAAATTTTTTTTTCTAAAAAAATAATTTAAGCATATTCTTATACTTAATATAATTCGATTTATTAAACAAAATTTTTTGTTTCATTTTTTTTTTGGAAAACAAAGAACAAAAAAAAAATTTGAATGATAACATCAGCTTTTGAATGAAAAACTTAATTATACTTGAATTTTTAATAGTATGCTTGATCAGGAAACGATAATTTATAAAAGACGTGGTATCTAATGTTTTTTTGCTTCGTTTGGTCTATAGATTATAAACTCATATAGGTCTATAGGGCCAAATATGAAGTTTTGTTTTAGTTAATTAACTAAATCAATTTTATTTATTTGCTTCACTTTATTTTAAATCAACACGAAACAGTGTCACAAATCTGTTTTACATTAACCCAGGCTCTTTATATTTTTAAAACAACTTTGAAGTTTGTTTTAAGCTTTTATAGTTTTTAACAATTAAAATTAACACGTGTTTTAACGGGTTGTGAAATTTTTTTTTTTTTGCAATTAGATTTTTGTATATATATATATATATATATATATATATATATGTATATATATATATATATATATATATATATATATATATATATATATATATATATATATATATATATAGTATATATATATATATATATATATATATATATATATATATATATATATATATATATATATATTATAAATTCCTTTTGACCTAAATATATCTATTATACAATCTAACATGTCTATTTAAAAAAAAATTTTGTTGTTAAAACTGTTACAGATACTGTTACAGTTTATAATATGGATCAACTTAATCTGAAAAAATGAAACTTGAAAAAAATCTAAATATATTTTCTATTACAATTAAAGTTAAAAAACTGTACTTACATATTTCTTCTCTAATGCATCGAAACAACCTCTTATCCTATTCATAAAGTTCATTTAATATAAATAAAATATTAAAATACTGTTTTATATACCACAACCAGTGTTAAATATTTGATTTATGGCTTACCATTGTATGACACGACATGCTTCAGGACAAGCACTATCATCACGTAATATTTTCAGGTTTACATCTTTAACAAATAAATCAGTTAATGCATTTTTAAAATAATTTCTAAAACTTAAAATAATATTTAAACCTAAACAAGATTTCATTGCTACCTTCTAAACATCTGTCACCAAATGCATTCTCTGGAAATAGAGCTCTAAAAACAATGAAAATTTAATGACAAATAAGCATACATTAAAGTCAGCAATAAACCAACCTTATGAATGGCAAAACTATGTATTATATTATTTAAACACAATTAAAAACAATTGTTTGATAACAATTTGTTACTGTTATTTACATAAAGAGCTGAATCTTGTTAACTTTAACCCTTTATGGTAGTAGATATATTGACTGAAATGTTATTCAATATATATATATTGACTCAAATGTTGTTCAATATATAAATACATTTAGGACTATATAATTTTATGTTAAATATAATTCATGTTGATGATGAGAAATGAATGAAAAATTAATTTTGAGAATACAAATTTATTAGACTTTTCAACAATTTTTATAGCCTGATTACATTGAAAGTCTTTATTCTTATCAGTGACTGCTATATATGTTTTTTTAAAACTTTTTTGAATTAGTTTTTATATATTGTTTTTTTGTTGATAACAAGTAAAAATTAATAAATGAGGGGAAGAGGGAGGGATCTCTAAAGTTAGCAAGATTCTACAGTATAAATTTATTTTACTATATTTATTTCAGTTGCAGCTCATTTTTATTTTCTTGTGTTTACAACTCTCTCACTTAATCTTTTAATTGTTACAAAACACCTCAACAAACAAGGTCATTGTGCAAGGAAACAATTTCAGATTTTTTTAGAATAATTTTGAAAATAAAGTGACTTGTTTTTCTACTTAATAAAATATTTTTCAAAATTTTTATTACTTAATGATGTACCAAGCCAGATCAAATTAAACTATACAATGATTTTGGTAAGTAAAAAATATTAGAAACTAAGTTTCACCTCAAATAACTGATACTTGACACCTATGAAAGTAAAACAAAATTGGTAAAAAAAATCTTTTGTTTTAAACCTGTATCAAATTTATAATTAGAAAAAAACTTACAGCAACAGCCAACAATTTCTTGACAAAAAGAGTAGATTGTGTCTCTAAAAATATTTTTTAAATATTTTATATGCTTGAAATGAAAATATAAACTTTAAAGTTAAAAACAAACTATTATACAATATTATTAACTCTCTATAGAAAAATTAAAAAAAAATGTTTAGAGAGATTTACAACTACATCAAAAATAAACTTAATTTTTAAGATTAAAAAATAAAGTTGAAAATTTAAACAATCAGTGGTGTCTGGTGGCATAGAGCAATTGCTTCAGGCACCTGAAATGCAAAGACATTTCACAATTGATCAATTATCATTTTGCTATAAAAAAACCTCTTTTTTTTTTACTGATAAGTGTAGTTTAAGGGAATTTTGACAAAAAAATGTATTTCTAGATCTTCTATAATTTATGCTTTTAATTATTTAAGTCTAAATATAGCTGTGATTGCTATTATTGATTGGTGCTTATTAGTTGGTGTTTATCTGAGAGTTGCGATTAATGATATATTAAGAATAACTATCCATTCATTAAGAATCAAGAAAACACTTGAATTCTTTAACTTTTTTATATCATCAATATATTGGCATAGAGTCGTGGATAATAAAACTTAAATAAGTTTTATTATCTATGGGTCTATGACAATACATGGATGGCCTAGAGCTGTAGATCATAAAACTTATTATATATAAGTTTTAAATCAACCTTGTTAGCTGCGCCTCAAAATATGTATCCAAGGCAATCGTGAATGATAAACTGATAGATATTTTAATGAGCTACCAACAAGGTTGAGGGTTTAGCTCACTTAAAGAGAACAAACTTTTGTATATTAACATTTTATTTGAAAGTTGTTTTATATTTTTTAACTATTATTGTTGTGTAATTACAACTATATTTATTTATTATTTATATTTTTTATATTTATAGTTTGATATAAAGTTGTATAAATTGGGAATGGGTGGGGCAGCAATCTTTTGTTTCAATATTCTTTGTTTTTTAGACTATTTTATAATTTATTTTAAAAGTCACTAATTTTACCTTGATTTTATTGGAAAATATTTTTATAATTTAAAACACAGTAACTTGAAATATACTGATACAAAGTCATTACATAACTTTGCTTTCAGAAAAATAAGTTCTTATATATACTCCGACTGAAATTTTATAAACGATTGATGGCTACTTATTTGAAAGAGTAAATCAAATGGCTAATCATACAATAATAAACAAAACAAGAAACTTAAAAAAACTAAAAAAAAATTGTTTTCTACTCTGAGTCTAAACATTACTGAATAATAAGAATTAAATCCTTTTCCTTATTTGAATTAAGAAAAAATACCTGTCACTTGTTTATTTGAATTAAAAGAAAATACCTGTCACTTGTTCATTTGGAAATATTGATGACCACTAAACAACATAAAAACAAACAAAAAAATATTATAAACTTCATATTTAGGCTTACCTACAAACAAAAACTATTTAAATTAAACCAAACTAGTATAACCTATCATTTTTTACACAATGATAAGTAGGCATAACATTGTGTATCAGGCATAGACATGGGTGTGCCATAGCACAGGGTCTCAATAAACCAAAAAAAAAAAGTTATTGACAACGTGATTGTAGCAGACAATAGATCTTATCAAAATAAAAAATTGTGATTGAATTTTCTATCATAATAATCATAAAAGTACTTATGAGATTTTTTTTTCTGAAATAACCTAACAAAGTTATTTTTAAAATAACTTTGAAATAACCTAACAAAGTTATTTTAAAAATAACTTTTAAATAACCTAACAAAGTTATTTTAAAAATAACTTTGTTAAAATTCAATCACAATTTTAAGTGGAAAAAACTAACTAATAAAGCCAGCTGAGAACATGCAAAACTTTTTCAGCATTTTTAGAACAAATCACTGTTATATGATGTATTTTAGTTAAATGACAATTTAAAAAAATTTTACAAAAGTAATATTTTTGTAAAGATAAAAACAAACAAAACAAACTGCATATTTAAGATCTGATAAATTTTTAATAGGACAAAAATGTATAGTTGCATCATGAGGAATAGTATGTTAGAACCTAGGGTCACTTTCTTATTGTTTCATTTTCTAGCATTATTTTGTTTATTGGAAACAATATAAAGAAACATGTTTTTCAATGTGAATAATTTTATTACTGCATTGGGTAAAAAACGAATCAATACCTTCAATAAAAATCAACAAAACCTCCCTAAAAAAATGTAAAAAAAAATTAAAAAGATATATATAATTTTAGTAGTAAAAATCTCTAACAAACAGAAAAAAAAAGTACTTCCTCTTTACACATAAAAACTGTTTATCAGAGTATATATGTTCAAAATTTATATAAATCAAATAACACCCAGATTTTTTATTGGTAAATTTATGTTTAATTATTCTAGTAACATCAGTAACAAAAAAAAAAACAAAAAACGTACACAAAGCAGATGACAGAAATGAAAGGCAGATAAAAAAACTTAGATTTAAAAATTATTGAATTCAAATAATAAAACAAAGGTTTATTCTTGTGCTTTCAAACTAATACAACTCCTCCCCAATATAAAAAAATTTAAGTGTTTAACAACCCTGACTATTAGACCCCATCCTCTACAATTAGGAAAAGGAGCGCATACAGAATTACACTAAGCAAAGCAAAAGTAATGGGGTCTAATCTAGGTACCTAAGTGATTAGCTGAATATTGACTGACTGATTTATTTTTTACAGTCAAATTTAAAAAATATATTAAAAATTTATAAAATATCCTCTTGATTCTTTGAATTATTGGAAACTATACAAATAAAAAAAGTGAAATCTGGATAAGAAACTAGCTTTTAAAGGAGCAACAAAAAAATTACCTGTCCTTGTTTCTGATTTCGAACTTGCTGTGTAGTAGCCATTTTTTGAGCTAGATAAAAAATTATGAAAAACAACACATAAATCATTTATGTAAAAATATTTAAACTGAATAAATTTTGTACTTAGTTATTCCCTACGGTCATTTAAAATACATTTAGAACGTAACTTTTGAAAACAAATACCCGCTGGGTTGTTAAAAAACCTGAACAAGATAGGCGTTATTAATAAGCCTAATAACAATTTTTTAAATCAACAACAACAGCAATAATAACAACAACAAAAACAATAACAACAACAACAACAACAAAAACAACAACAACAACAACAACAACAACAACAACAACAACAACAACAAAATAATAGCAACAAAAACAACAACAGCAACAACAACAACAACAATAATAATAATAATAATAATAATAATAATAATAATAATAATAACAATAATAATAGTAATAAGTAAAATAGTAATAGCAATAATAACAATAACAAAATAATAACAAAAACAATTGCAAAAGTCATAGTTTTAGTATTATTAATAACAAATTTATGTTAATGTATACATTATTTAACTTAATTCATCAGTTAAAAAACAAGTTTCAAAGCAAAGCAATGTCAAATAAAAATCGTGCAAATTGTTATTTTATTAATGTGTTTTGTATTTAAAAATTTATTTTTTAAGTTTCCCGGTTTTTTTTGCAAAGAAGATTTATTGTAAAACTTGAAATTTGTAACTTATTTTATTATGCATATTTAAAAAATATTTATTTTATAAATATCTAAATAAATTAAATAAAAAGTATTTAGTAGTTTTAAAAATTAATTAAAGATTTTAAAACTTCTTAAAGCCATAACAACAAAATTTCAATAATAAAAAGTCAACTTTAGTTTTGTTTAAATTAGCGAATAAACAATTTTTGTTTTTATTTTCAAATACAAAAATCAAATACCTAATAACGCGCTAAATTATTTTTTGGAAATGAGTACTTTGGAGTTAGTCATTAAAGACCTTGGTAAGTATGATTTCAGAATCTGTATATATTTAGGTAATAATTCAAATTATAAAAAATAGAATTGTTTAATGTAGATAAAAAATTTTTTTCTAATTCTAATTTTTCAAAATTCAGATCGCGCAAAATAAGAATATAGTATTAGGTATGTTACATTAAATTTTTAAGCTAATTAAAATCTAGAATATTATATAACATCAGAAAGGTCTTTAATACGGTATTGTAAAGGTGAAGAAATTATCAAAATAGAACAAATTTATAAAAAGCTATAAGGATTTAAGTAACATTTTTTATATGGATTTTTTAAAGAAACTGTGTAGTGATCAAAACTTTTTCTTGACTTGAATTGTTATAACTTTGTCAATAAATTTAAATAAACTACGCCTATAAATTGATATTAAAAGATTGATGTAAGATTGGGCTACGAATGTACATTGTCTTCTAACTGCCGACTGTATCAAGGGGGCTGAAGGGGGCGCCAAACCACCATGTTTACCATATAAACATTTTTTTCTATAATTATTTTCTTTATACTACATTTATAATTTATATATACAAAAAGTTGTTTTTATTTTATTCTAGATCACCAGTAAATATAAGAGGTCTATCTTAGAGTTAAGGGTGGGTGTAAGGATTTAACATACCCTTGTATCAAAAATATTTAATTTTTTAAAATTCTGTTTTGTTATTTAAAACAAGTGAAGCTAAAATGAATATTAAAAATTATAACATATATTAGACAGAGGTGAATACACTGACTTACATCTACCCATCCCACCCACTCACCTCCACCAAAAAATAAAATCTAAAATAAAAGTTAGTAATAGTCTATAAGCTATTAAAATAAATTTAAATATGGCTCTACTACCCTGATATAACCAAAAGTATTAGAGCCCAATTGGTAAGCTGCACTGCTAATTATACTGTTTAAAGAAGGATATTTCTATACCTCAATTTATAAAAAATGTTTTAATAATGTAAATAGTTGTTTTGTAATCTGAAATGTTATAAAATCTGAGATGTTATAAAAATATTTATTTATACAGTGTAATATCAGCATTTTAACCATTTTTGATCATAACCAAGTCTGATCTTATTTTGGTAGATATATGACAAAACGTTACATTATCTGACCTTGCTTGCGTTAGTAAACAACCGGAGTTGATCATTGATGGACGCAAGGTAGTAAGTGACCGGGTCCCCAGTCACTTACTACCTTGCGAACATAATGATTAGCTATCAATATAGTGCAGTTGTGGTTTCACAGTCTTTTTTTAAAGTGTCTCTAAAACAGTAATAGTAAAACATCTATTAAACTATCAATTTAAAACATCTTCCATTACATTAAGACAAACAGAAATCATGTTTATAAGTTGCTTACTAACAAAGCCTAAATTTATTAACAATTTATTATTTACAAGTTTTACAAGAAACAGTTGATTGATTGTCTCTATTAAAAAAAAAAGAAGGCACACAGCTAGAGTTGACTACCTTGTATGGTTGAGCGGTCCAAGTTTATAGGCAGCCCATTTTTATTAGGAACTTTACCAAAGTCTTTTCCTCTGCAATATTTAAATAAAAGTCTTTGATTGCAACTAAAATCTATTAGTATTTCTTCTGAAATGTATCCATCTATTATTGGATTTTTAATATGTTCAAACAAAATTTGATTTCTATTCTGAATATTTTCAGAATAGAAATCTTGGTTTCTATTGTGAATCATTTGCCAAGCAGACCACTGAAGCTTCTTGGCCCAGTTGTGTCAACATCAAGTTTTATAAAAATAGCTTGTAACGGAAGTTCGTGTTGATGTAATGCGATTCCAGTTAGATGTAGTTTTCATTTTAAAACTTCTTATTTTACCACTAAGCCACTTATTGATCCAGTATTGATAGTATAGTAGTGATAGTAGTATTATAAAGAAGAACAGCTTGTATACTTTTACACACTGTTATGTTCTTGTAAAACACTGAATGTTTTGGTAGCAAGAACTAAGCCTGTACACCAGTAACAGGAATTGTCCTATGAGTCAAATAATTTCCACTTTATTTTCCATCTTCATAAGTAATGTGAGGTGATGCTCAGGTTCAATTCGTTTTTATAGTACTTCTCTTTGAGGTGAGGTTTTACTTGTTTAAGTTATCTGACCGTGCTTTCCATCAACCCCAAAATAAATTAACAGTTTGTTTTTGTTCTGCCAAAACGGTTCAAAGACAGTTTGCAGTCTAAGATAAATTTTAATTAAAACTCTATGCTCTTTTACTTCAATAAGATTTACATCAAGTTTAATCAAATTTACATCAATTTTATTAAATTTACATCAAATTTTAAGCAATTTTTAGTTTTTAGTTCAACAACATTTTTGATGCAAAATTGGGAAATAGCTCTCCCACATTATTTAATAAGTAACCTGGACTGGGGAAAAGTCATGGTTGTTGAAAAAGCCAGATTTGATTCGAACCAACGTTCTAGTAGTTTCTATTTTTTTTAAGAAAAGTCAATGCATTAACTTATAATACTTTATATAAATTGTTATACATCTTCAAATATTGATTTAATGTTTTAGACTTTAATGGTTGTCATATTATATAACTTGATTTTAGTACCATGACTCTGTTGGCACTAAGCTCGAGGCTTTTGTCTATCTCAATCATTTATCTTAAAGTCAACTTTGTGACTCATACATCAGCCTCACTTTATTATTATACTTTCTTATAACTTTAAAACTGATTTTTTTTTTTTTTTTTTTTTTTTTTTTTTTTTTTTTTGTAATAGTCCTTAAATACTGTCTTTATCATTGACTGATAACAAGGTCCATTATTTTCAGATTATTATCTCAAAAGTAGGTATGATCTTATTACCTCTCCCAAGGATAATGTAGAGCTATTTGCAAAAAACTTTTTCTCTAATTCTTCTCTTGAATCTCATGATTACATTTGTTCTAAAGTTATTTCTCACCTAAATTCTTATTCAGCTTTGTGGTTTTGAATACACTCCTGTTACAGTTTTGGAAAAGTGTTCTTTCTTTTTAATACTCTCCAAACTATTTAATGTGTGCTCAACTGAATATTCTTCTCCTGATTCTGAAAAACGGAATCTGTATTTTCAATTTTTATTAACTTTTTAGACTGAGATTAGACTCAGCTGTTGTAAAATTAGTCATTTTTAATATTATTATCTTGCTTTTGATACTTTGATCAACAAATCTCTAATACCTGACCTTGAATCTAACTACTTACTCTCTTGCAATCAATATGGGTTTTGATTTGCTTGCTTTATTTCTAATTTGTTAGCTGTAACGAAGAAAAGGTTCGTGTATAAGATGGAGTCAGCGAGGAAAAGGTTATTGCTCTTGACAAAGATCTTGATCAAAGGCTTTTTCCTAATGTCTGGCATGCTGGCTTTTGTTTAAACTTTCTTTATATTGTGTATTTTAAAATTATTTACATTATTAAATACTTAAGGTGATTTTTTTTTTTTGTTGCAAATATTGAGGTTAGCATTTTTTACTAACTTCTTGCTA
This sequence comes from Hydra vulgaris, assembly GCF_022113875.1. Lineage (NCBI taxonomy): Eukaryota > Metazoa > Cnidaria > Hydrozoa > Anthoathecata > Hydridae > Hydra > Hydra vulgaris. Next base: position 43,895,017 of record NC_061161.1, on the reverse strand, counting down.
ATGAAATTTTTATTGGAACTAGGTTTTGGGGTTTTAGCATTGTTAAACAAAACAAAGTTGCTTATAAAAGTGATGATTTTTTATTCAATGTTGTTATTTTAAAAAGATAAAGCTCAAATACATCTGACAAACTCAATTAAGATCCTCAAAGATGTCATTTTGTTATTCTCTTTATACAGCTAAAATACAAACTTTTTATTTTTATATACAAGCTTTTATTTTTATCTACAAGTTTTTTATTTTTATATGTATTTTATATGTAATAAATAAAATTTACAAACTCTGATTTAAAAAAATGTTAAACTTTATTTTTATTAGAATTTGAGAATGAGAAAATAATAATCCAGACACAAGAAGAGATTGCAATTCTTGAAGGTATATTTTGATGCATTTTGTATTTGATATCAGTTAGTAGTTTAAAAATTTGCATAAGTTTTCTATTTACTTTTCTTTATTTACATTATTTTTATTTAGATATGCAAAATAACTTACGCAATAAATCAGCTGAAAATGAAAAACTTGAAGAGGAGATTGATAAATACAACAGTGATATTAAAGTTCTGCACTCGCAATTTAAGCAAAATCAAGAAATTACAGAAAGGTAAATAATAAAAGATACCAGTTTAAAATATTATAAAGCAAGTTTAGGTTTATGTCCAGTTGCCCTTTAAGTAGCTAAAATATTGATGGTGCCAGACTACTAATAAATGTCCTCTACAATTAATAGTAGTCCAATACCATTTAAATTTTTTGTCTTATTTTAGATTTTGAAGTAAAATAAATTTTTTTGAAGGTTTTGCTAAAATAATCAAAGCAAAAATTTTTTGTAGATGATAAAATTAGTTTTCTAAATTCTTTCTTTTTATAATATATAAGAGCTAACAGGCTTGACGGGATTATTTACAGGATATTTAGTGTAAACAGGATATTTAGTGTAACAGTTTCTTTATGGACTTTTTCCTTTATAAAATTGATGTTTAAAATGTTTAAATGAAATTTGTTTTTGTTATAAGAAATAGGTGTGCTATTTAAGTTGGGACATATAAATTTTTTTATTTATATAAAATAAAAATATATATATTTTTTTATTTTATACAAATAAAAATATATATATATTTCAGTTAGAAATCTTTGTTTTTGGTGAAATGATGGACAAATATGATATATGTTGTAACCCATTTTAAATGTTTTTGTGTGCATGTGTGTATGGTTTAAATGCTAAATAAGTCAAAGATTTTAATATTAAATTTAAAATATAAAGTAAAATTAAAATATTAACAAAAAATTAAATGTTATATTAACATTTACATGTGTAATAACATAAAAAAGTAACTCTACTAAATAAAAATAAACAATCCGATCAGAATTTGATGTTCCATCTGATTGGTTCTAAGTGCCTTTTCCTTTGGTTGGGCAACATATTTCTGTTGTTTTCTACAACTTGTATAATGTTCTGGAACTTATTTTCTTTCTTAGCGGTTCCTGCAAAGTCACTACAAAGCTTTACTCCTTATTCAGCAGAATTGTTTACAACACATAAACTAAAAACCACATTATTTGAAGCTAGAAAATTTTCTTTTTTTTTCCCATTCTGTAAACCGGTTCCCTGAGAAAACTACTATTTATATTTAATATGGTGAAAAAAACTGGGGAGTCTTCACCAATAAAATCAGTCAAATCATTCACAGTCACTTTAGGAATCATTGGAAATATAGATTTACCAAACCCAGACCCTTTTCTTTGTAAAGTTATTTCATTCAATGTCACACAATTTGTTAGTGATAGTATTTTAATCTTTTGCCTCTGCTTGTCCTCTAAGTTATCATTAAATAGAGACAGTTGAGCTAACTCCTCAGTGATATACCACATGTGATCGCCGAAAGCTTTCAGAGCAGCATTAGCAAAAAATTGTTTCTTTAGGAAGCTGGCTGATTTTTTTGTTCAACAGTACAAGTTTCATAGAATATAACAACTTTGCCATCCACCTTGCATTGTGCAAAGCGCCTGGTCTAATAAACCCAGAGAATTGCACATTTTGCCCATTGCTTAGATACAACAATGTTAGTTGAACAAGTTCTCTATAATCACCTCTGTTTAAATTTTGCCTCATCGTTTCTTGGCAAAGATTGGTAATGGCATCTTTTTTGTTTATCAAAGACTATAAAATTTGAGGGATGTCAAGGTCTTCAATAGTTTCACAACTCAGATGTTCAAAGTTTTTCTTAAATCTAAAAATCAAACAAAGCAGTCATTAAATAATAAATAATAATAAAACATTTGACTAAATATGTACCTTAAAAATAGATTGATATTAGAACCATTTGAAACTTCTCCAAACTGTTCCATACATGAGTTAGTATAATCTCTCCTATTTAATGTTGGCAAGCAAGCCACAGAAATGGCTTGCTCAATATATTTTGCATTGAAACACAGCCTGCAGTTATAGCCCCAGTCTTTGATGCTGTTGTGTAAAATACCATGCCTGCCACACAATCTGTGCAGTTCCAATCTTCTAGTAATTCATATTCTGCTTTGGTAATCACTGATCCTATCTTCTTAATGGACTTAAATGGCAACACTGGTACACCCATTAATTTTACACCTGAACAACCTAAAAATATATTTTTTTGAAATAGAACCAATTTTAACTGACTTAGTATAACAAGTATATTGACTTGCTAATATGTAAATTGTTCATAAGTTCCTAATATTTTATGAATTGGTTCGCCCAGGTTTTATTTTACATTTTTGTTGTTTAGTGAATCCATTAACTTGCTATCCCAATGAACTACACTAACGTTTGGAGATTTCCAGTAGCTCTTTATCTTGGTAGCAATTGTCTGTGCACACTCCATTTTGTTCCTAAAGGGTTTAAATTAAAAAATGCAAAAGTAAATTTATTGATGATTGAATTATACTTTTTGGATTCAAAGTAAAATTGACCAAAAATTAAAAATATCTAAAGTAAAAATTTTCTATTACAATAGAAAGTAATATTTTAAACAAAACAACGAATTTCTTTTTTAATATATATATATATATATATATATATATATATATATATATATATTATATATATATATATATATATATATATATATATACATATATACATATATATATATACATATATATATATGTATATATATGTATATATATATACCTCTATATATACCTCTCTCTTCTCTCTCTCTCTCTCTCTCTCTATATATATATATATATATATATATATATATATATATATATATATATATATATATATATATATATATATATATATATATATACATATATATATATACCTCTATATATACATATATATATAATTATTATATATATATATATATATATATATATATATATATATATATATATATATATATATATATATATATATGCTGTTGTGTAGCCATATATATATATATATATATATATATATATATATATATATATATATATATATATATGTATATATATACATATATATATATACATATATATATATACATATATATGTATATACATAGGGGAAGTGGGGGCATAACCGCATAAGGTTATGCCCCGTTTTTTAACATTTCCCTTGGAAAAATATTTTCTAATATGGCAAAAAACATACCACGCGTTAGTAAAACAGTTTCCTTCATTTTGCATATGTCAAAAAGTGTGCTTGTTACGTTTCTGAGAAATTGTGCATAATAATGTTTATTTGATAAAAATTTTATATTTACATCATATTTTTCCAGACCTTTTTTTTGAGAATTAAGCAATATTTGATTTTAGTGTTTAAGACATGTGTTATCAGCAAAATACTCAACTAAAATAATTTAAGTATATTTAATAATTTGAATCGTATCTGTTTATAATAAACGTTCGTAAAAATTTTTTTATTAAAAATTAAGTTCCTTAACTTATAAACGAACTCAAAAGTATTTTCATTCTATGTATAATTACAAAATTCTTTTTTTTTTTCTTCGTTTGTAAGCAATTTAACTTATACTAACTAATAAAATAAAAAAAGAATAAATATGAGGTAATCTTTGTTAAGAACAAATTTAATTTATTTATTGAACTTTTTTATATATTTTTATTTATATATCAACTTAATTAAAATATAGTAACATTTTAAAATATTTTAACATGACTTGTGTTAAAACCGTAGGGCAGCTGTTAATTAAAGATTCAAAATCCTATATGGGAACTAAAGGATAAAAATATTGATGATTTTATACTGAATTGGTCCATCCTTAAAACAGCGCCTGCATACAACAATATTTCCAAAAAACGCATACTATGTCTACAAGAAAAATTTCAAATAATTACACATAGAAACCAAGAATGTTTGTTAGACAAAAAATCGGAATTGATTTCTAAATGCAGGCACGAAAATAAGTTTCTCCTAAAAAACTATAAATATATATATATATATATATATATATATATATATATATATATATATATATATATATATATATATATATATATATATATATATATATATATATATATATATATATATATATATGTATATGTATATATATATATATATATATATATATATTATGTTAGTCATTTAATTGTTTAAGTAACTTAACACTATCACCTGTTGTTTGTTTTGTTTTAAAATGTTATTGAACTTTTAAAATCGAGTATTACACATAAAAAATTTAATGTTTAAATATACTTTTAATATTTAGTCTTAAAACTGCTTCTACACTATTAAACAGATATCTTGGAGATCTGAGGAATAATTTGAAACTGAAGTGTCAAGAAACAGATAATGAAAGGTTATAAGAGATATTTGTCTGTGTGTAAATTTTATTGATTTTTATTGTTGTTTTATTTTTTGTTTTATTTGCAGTTAAAACAAGATTTTTTTTAGTTCAGCATATCACAGTTTGTTTGTTTTTTTTATTGTTTTTTTTTTTTTGTTATAGTTGCCGTAAAAGGAAACGATTTTAAGCTATAAAATTAAATTTCAAAAATTAATTGATTAATTTTTATTTTTTTGTTTAGTGATCTTTATTTCAATCAGAACTTATGTAACAAATTTATAAATTAAAAAAAACCTATAGATAGTTACATAACAAAAATACTCTTTGATATGATGTAAATTGCAACCTCTTATTTTCTTCTAAAAGGCGATTCACATGGTGTTTCGTCAATAAAGACTAATCAAAAAAAAAAATTTTTTAAAGAAAATTATCAAATTTCTGATGAGTTTTTATTGACAAACACCATATAAAACAAAAAATTATTTGTTAGCATTGGTCTCACCTGTATCCCTACACTCTACATGTACTTTAAACCACTTTAATCATCCCTGGCTCATTGGTTTCTTTACTCTATCTTTTATTCCAATTATATTTCCAAAATTTATACCAACACATTTTATTACCATAATCTATGTTGATCTCACCTTTTATTACTTTTTTCTTATTGAACCAAAACTCTGTTGTCTAATAAAATTTAAAATGACAATTTTAATTTTAGTTTTTTAAGAAAACATGGAGTCTGGAGGTTTATTATAATATTTAATTTAGCATATCCCATTATATTATATTTACATTATTATTATATTATTAAAATAATTTTTCAAATTTCAAGATGGTAAAAATAGTGATTTCAAAAATGTCTTTAAAAATAGTAATTTGTGCCATTTTTACATATTTTAGATAATATACACAGGAGAGGAATGTGCTTTTTATGTCATCACTTGATTTCCAACAGAAATGGAAGCTTTTATTCTTTTTTACAGATTCAAAATTCTTTCTAGAATTATTCTTGTAAGAACAAAGATCTTTTTATTATTGCAAGAAAAATGTATAAAAAAGTATTGTCATCAGACAATTTATTCATTATTCTCAGTTTACTAATTCTCATATTTCATGTCAGCTAAGCTCCTGATACATTTAGATAATTTTAACTTGAATATTATCTAATTTAATCAAATAAAATCTAATATTCAGCTGCTCCTGAGAGGATCTTGCATTGCAAAATTGTTTTATTTTTTGCATTATAAACTTACTGATTGCAAAAATTTTCACTAATGTTATGCAATGAATTTTCACTAATGTCAAAAATTATTAATTTTTAAATCGTGCTTCAGTACACATTAAAAAAGTAGGGAAGTTTTTTTAAAAAAACTTTTCAATTAACTGATTAGGTTTATTTAATATATCAAAGAAAATCTGATGAGTTATAGCTCTTAATTATTTTATAAACAGTTTATAAATGATGTTATGATTAAAGCTAATTTAAAAGGTAATGAAACATATTCATTTTTTTTTTTTTTTTCAAATCATTTTTTTTAGAGATAAACTTGAAAAAATTTCTGAAAATTATAGAAGTAAATGGTTGCGTTATGAGGAAGAATATGAAAAGTGTGCATTAGCAAAAGAAATTCGTGACTTTAAATTAAAAGTGGCCAAGTTAGATGCAGAAGGTTGTTAAAGTTTAGTTTAGAAAAAAGTTTGAAAGTTTTAGATATTGTTTGTCATAATATTTTTTTGTTTTGAGTTTTTTTTTCATATTGATGGATTAAAATACAAAAGACACTTGTCCATATCTGACATTTTCAAGAAAACAGGTTTTCAAAGTTTGAAAAACATTCAGTAACAATTTTAAATGTCTTTTGTGCTAAATCGTCAGTATTTCTTGGAGTTTTTGCATTTTGCAGTTTTAATTTTTATAATTTTATTGAAAGTTTATTGAGTTAAAACTAATATAAAACTTTTTTGCCATTATGAATTCAGTTTTTTGTCCAGTTTTTTTACATATATATATATATATATATATATATATATATATATATATATATATATATATATATATATATATATATATATATATATATATATATTTATATTTGTATAGTATAATAAAACTTTAGGTGCCTCTAGGTCAGTTAACGTTAGAAATGAGCTAGAAAAAATATATATATATATATATTTTTTTTTTCTAGCTCATTTCTAACGTTAACTCACCTAGAGGCACCTAAAGTTTTATTATGCTATACAAATATCTAATAGCTTTACATATCTATAAATATCTAATAGCTTTGCATCACCGAAATTTGCTGATTTTTTCCTGATTGATCTGGTGATTTCTATGATTTTTTCCCTGTTAAATTTTTCCCCATTTTCCCTGCTGATTTTTTCCCCATTTATCCTTGAAAAGAGTCCAAGATACTGGTGAAATAAATAAGGCCAAAGTATTGTTCATTGCTTTCATTGATGTTCTTGATATTCCAGACATAGCAGGCTTTCTTTCACTAGGCATGTTTTTCAATGCAGTCGAAGCTCTTTTAACCACCTCCTTGTCAATTTTTTCTAAAAAATTGTGATATCTTTAATCAGATTCAAGTCATTATTTAGTTCATTGGCCATATTTGTTAGTCTTAAACTTTAGGTGGAGTAAGAGCTCTTCTACTTATCTTCTCAACCTTAATCCTCCTGCTTGTCAGCTGTTCCTGATATTAAGTTTTGAATTCTAAGAGTCTTTCTTTGTAGACAATCTGTAGTGTTGCCTAAAGGAATAACAGCAAGTTTGTTTGATTTTCCTTCAGTATTTATTAAATGTGCAACAGTCTTAAAAGGTTTCAAATCTTCCATGTCTCTTGAACTGGCCTGAATATTCTGGACCTTCTTTAGATGATATCGAAACTTTTAGAATCTTAAACAATGCAATGGAACACTCTAGAATATTTTTGAAACTGAATTTAAGGGAATGTTCTTGATCTTCTTTTCCTTCCTTTTGTAATTTTCCAACTTAAGCAACAATTTTTTTAGAATGATAATGTTTTTGATAATTTATGAGCTAATAATGTCTGGAATATCATAAAACTTAAAGTTTCACTGAAGAGATGTTTGAGATATAAAAATAAAATCACCCCTTGTATAATTATTTTGCTAATATAATAGTTAATTTTCAATTTTTTGTTTTTTGCCTTAATGATTGCAAGACATCTTTCAGGCATTGAATCTACTAAGTCTTTAAACCATTTTAAGTATAATTTTTTCTACACCTCAATGAGAATTAGAGGAGTTGGAAAAATTGTTTGCCTTTAATTGAAACAAACTGTATCATTATTGTCTTTAATTGAAACCTGATGGTTTTTGTTTAGTTACTTTGATTTTAAAAAATTTTTTAAATTTTTAACTTGATTTAGGTGATTGAGGAACCTGATCTAACATCTTAATAATGTTTTTTTTTTAACCACTAAATAACTAATTTTGAAGTATGTTTTGAATTTTTATCCTGTTAAAAAATGAAATTCAAGATAAGCTTATAGCGCTTAATTTCAGTATTTGTTTTTTAATATCTCTAAAAACCTCTTTTGTCATTATTCTTAGGATGAATTCAAGTTTGCGAACACTACTTCAAATAAAGGAATCTCAAATCATTTGTCCTATGATAAAAGGAAAAAATAAGTTTAAAGTATATGGAATATTGTAACATTTTAATAAAGTTTAATGGTACCTCCTCCATGTTCAATAGTTGAAGTCGTACATTTAGGATTTAAGTATTCACCATTTTTAACATTCAACATATTTTTGTTTAATCTGACCATAAAACGTTTTGCCATCAATTAAGAATCCATTGCAAATGATTCTTTGCCCAAGCCAATCTTTTTATTTGATTTTTTTTATTTTAAAAAAAAGCTTTTTTGGGACAATTCTACCTACAAAACCTTGATTTTTTGAACAATTGCGAAGAGTTTGTGAATTTACAGTTATACCATGATCTATTAAAAATTTTTTTGCTTGCTTTGGTGCAGCAAGTCTTTGATCTTGTTTAATTTACAGAGTACTTTCTTTATCAATGGGCATTGCAGTCTTTGATGAAAATCCTTTTCTTGACAAATTTTTAATAGTACTCTTTTTTTTTTTTTTACATTGTTTCCTTAACTATTAGGTTTAACATTTATAGTTTAAGTATTTTAGAATTAGTTTTATATTCTTTTACACCTTCACCCTGGTGAAATTGGAAAAAAATATAAAACTATTTCTTGTATTTAAAAATTGTTTCAATTTTTATATGAATTCCTGAATCAAATGTCTTTTTACTATGATTTTCTAATCAAAAGCTTTTTTTTTCACTAAAAGATTACTTTGATTAACTTCATTATTAAAGATCATTATTGTAAATAAGGAACAATACAGGGCCAAGAATAGAACCTTGCGTTATCCAAAGCTGGAAATGAAGAAAGTTGGTCTTTGAGGACAACTAATACCGCATAGAATAGAATGATTTGATAATCTCAAAAACTTTCCAAAATACATCATATAAAGTGACTTTATCAAAAAGACAAGCATGCTAAAAAGCCTTTGATATATCAAAAACAACTAGCCTTGCTGCCATTATATAATGCATAATAGATGCATTAAATGGTGGAATAGATAGATACATGATAGCCTTTCTGTTATAACATTTAAAGTCAGCTGTAGAACCAGAGAATTAAAATCTGTATTGAATGTCAAAAAGTAAGTTTATGAGAATCAAGATGAGATATTAGAAACTTGTTCAATAAGACTTAAAAAGTTTTGATGAATACTTTTGTAAGACTATGAGAGAAATGTTGTCTGGACTACAAGCGGTAGTGGTGTAGTGGTAGAGCGCTTGCATCATAAGCAAGAAGTTATTTCTCCACACAGCGGCCTTATTCATGAAAGTTTGTGTTTTGGAGTTATAGATTTAAAAGAGGGTTGTAACCACTTTTTAAGTAGCCCTCCCCCCCCCTCAACTGTAGTGGCCTTCATGGCCTTGGGGCGGTGAATTTAAGTACCTTTATTAATAGCACTATTCAAGATTTTCTGAAGTCCTAACTTATGAGATAAAATAGAAGATTTAGCAAGGTAGGAATATTGAAACTTAGTGTCAAACTACCTTTTTACATTAATTTCTTGCAACTCTCCTGCAATTTTTTGAAAGAGTTGTTTTTTCAAAAAGATTTTAAAAATTGATACATATTATTTTACTATATAATTTTATTTTAAATAATAGAATCTTATTAATACTTAGTTATTTATTTTCAGAAAAAGAACTAAACGAGATGCATCAAAAAATGGAAATCAAAATCCAACAATATGAAAACAAGAAAGGTATTAATATTTGAATTAAAAATATGTTTAAATGTAATTTTTTCATAAGTTTCTAACATGACAGTTTATCTTATATTAATTTTTCATGACTTAAAAAAACATTTCAAGAAAATTTTAAGTATAACTTTAAAAACTTTAATTTAAGTGTGTTATCTAATAGATAGTATAGTATAGAATAATAGTATGAATCATAAATAGATTTATTTTTCCATATATTAAACTTTTATTAGGATTCTCAAAAAGACAAAAAGAAGAAGCTATAACTGCTATCATCCATTTGTATCTTTTTTGTATAAATTGTACAGATTATTTTGCAGCTTATTTATTTTATTAATTTTTTTATCTTTGCATTTTAGGTGATATTAAGGGGTCATTTTCAAATTATGTTATAAAAAAAAAATATGACCCAGTATTTTCCTGAATAGAGTTAAAATGTTCTGCAATAAAAATAAATTTGTTTGTTCACATCTAGCACTTTTAATAAAAAAAACAATGTTTCATTCTTCTCTTCCTAAAATATTTCTATCCATTCATTCTATTGCTTCTCCATCTCCATCTCATCGAAAACCTCCATCGTTCTCTAAAATATTTCTATCCATTCATTCTATTGTTTCTCCATCTCCATCTCATCGAAAACCTCCATTGTTCTCTAAAATATTTCTATCCATTCATTCTATTGTTTCTCCATCTCATCGAAAACCTCCATCGTTCTCTAAAATATCAAGTACTCTTCTACAATTAAGTATTTTATTTTCTTCCGTTTGAATAATTTTCTTTACCTTAACTTTTGAGATTCAGACTTTTTTTTTCCTTTTTGAATGAATTATTTTGTAATTGTTAAGCAAAGTTAATGATGCAAAAAGTCGTAGTTGAGTTCAGCATTTAATGTTTGAACATTTTGAAATTTTGCAACCTGTATTAACTTGATCTTAAATGAAAAGCAATTTATTCTTGAATGTTTTTAGTTACTGTTTTGGTACAAGTTTCTGAATTTGTGTGTCAATAAATTCAAAGATTTCAAAGTTATCAATCACTATGTTGGAAAACACTTTATGCATGTTTATACTTTCATATACCTTACAAGTGATTATGTATTAACACTTGTAAGAGAATAAATTGTAGACTTTAAATCTTTTGCTGATCTTATTGAAATATGAATATAACCTGAGAAAATCACAAAGTGCTCAATTCATTTTTATTAACTTTTATCTCAGTATAGATTGATAAAGTAAGTTTATGGCATGAAGCAATAACAAAATTGTGATCAGGAAATCTTATTTTATGTTTTATATGCATGCTCAAGGGAGTCAGTAAATTAGCTGCTGGGAGACTTTGGTACTTTTGCTTTTGTTTTTGTCTATTTTTATTTTTGTTTTTTATCTATTTTGACATCACAAACTGCAATAGAAAAAAATTGAACTGACTGTTCTTGTTCACAATATGGCACTTTTATAAAAAAAATCAACAAAGTTTCATTCTTCTCATTCTAAAATATTTCTATCTAACCATTCTACTGTTTCGAAGATTCCATCGTCTTTTAAAAAAAGCAAGTACTTCATATTCTTCTTTTGAATAATTTACTTTTAATTAATTTTTCTTTTTTAGATAAATTATTTTTTGAATGTTAAGCAAAGTTAATAATAAAATATGTTGAAAAGTGAAAAACAAAATTTTGTTTCCTTTCGATTGAGATTTGTGAATTCTTGGGAAATTGCAATGTTTGCATTATTAGCAAATTATTTATCAAATTTTTTGAGTCTATTTATGAAACACTATTTAAAATAAAAAATTTGATAAGAAATTTTCTACTAATTTATTATCACTCTGTTCCTTTAAGAATATTAAGCACTCAATTTTGTAGAATACGTTTAAAGTTGTGTGTGTGTGTATATATATATATATATATATATATATATATATATATATATATATATATATATATATATATATATATATATATATATATATATATATTATGTATGTATATATATATATATATATATATATATATATATATATATATATATATATATATATAAGCATTCACACTAAATTCCTATGTGCAGACAATTATAGTGTTACGATCGTTAAAAACTGGCCAAAGGGAATTGTTGTGTAACAATTATTACATCATTTGAGCAGCAAAAAACAAAAGATTTTAAGAGTTAATTCTATTTCCTCATTCTATATACTTATATCTATCATCTATTTAAATATTGGACCAATTAAAAAATTTTTGATCCTAAAAATGGACAAAGAAAATATCAATTTATGTTGATGCACAACTAAAAGTGGTTTAGTTTTTTATTGTTTTCTCAAAATCAGTTTCCTCGGACTTAGCGCGTTTTGCAAATGGGCTCCTCATTTATTTATGTTTTTTTAATTAACTTTATTTTTCAAAAATTTCTTTTTTTGAAAAAAAAACCCTGTTAAAAAAGTTGTCTGCCTTTACCATTGATAATACATTTGTAAATTTAAGTAAATTTATTTAATCATAATTTTTAGGCTCTAAATATCATCGAACTAGATCAAATCAGCTGTGATCTAACAAATTTTCAAATACCCTGACTTGAAATAGAAACCATTATGCAGGGCAGCAAGAATGAAATAATAAACAAAAGGTTAATTTTTTTTGACATTACTTATTAGTAATATGTTTCATTATTAATCTGTGCTGTTTAACAAGTTTTCAAATAATTTTTGAAAGCTCTTATAACAACAAGTCTTTGTTGTGCGCAAGTGATATTTAACCATTAGCAAGTCTTTAGATTTTTACATTACCAACATAGAAACTCTCAGGGCGCTAAAATATTGCCTACCCATCAATCTGCTAAGTTAGGTATTTTTATGCTAAACTCAAACCTGTTGGATTTACAGAGGTGATTGTTAAAAATCAGTGATTTATATCACTGATATAAATCACTGTTTGTTAATAATCACCTGTGCAAATAAGTTAGCAGTAATTAAAAAACTACTTTTTAAACTCAAGAATTTAAAAAGTTGTTCTTTTTTATGTTTTTCTAATAGTTATTTAAAAGAGTTGTATATAAAATTTTAGAATGTTCTTACAATCAGTAGTGTAGTGACAGGTTCTGAAAGACCCCAAAGCTATTATAAGCCAAATGAAAATTAAAAAAAAAGTGTCATGTAAAAGATGACATAGGGGTCAACATTTAACATTTAGTGCTTTTGTTATTTAGCTAAAAAGTGCTCATGCTTTTATTATTTAGCTAAAAAATTATATTTTGTTAATAATACTTTTTATTAATTAATAATCTTGACCAATCAAATTTAAATTACTTTATTAATTTAGATCTAAACATTTTACATAAACTAATTAAATTTATAAAGCAATAAAGTTATAAACAATTATGTCTTTAATATTTTTTTAGTATAAGCACTTTTTGGCTATATTTGACATTGTGCAATAGTGTGGCAACTGTATAAAATATTTTCAGCACAATAAAAAGAATACAGCATTTAAATACAACGATAACTTATAAATGTATGTCTGCGCTAAACTTATTAGCTTATTATCAGTTGCTTGCAACCGGAAATACTTTTATTTTTCAAAACATTAATGTCATTGGTATAGATTTTCAATAGCCAATAATTTTTCAAGGGTTTTTTTCTAATGGTATTTGCAGTTGTTGTTTTTTTTCACGTTGCTGTTCATACTGCTCTATAAAGGAAGACTTATTATATTATACATAATATTATAAATAGTCCTTTACTCTTCAAAATACTCTTCAAAATCTTGATAAAAATATTTTTTTGGGTGCAGAATTCATATATATATTATATCTAAAATTGAATTAATTGATATTATATATTGTAAATGTTTGAAGCTCATAACTTAAACTTTATCATACCTAATAAATACTTTTGTAGGGTCTAATAAATAGTTTTATATAGGTCTAATAAATACTTAGATAAGGTCTATTAATTAGTTTTATATGGGTCTTATAAATACATATGTATTGGTCTAATAAAAACTTATGTTGGAGTCTAATAAAATAAATTTGAGTACTACGATTTTAGTTATAAAAATATTGAAGATAATAAAATGGCAAAAAAGAAAACACATGATAATTTAGTTGTGTTTTGAGTAGTAACATCTTTTATTTTGGTGGCGGAGGAGAGTTAAGAAGTTTAATATATTAACATATTTTGGTGGTGGAGGTGAGTTAAGAAGTTTAATATATCAACATATTTTGGTGGTGGAAGAGAATTAAGAAGTTTAATATATCAACATATTTTATATAGGCATATAATAATATTTAGTATAAATTGTATAATATTGCTGTAAGATAATTTATGTTGTTTGCATAAGTTTATTTTCCTTAGCTTTTAGATAGAGCTCAACTTAATAGGATAATAATGAGTTTAAATATTCAAATTCCTACAATGATAGATGAAAAAACTGCATTATGTTCAAAGATTAAAGACCTTGAAAATAAAAAAGAAGTTTACAAACCAAAAATCAAAGATATTAAGAATGAAGCTTTTCTGAAAGACAAAATACCTGATGAAAGTATAAGATTTTCATTACTTTACGGTATAAAAATAAGCTTGTTTTTAAACTTTTTGTTTTGTTTATAGAACCTATTTTACAACAACTAAATGTAGTAAACGATGGGATAAGAAATAGTCAATTTCCACATGATCAGTCAACTTTTTTGCCAAAACTGCCACAACAAGAACAAATAGTGAGAGCCAACATATTACAATCTTCAAGTTCATATATAGCAAGAATAGGAAACTCAAAAATAAGACTTCCTAATTTCATAGTTGCTCAACAATCTCAAATGACTAACCAAGATTCAAATCAAACTTCTAGTAATTATCCAAAAATGCCTCAATTACCCAAGTTTCCAAGTTTTCATAAGTATTCTATGAATAAATTATCTAGCTATAAGCCTGAAAAAAGGTATTTATACATTTATGTTATTCATTAAAATAGTTTTTAAAAAACTTTTCATTGTATCTTTTTTTTATAGTCAATTAGTAAAAGATATTCCCCCACCGGTAGAGCCAGAAAAAGAGGAGGCTTCATATCTCCCATCTTTGCAATTGCAAAATTGCTATATTCAGGATAAGGAGCGACCCATAGTCAAAGAAAGTATAACTCGTCTTCCAATTGGAAACTTTATAGCACCACTTGATCAAACTACAGATGAGTTTTTTGGTCTAGAACGCCGTAATAATGTTGAATGTATTTAGAAGTTACTTATTTTTTATAATCATTTTCATATTTTAGTTATAACATGTATTATATATATATATATATATATATATATATATATATATATATATATATATATATATATATATATATATATATATATATATATATATATATATATATACAGCGGAGAAATTAGAATAAGCCTCACCTTTATTTTTCGTTCTAATTTAACAAAAATGGCAGTTAAACAATTATTAAATCTGCTTTATTTCTTATTATCTTCTACTACAATTAAAAAATTTATAAACTGGCATGTTTAATTAATTAAAAATGAAAAAAAAATTTAAACGTATTCAATTTGTGGAGAAAACAGAATTAGCCTCATTTACGTAATATACGAGAAATTACAGAAAATATTTTGTTTTTATGCTTATTCAATATTTAGTATTGCTTTCAGATTTTTTAATGACTTCAATATGCGACTTGACATACTAGTCACAAGATTTTAGATTAGTTTCTATAGATATTTTATTACAAGCTTCTCTGCTACGAGTTTTCAACTCCATTGTGGATTCAAATTGCTTACCATTTTCATAAACCATACAAGAAAGTATTTCCCATAGATTTTAAATTGGGTTCAGATCTGGGCTGCATGCGGGTCATTCCGTTACGTGAATATATTTTTCTCTAAACCAACCTTTTTTAAAATTTGAATTATGGATAGCAGCATTGTCTTGTTAAAAAGTGAAATTTTCACTTATCAATTCTTTACCATGTTCAAGAAAACTTATTTCTAATAAGTCAATGTGAGAGAAATCTTACATGAAGTAGTCCTGCGAATTCATTTTTGTTTGATATCATAGAACACCCCCCCCCCCAATCATTACAGTTCCGCCACCAAAGTTACGAATCATTCAAGTTTCTTCCTTTTTTCAAAGATTATGCCAATAATACTAATAACCATCAGGACCATCTAGATAAAACTTTTTTTCATCACTAAAGAGAACTTGATGTCACTCTTCCTGCCAAGACATGTGTTCTTTTGCAAATTGTAATCTGTAATGTAATTGTAATCTAGTTTCTTTATGAAGAACAGTAAGTTTTGATTTTAGTTTACGCTTTTTCAAACTGTGTTTGGATCTTCATTTAAAATTTGTCTCACACGTTGAACAGTTACAAGTAATTGTAGATCAACACAAGTTCAAGATGCAGTCATGTAATGAGCAGCATTGCGTTTCACAATAGCTCATTTAGTACAATTATCAATTTTACGTTTGCCACCACTTCCCTATTAAGCTACATAGTTAATGCCCATCTTGAAGTTATTTTTAACCACTTTTGGAGATCTTTTAATTTTCTTTCTTTGCAATTTCCCGATTAGATAAGTCTGTATCATTGTATGTTTTGATTACAGCTATTTCTTCATTCGTTAAATGATTTCCATGCCCCATTTCAAATTCAGGTATCAAAAACCAAACGTTAAAAACTTTATGAGTAATTTAATTATGCTACATTATAATCTAAAAAGTTGTTGTTTGTAACAATAATTATATATGAATGAATACAAATTATGTACCGCACAAATTTGCTTACAGATTTACAAAATATTGGATTAAAACATACGGCTAATTCTATTTTCTCTACTATATATATGTGTGTGTGTGTGTGTGTGTGTGTGTGTGTGTGTGTGTGTGTGTGTGTGTGTGTGTTATTTTGGAAATATTTGTCAATCTGTTTTACAACATATTTAATCCTAATTTTTATGCATGTAAACGATTCATGCGTAGTATATGTATTAACTGCTTTTTTTAAAAAATTATTTTTTATTTAGGTGATGAAATCACTCAATCTCCTTCACCTTTGTCAAAATTTAGCTTTAGCCCTAATCAACATGCCGAAAATCTGAAGAAGCTAAAACAGTCGCCAGGAGATGCTTTTTTTCGAACTGGACGCCCTATGTTTAATCACAACAATCCACATCAGGTAAATCAAGTAAGATAATTAAGCACCGTTTTAATGTTTTTTGTATAAAACTACTGATATATAGGGTGGAATGCAAGAAGCGAGCTTAAGTCAAGCTCGATTTGAACTTTACATTGCAACCAATAGCGACAGAGTATGGGTTTTCCCCTCAAAAAATACTCTACCGCTATTCGTTACAAAGTAAAATTCAAGTCGAACTTGACTCAAGTTTGCTTCTTGCATTCCACCCATAGTTACAAATATAAATTTATTTAGAAGTGTACAGATGTAAATGAAGAATCTATAAAAAGTGAGCGTTTTTGTATTTATATTAATATTTTTAATGTACCTTTTTTAATTCATTTCATTAAGTTATTATTTTGTCATATTTATTTCGATTGTTTTGTTTTTTTGTTTTTCAATTATCTTTTAGAGCTAAAATCAAATCCCGCTTCGTCATTTAATTACAATGAGCTGCTATCAGAATCAGATTCAGTTGTTAATGTAGTTTCTAATGAATCTTTCCCATCTAGTAAGTCGGAAAATTTTAGTTTGAATAGGTTTAGTCTTGATAGTCCAGGCATACATTTCAATACATCTTCCGATCATGGTGCATTTACATTTTCGTCTGCAACTAATTTTACGCAGAATAATCAAACTTTTCCAGAACCTACATTCAGTTTCGGTGTACTTGAAAATACTAAAGATGCTAAATCGCCTGCATTTAGTTTTGCTGTAAATCAACAATCTTATGATCAAAATCCAGTTCAGTTTGGCAGCTTCCCCTCTGCTGAGTTAGGTTGTAACGTTTTTAACTTTGGAAATGAGTCAACAGAAAGTGCATCTGATTCTCCTTTTAATTTTAGCGTCGCTCTTAATGATGAGAAGGCACCACCAAAAGAAAGATTCGACTTTAAGTTTGGTGGAGTTTCTTCTCAAGTCAAAAGTTCAAGTTTTTCTTTTAACATTTAGTTTTTTAAATTATGATCATCTCTTAACGTTGAAATTTCTGAAATCAGGTTGTTATATAATCACATTTTAAATAAATTTCACGTTGCGTTGAATCGTTTGTATTTTATTGTGCGTTATTATGTAATATTAAATTGTTTTTATCTAATATTAAGATTTAACGTAATATAATGGATAATTATTATCTAATAATTATTTATTATCATCCTTAATTTAATTAAATTTAGTACAAACTTATGTAAATTTTTAGAAAATTTTATTTTATTTTGAGCGACTGTATGAAAAAAAATTCTATTCCTTTTTTTTTATTTAATTTATTATTAATTTTTTTTTTTTTTAATATTTTCAGAGAAATAAGAGTTCTGCGAAAAATATTTTTTTTTTAAATCACTTATACTTAAGACTATAAATAATTCATACATAAATCAAATGCTATTTAACTAGGGTTGTTAACCGGAGGATTTCGTGCAATTCCGGAAAAACAACACTCTTTCGTAAGGAGATTGAGAACACGGAATTACATTTTTTCGTACCGAATGTTACAAAACATTTAAAATCGCCGATGTTCATTTCGCAAAATTCACTTCCGAAATTTAGCATTTCGCAAGTTGACATACGAAACAAAACTATTTTGCAACATACGAAAGTACGGTTTCGGAAGTCGCACTTGCGAAACAAATATTGTCGCTAATCGACGTTTTGAAGTCTATAAAGAAATTTTGTTTGCCAGACTGATTTTAATTGTAAAAATTAACATCTTTAAATCCCAAAATGTTTATAATGAATTTTTATTTTCAGTATAATAACATATTAAATTTTTATAGTTTTATTTTAAAAAATGTTGATAAAAAATAAAGTTTCTTTCGAAACGAAAGTATTTCGGATCACAACATACGAAAGAATTCTTAACGGAAATAAACTTACGAAACGTACCATAATAAATATATATAACAATGTTTTTTGAATTCATTACGTATATTAAAAATAAGAATGATGGGTAGGAATATTCATGTTTGTTTTTTTTTAGCTCGAATATGCTTAAGCAAATAGTAAAAAGAGGCTCAAAAATATGCTTAAGCTTAAGGATATTTCTAATAAAATATACCTATTTCAATAATTTCTAAAAGTGTGCACGTTACTAAAGTTCTAGCAGATTTTAAGATATGTAGAGTCCTGTTTGAATACGCTTTTCAAAGTATAGATCTTAGAAAATATTGTTTTTTAATTTTAATAAGATATAAATTTAAGTATAAGATCGTATAGTTCAATCAGTTAGATACGTGATAATTCGCCGCAGAGATCCGGGTTCGCATCCCGCAGCCATTGTAACTTTTGTTCATCAAACTCTTTTTACTTAAGATAGCATTTTTTGACCTCTATGTTCTATATTACAGATCTTTCGTCACCTTCACAATAGTGACAACCTCTTTTCTGTTAGTTATTCTTTTAAGATTGAGTTCATTGTGCTTATTTCAACACGTTTCCCTTGCTTTACTAAGTTCTACTTAAATTATGATGAAATGTACGTAAAACAACTTTTTCAAATAATATAAATCATTTTGCTTTAAATCTTTTGCTTTTTGTACTAGACATCTGTCCTAAATACTTTGTAATAATTTCTAGCTAACTCTGAGTCTAATATAACCATTTCTGAATA
This sequence comes from Hydra vulgaris, assembly GCF_022113875.1. NCBI lineage: Eukaryota > Metazoa > Cnidaria > Hydrozoa > Anthoathecata > Hydridae > Hydra > Hydra vulgaris. The sequence goes on along the minus strand of NC_061161.1, from coordinate 43,875,141 downwards.
TAATTTCCCTGAGGCTCCTACAGCCTATTGTGTTCCATTAAAAGTAACTAGTTTTTGAGTCCAGATATTAATTATAAGCATCTAATTGTTCACATTACTATTCATTTTCCTGATATATAGAATCCTATTTGCATACGTATCTCTTTCTGTAAATTCTGTTTTATATAGTTTCTTGATTATATATTAAATAAATATTACTATTCACTTAGTTGAATGAACGTATAGCTCATTCAGTTAAGACATTTGGCCGCGTAGACCCAGGTTCACATCCCGCTGTTTCACATATATTTCTTCTCTTTTTACTCTTTCTGATATCATTTACCTTTTGAGAGATCTCTCGTTCTTTATAATAAAGTATTTAATTGTTTATCACACATCCTCTTTATACTTTTTAAAAAGAAAGGCATACTGTTTATCTGTTCATTGAGAGTCCAACTTAACGGGATTTTACTGTATATATATATATATGTATATATATATATATATATATATATATATATATATATATATATATATATATATATATATATATATATATATATATATATATATATATATATATATATATATATATATATATATATATATTAGGTATATTTGTATAAACATTTGAAGAATCATTTGACAACATTTTTTTATAATTTTATTATTTATTATTTAAACTGTTAACAGTTAGTATCTTAAATATATCGTAACATAAAATCTTTTGCGTCTTTTTCGTAACTACACATTCCGAAATGCTTTTTCCGTAAGGAACTATTTCGTAAGTATTCTTACGAAATGATTTGTTTCGCAAGTTTTCTTTCGCAATGCTTTATTACGGAATTTTATTTACTATTTATATTTTCGTATAGCGCGTTACGGAATGTGCATTTTTGCATGTGCAACTTCCGCAATAACAATTCTATTACGGTAGATAAAGATGCGAAATTTTCGCAAGTTTTGTTTTTCGGCGAACAACCTTATATTTAACACTTTTATATTTTGTTTTAAAGTAAATCCGTTAATTAATGATTAAAATATAATTTTATAATTGTCGATTGCTAGATAATTATTTATTGAAACTTGGTTTGAACTTGAAAAGGCAAGAACACTATCAATGTAGCAATCATATACAAATATGTATGTATGTATTTCATACATACATACATACATACATACATACATACATACATACATACATACATACATACATACATACATACATACATATATCGCATCGTGTATACATAATGACATGTATATATAAATAATATATCATGATATATAAATAATTATATATGCAACCCACGATGGAAAAATCAACAAATTAAATGAAACAGCACAGGAACGAGACTTACGTCTTAACATAAGTAATATTCTGAAATGGAAAGACCACATCACATCGATAACCAATAAAGCTTACTCAAAACTAGGTTCACTAAGTGGTCATTTAAATTCTGGTCAACTGACTCGTTTTTTAAACTTTATACAACTTATGTTAGACCTGAATTACAGTTTTGTGCACCAGTTAGGAATCCACATTTGAAATATGGAAAAAAAAAAATTGAAAGAGTTCAGCAAAGAGCTACAAAACTTGTGCCAGCTTTGCATAAAAAAGTTTATCGAGCTTCGAGTTAAAAAGCTTCGAAACCTAAAGAATTAGTGGGACCTCATCCAATATTTTAAAATAAAAACTAATTTAAACAAAGTAAACTGGTGTCATCCATTTTCAAAAACTTTTTCTTCAACTCTGAAAGATCCATCTTCAAATATTAGAAGAGAACCACACAAAGATAGTATCTTATTGGTACA
>NC_061161.1:43615870-43864847 GCF_022113875.1 Hydra vulgaris | reverse complement strand
GGATGTTATTATACATTGCAAAAACGGATGTTATTGCCCTGACCCGTTTTTTGAACGTTCTAAATATACAAACGTCCTTCAAGCGACCATAAAACGTTAACAAAATGTACTTGTGCCCACTGGGTAGGCATGCAACTATAGCTAACTTTAATATAGTTTCGATTAAAAATTTTATGAAGCCTGTGTCCTACTAGAAAATGTTGGTCAATTGAAGCTAAAAAGCGACTTTCAGTTTTAGTTTCAACATTTTTGCTAAACGGGGGGTTGTACTATATAACTTTACGTTTACAACGTCTTTTTTGATTTTTGTTTATTTGCGGTTGGAGGTGAGTTTTGATTTGTATCCTGATTTAGGTAAAGCCTCTTCATACGGAAGAATTGAATTATTGAACATCGTTTCATTTACTGCCATAGTCGATAATGTTTTGATGTTTTATTTTTATCAATTTGTAAAATTTTGTTATTATTAAAGACTTGATATTAGGCATGCAACTATAGCTAACTTTAATATAGTTTCGATTAAAAATTTTATGAAGCCTGTGTCCTACTGGAAAATGTTGGTCAATTAAAGCTAAAAAGCGACTTCCAATTTTAGTTGGAAGTATGTAACTGCATAGACAAAAAAATTTGTCCGTAAAATAACCAATGCCTTTTTAGCAATATCGTATACCGAGCCACTGTAAGTTCTGGAGATCCTCAATTCAAAGATAAAGTTTATTTCGGTATAAGTGAAACCACATTTAAATTAAAATATGCCAACCATCTTAAGACTTTCAATGCACCCAAATATAAAAATGACACTGCACTTTTCAAAGAAATATGGGACCTAAAATCCTGTGATTACATGGAAAATAATAGCACAATGTAAGCCCTACAATCAAGCATCAAAAGTTTGTAATCTTTGTCTCCGCGAGAAATTTCGCATATTATCATATAAAGGAGAAAACTTACTTAATAAAAGATATGAAATAGTATCAAAGTGCCGGCATTCAAAATAATTTTACTATCCTTGTTCGATACCGGGGACTAAAACCTTCGGCGTCTTTTTGCTTTGTTTTGTTTTGTTTTTGTAATGTCAGAACTCGTTCCACCATAATTTTAATTTGTAATTTTTAAACGGTTTTTAAGTGACGAAATACACAATGGCTGGTGATTGCCGAAAGGCATGAAACTCAGAGTTTAATGCCTTTCGGCATTGAAACTCTGAGTTTTTATTCATAAAAAAGTTGTTCAGCGTTTGAAAATCTAGGAAAAAAATCGTGTTGCCCCATGCTAGGGGCAAAATGGGGTATACAATGTAACAATAACATATGTTTTAGAATTTATTCAAGGTTTAGACATAGTTTACAAATAAAGTTTGGCCGTTTATCTTTTTTTTCTAAACCAGCACAAGAGTAATGTGTGCAGCTGTGGCAATCTCTGTAGGAAACCCAACTTTCGACACTAGTAGAGTAATTTTCCTGATAGTAGAGACATGAACTATCTTCCTCTGAATTTTTGACTGTGTTTCTTCTTTTTAGATGTAGTGTTTTGTCGATCTACTTCAGCTTTTTTTTTTTTTTTTTTTTTGATACATAACCATTTTTGTTAGTCATTTTGAGCCTTTTTCCTTTTTTTGAAGCATTTGGCTTGTTTTTACTCAGGGTGTCTAATAGTGAGGCTCTATATGGAGAAGAGTTCAGGATTGCAGTTATTCTTCTCTGCCTTGATAGTCTCCTTTGCATTGACTGCTTTGGTATTGGAATAATAAGACTTGGAAATACATTTTGAAATGATGTGGTTTTAACATTGCTCGTAGAAGTGGTTAAAATGCTGGAAGACGTGGATATTATGCCGGTAAAATCAAATGATTGGCTTGTAGAAACATTTGTATGGACATTAGAAACATTATACTGCTGCTAAAAGCAGATATTTGGATTGCAGTTAACACTTGATAACTGGTACTTTCAGATGGATGGCTGACAGAAGCACAGAAGTTGCTAGTAATAGCAATGTCACATGTATCAGCCACAGGGTTTGTTTCAATGAAACTAATATCAGTAGTTTCTGCTGCCAGAAACTCTGCTTTGGAAAAAACATTTCTATTAACTGGCCATATGCCAGCTTTTTGAAAGCCATTAATAACATTTGTCATTGTTGCAGCTTCCATGTAGGCTGAGCCAAAAAGTGTAGCTGTTTGAATTGGAGTGACCACGCGTCCAGGATTTGTTCTCAACCATATCCTCATATTGTGGTCATAGTAAATGCTAAGTTGCTTCATAAACGCCAAATCCAAGGGCTATATTCGATGTGTGCAATGAGGAGGCAAATACAGAATAATTACACTATTCTCTCTCGCAATGTTAATCAACTCAATACTTTTAGTGTGACATTTATATCCATCTAATATAAATAATACTGGCGAGCTTATTTTAACCCCTGAATATTGAATAAATTTTCTTAACCAAACAATTAACAATTCTTTTTGTATACACCCACTTGAGTGACATTCAGCCCATGCACCTGGTGGTGCTCCATCCATTAATTCTGGCTTCATTCGCTCACGAGGAAAAATCATTATGGGTGACATGTACCTCCCACTTGCTGAAGAGCAAGTAACGGCTGTGACAAGCTGACCCTTATCAGTTGAAGTGAGAGAACCAACTTGTTTTTTCCCTTTGGTTGAAACAATTATAGAGATTGTAGAAATACTTGTTTCATCACAATTCCAGATATTTTCAACATGTAGCTTGTTTGTATCCACAACTTCTTCCAGTAAAGAAAAAAAAAAGAATCCACACCCACTTGGTTAAGGCCCATGGCACGAGCAGTTGATGTAGCCTCCGGTTTACGAAGTGACAATTGTTTGTAATGTTTCTCCATGAAACCTTTATACCAGTCATAACCGGCAATGCCAAGGTCATTATTAAAACTGTGTTTCTTATTGTTTTTAACTGCCAGTTCACACGTTAACTTTCTAACCTCAAATGAGTTAAGTCCAAAAAGTCTTTTCCATCAGCTGAATGTGAACAAGTTCATTTTCTTCTACTCAGGTGAATAATGTTTTGAAAGCACCTAGAGCTGAAATACAAAAGTACTGATTTAACCACCTCAAAATTAATTAGAAAACATTTATAACATTTTTTAAACATTTAATAATTTTGTGTAAGACTATAATACTGTATCAGAGCCCAACACCAAAAGATTAAATGTGTAAAATAGGTTGTAAATGTATTATAAATATAACTTTTCATAGAATAATAATATTGATTATGTTTTAAATACATTGTATCTACACTGTAAATAAATAAATATATACGTATATGTATATATATATACATATACATATATGATATTCGTAAGAGTTTTTTTTATAATAACAAGCTAATTATAAATTCGTAAGAGTTCATTTTATAAAATGCAAGTTATGAACAACTTACTAGGTACATCATCATCCTTATCTTTAGTTTGATGCATAAACATTGTCTGGCAAGTTTTATCAATTCTAGCTTCAAGAATATATTCTATTAGCTCTTGCCAGCCAGCCTCAGGTTTTGCCTATGTACTGAAGCCGTCGATTATCCCAGCAGTGTTTTGGAATAACTAATCTAAAAAATCTGTGATTAGAAATTAAAAACAAAACTGATGTGTATTACACTGAATGGTACACTATTACTCTTAGTTTGGCTAAAAGGGTTGATATTCAAGAAGTGAGACCTAGATTTAAGCAGCCGTGGCGCAGTAGTCATTTGGCGCAGAAAATGGTATGTTTGTTTTTAAAGGTCTAGCAGCAGTTCCTTCAACTGTACTGTCCAGAATATAAGTTAAGAAACCATGGAAATCTGATTTTTATAAATTTTTAAATTTCTTCTCAGCTGATATGCCTCATTTTACTCAAACACATGGTGAGTTAGATTTATGGGAATTATTTTGGAAAAACAAGAAAAAATTTTTTTGGAGAGGGGATGAAAGAGAATCCATTTTGTTTTGTTTATGTTTGGGTTAATTTGTTACATTTGAACCGATTTGATAAGTTTTGCAATTCATCATTCATAGTCGAAGAGTTGGTAAATATTATTATTAGAGAGAAACAAATTGGTATCAGCTGTAAACATGATACTTAAAATATTTATGAATTTATAAAAGTCATTTACATAAATCAAGAACAAAAGTGGTCCTTGAATAGATCCCTGCGGAACACGACAGGATATTTCTAACAATTTTTTTTGAGGTATATTATTATAATAGACAAATTGTTTTTGATTTGATAAATAGCTTCGAAACCATTGTAAAACACTGCTATTTATTTCGTAATGTTTAAGTTTATGGAGCAAAATATCGTAATTTACAGTATCAAACGCTTTAAATAGATCAATAAAAATGCCTAATGTAAATTGAGAGTTTTCAAAACAATAAGATATTTTGCGTACAAGCTAAATAATTGCATATTCAATTGAGTTATTTTTTTTAGAACCGAATTGATTTTTGTATAATAGATTATTGTTATTGAAATAATTGAAGATTATACATAACTTTCTATTATACATCTATTAATACTTTTTCTAAAATTTTCGATGGGCTAAAAAAGACGGAGATTTAAAAATTGGAATAATTTTGGCAATTTTTAATTGATCAGGAAAAATTCCTTGATCAATAGATGCTTTAAAAACTACAAATAGAGCAAGTTTTAACTGTTCATAACACTCTATAATTTCCGTTAATTTCATCAGCTCCTAAACTCTTCAAACTGTTCAATTGATAAATAAGAAAATGACAAAAAATGCAAGTATCTGTGCTACTAAGAAATTACTTAATAAGGCTTTGGTGTTAGGAATCTTTTTTTTTTTTTTTTTTTTTTTTTTTTTAACATTTTCACTTCCAACAAGGCTGCAAGCAACCACTATAAGAGTTGGAAGTTACTGGAAGAGAAAAGACTAAATCTGTAGAGCAAGATAACGATTGACTGATGACTTAAAAGATTGCAAATTATATGAATCAGGAAAGCAAGATGAAGGAAGCGAATTCCAAAGAACTGATGTTCGAGGAAAAAAACTAGAAGAATAAGAGTTTTTGAAGCACTTAGGAACAGTCACAGAAAAAGGATGAGACTTAATTGAATGGCGAGTAACACGAGAATGAATTTTAGTAGATGGCACAAGGGACGCTAGCTCTTTTAGCAGTGCCCATTATAGTATTTGTAGAAAAGAGAAAGAGAAGCAACATTACGACGATGTGACAAAGGTTGGAGATTGGCTGCCAGAGCAGGTCCAACTATGTTTACAATTCGTTTTTGCACCTTGTCTAAAAGAGAAAGAGCATCATTAGAAGATCCGCCCCAGATGTGGCAACAGTATTCCATACAGGGACGGATTTGAGATTTATAGAGATAGAGAATAGAATCTGGAGTGAGAAAGTGTCGAGCTCGATAAAGAGATGCAACCTTAGCAGATGCTAATTTCGCAATGGATTTGATATACGGTTTAAAAGAAAGATCAGAAGTAAGAGTTAATCCTAGAAGATGAATGGTAGATGACTCATCTAGTACATTACCATTCATAAATATAGGAAGATCTAAATTATTACGATAACGATTGGCCGAATAAAATTGAGTTTTATCTGAATTAAAGTTCACCAGCCACTGTGAGCCCCATGCTGTAGCAGAAGTGAGATCCTTTTCAAGCTCAGATACCCCCTCCAAGCAATCAGAGAGTGTAGGCTTCTTATCATGACAAGAGTAAATGGTAGTGTCGTCAGCGAATAATGCCACCTTAGATGTAAGAATATCTGGAAGATCGTTAATGTAAATTAAAAAGAGTATAGGGCCAAGGATTGAACCTTGAGGAATCCCTGAAGTTACAGGATGTGAAGAAGAGTGTTGTCCATCGAGGACAACTTTTATACTACGATTGGAAAGAAAGGACTCAATAATCTTAAAGACGTTACCAGCTACACCATAAAAAGAAAGCTTATGGAGAAGACCAGCATGCCAAACTTTATCAAAAGCTTTAGAAATGTCAAGTGCGATAGCCTTAACCTCTCCACCTCTATCTAATGCACGGTAAAACCTATCGGTTATTACTGTTAGCACATCAGCTGTAGAACGAGAAGACTGAAATCCATATTGATGGTCAGAAAGTAAGTTATTTGATTCAAGATGAGAGATTAAGTGTTTGTTAATTAAAGATTCAAAAACCTTGCTTATGACAGGAAGAAGACTAATGGGACGGTAGTTAGATGAATCAGATCGCTCTCCGGAATTTTTGAAAATAGGGATAACAGATGCTGCTTTCCAGCATGATGGAAAACAAGACTCTGATAAGCACTTGTTAAATAGTTTAGAAAGTATGGATGAAAGCTCCGGAGAACACCTCTGCAAAACTACAACAGGAATGTTGTCAGGACCACAAGCTGTTGAAGAGTCTAAGCAGGAAATTACTTTAGATACAGAAGCTGAAGTGATGCGAATGTCAAGCAAGGGATCAACCTGTTTGACGGCTATGTCAGGTAAAACGCAACTAGTGGAATCAAGAGATGATATTGATGAAAAGTTCTTAGCAAACAATTCAGCTTTGTCTTTAGGTGAGGTGACAAAGTCTGAACCATACAAGAGAGAAGGAATAACAGATTTGCCCTTATTATTGATACTGTTAAAGATTCTCCAGAAGTCTCGAGAGCCTAATTTTTGTGATGAGATACGAGATTTAATGACCTGGGAATAGCGAGTTTTGGCGTCAGACAAAACCTTTTTACAATGGTTTCTGGCGATAGTGAACAGATGTCTGTTTTCTGGAGAATTGTTTTGCTGATAGATATGGAAGTAACGGTTTCGATTAGAAATTGCTGCAGCGCAATGTGAGGAAAACCAAGGAGAAGAGTGAGGCTTAACCTGGAATTGTCGAGAGGGAATAAAAGATTCCATGCCAGCCTGAATCCACGAAGTTATGTAAGAAGCACATTTGTCAGCAGGAAGACGAAAGATTTCTACCCAAGGGCCATCACGAAGAAAATCACGGAAAGAGTCCCAGTCAGCTTTAAGGTAGTTGTATGTGGTACGATGATAGGGGGATTCTGATGAAGTAGAAGAATTTGATAATAGTTTTAGAGAGATCAAACCGTGATCAGAAGTACCTAAGGGTGAATGTGGAGAAATTGAGCACTGACTAGGATCCAAAACAAGACATAAGTCGAGTAGAGAAGGTAAATGATTAGGGTTGTCTGGAAAACGAGTTGGAAAGTTGACTATTTGAGTTAGAGATTGAGAAAGACAAAAGTTGAGGGCCTTAACGCCAGCAGAGTCACTGACACTAGAGCCAAGCCAATCGGTGTGATGGGCATTAAAGTCACCAACAACGACGATATTGGCCGATGGATAAAGAGAGAGGGCTTGGTCAATTTGATCAGAAATAACATCGAGAATAGTGCAATCTTGGGATGAAGGAGAGCGATATAGAACAAAGAGAAAGGCGATAGAGTGAAGTTGTGCTAAACGAAAGCACATAAATGAATAGTCTGTAGATTCAAACCTAGTTTCACGACAAATGGGTGAGTTCTTACGAATGTAGATGCCCAGGCCAAGCATGTGATTATTGGAGTCTTTACGAATTAAAGGAAGATAACCATCAACACTAAGATCACAAGATGGGACAGCCGAACTTAAATTAGTCTCACAAAGAGCAAGTAGGTCTGGTGAACTTTGCAAGAGACAAGACTCAACAGAAGAAAAGTTACTTCGAAGACCACGAATATTAGTAAATGATAGGTTTAGAGAACTTGGTGATGACAATGGTTTTTTGTATTTTTTAGTTTTAGGTACTTTAGTCATTTTAAATTTATAAAGAACTTGACTCAAGTATAGATAGTACTCAGTACACTATTTAACAACTAAGCAATAGCCTCATTACTCTTAATAAACCCTAAGCCGTAACAAAGGGCTCCAAATGTGGCCTCTGCAATGCACACCAAAAGTACAAACAGGGACACCATCCATGCGCAACATGGCACTGTTAGTACTCTGATATTTTTCGGCTGTTGATGGAATCAGCCTCTCTGAGAGCTACCACAGAGTTCGGGAAACCTGACTACCAGCCGGCCTCAGAACCATAAAACTGAGTTTTAGAGCTGTACCCTCATTAGGAGATAATAGAATGAGTTGCCCAGTCATAAAAATAGAGACACAAGCAATACCCACGCATTGAGTCAAGAAGATCCAGCGTTCAACATCCTAAACTGGAAACAATGTATTAAGAATACATCTGCGCCAGCCTAATAGATGAGGAAGGGGTGCGAGGCTGCTCAACAGATAGAATCTGTTTACCCCTTAAGTCTTTGCCTAGGAGGCCTTCTACAAGACAGCAGCTGGATGCATGTAACATCTGCCCAAGATGAGTATTTTTATCGAGACACCATCTCTAGCCTTTACTCAACCAAGAGCCCCAAGGCAGGGGGTGTTTTAATTCGGAGTTAACTTCTCCTAGCCTTTGCCTAAAAAAGCGTATCCTACAAGGCAGCAGGACATGGAGCAGGAATCTTTTTAGCAAGTTTAGAAATCTTTTTAGCAAGAATCTTTTTAGCAAGTTTTCTTCATTGAAGTAAGACAACTAGTTTATATAAAAATCATTGGTTAATACACATGTGATCATTATGGAGCATACTTTTAATATCAATGGCTAGATGTAAAAACCAAGATAAATGTAATTACAATAATTTTTCAGTATTCACATGATTAGGTGTTTTAGTAACATTTATTTCCAATGCCCATATTGCTGTATTCAGACAAGGAAATTATATAATGAAAAATGTGCAACTAAATTTTTAACTGGCCATTGAGCAAGGTCAAAAATTAAAAATCAGGACAAATATCAAAGGGTTTACTAAATAAGCACTTTTTATAGAGAGTTTAGTAAATTATAACATAGAATCACTTTCAAAAATATAAAAACTATTGGAATAGGCTTAAAGAAAAAATCACTGATTAAACTTCAATAATTATCATTTTCTAATAAACTGTTTATCAAACAATTAGCCTTTCACAATATAACTGATCTTGATATCATCATACATTTATATTTGTTTATCTGTATGCACAAATACATAAACTTATATATATATATATATATATATATATATATATATATATATATATATATATATATATATATATATATATATATATATATATATATATATATATACATATTTTGGTAACTTTCCGTCAACACATGAGAGTTGGCCTAAAAAAGAAAAAAATATAAAAAAGGCACATTGAAGTGTTTTACACATAAGATCTTATTTAAATATTTTTTACTGCATTCACCAAGGTCAAGCCTTAAAGACCCAAGCTTATTTAATAAACAGTTAGAACTGAATAAGTATTTTGCCATGATTCAATCAGAGCAATCATGGCAAACTCATAAATATAAAACATTTTTATTCACTAAATTTTGTAACGGAAATAAAATTTTAAAACATTAGAATTATTCAATATTGTTTTTTCACAATTTTGTTAGGCTGCAACCATTCTAAAATGTTTAAAAATATTTATAGGCTGAATAAATAGGATGACATAATTTGTAACAGTAAAATGATTTAGATTCATTTTAATAAAGTGATTGTAAATTTTTTTGCTGTTTCAAAAGCTGGGCGTTGAAATATATTGTCCAGGTTTTGTTCTCTAAATCATGTTAAACATATTGAAATCAAACTCACAAACTGTTGAACAAAACCTTTGTTACCAATTCTTAGTGTAAACTCGTTCAAATATTCTATTGTTAAGTTTAAGTTTAAGATTAAATAATGTGATTATGTATATTTAAGTCGATTTGTTCTGATTTTAAACACCTTGATAACTTAGTACTTTAACTCTGCACATAAAAATTGAAGAAAAATAATAACATTCAAAAAATATATATTTTAACTTGGCATGAGTTTTATTAAAATATAAGATTAATTAGTTTTTCTGTTAGAAAGATAAGAGAATAAGTAAATGATAGTACTATGACGATATATATGTATATATATATATATATATATATATATATATATATATATATATATATATATACATATATATATATATATATATATATATATATATATATATATATATATATATATATATATATATATATATATATACATATATATATATATATATATATATATATATATATATATATATATATATATATATATATATATATACATATATATATATATATATATATATATATATATATATATATATATATATATATATATATATATATATATATATATATATATATATATATATATATATATGTATATACATATATATATATATATATATATATATATATATATATATATATATATATATATATATATATATATATATATATATATATATATATATATATATATATATATATATATATATATATATATATATATATATATATATGTATGTATGTATTTTGGTATAACATATCAATTTTAAAAACTATATCATATCACATATCATATATAAGGACCGGCGAAGTCGACTTTTCAAGACCCGAATTTAACTGAAAGACGAATTTAGACCATATGTAAACACCGAATTTAACTGGAAGACGAATTTAGGCTATAGCAGTACCCCGAATTTAACTGAAAGACGAATTTGGACCTTTTAACCGAATTTAACTGAGAGCCGAATTTGGATTTCAAAAACACATGTAATTGAAAAAGAAATTTGGACTTTTATGTTGAGTTTTAACTGTTTTTTTTTTTTTTTGTAGTTATTAAAGTGCTTCCTTAAGTCGTAAGAGTTTTACCACAGAGTACCGCGGAGGAGCATTTCACTAGGAAGTTCACGCCTCCTTCCTTTTCAATTTCGCTTATTGGACCTCAAATCTCTGGGATCTTATCCAGAACTCTAACCACTGCACCAAGACTGCGTTATCATCCATTATCTTGCATTAGCTTAACTTAACATGCATTAGCCAAATTAACATGCATTTAATAATTTTAAGAATGCAATTTGATAATTTAAAGAATGCAAGTAGATTGATCTTTAGCAAATAGCAGAAAATATTACAAGTTAAAACCTTAAACTTTATCTTATAATTTTAAATATTTTTGCACTTTTGGATAGTTCTGTGTAATGTAGACAAGCTTTTCTACATTGTTGTTGTTAAGATTGGTTCGGGTCCAAGTGACAACTTGCCCAGCTGCAGAAAAGACTCTTTCTGAAGAAGCTGATGAACCTGGAATGAAATATATTTTCCTGAAAACGGATGCCAGCTTTGGATATTGTGGTGCCATGCTCTTCCACCACTGTAAAACATCAGTTTCTTTTGCTACCAATGGTAATGAAAGATATTTTTCTAGTTCTGCTTGAATGTCAGAAGTGTTTTTAAATTTTGATTTGAAACTAAGATCATCCTGAGTTAGTGTAGCCAGGGTTTGGTAGGAGAAGTCAATCTCATCAGAATCTAGAATATTAGTAGATGCTCGCTCCAGAAGTAAGGGTGAGTCAATTTCCTTAGCAGATGAGTCTAGATGATGCTCAATTTGAATGCATGTTTTAATCATTTCATATCTGTCATGCTTTGTTTTAAGTAGTTTGCCTTGGAAGACTGGGTCTAGCATGTGAGCAATCGCATAGGTGGTGTTCTTCATGCCATCTTCTTTATAGTATTTTGTAATTTGCTCATCCATTGCCGTTGCTAACTGTTTCATATATAGTCTGATATTGACATTGCTATAAGCACATAGTATAGTAAATAAGTAAACGTATATGTACCCAATTTCATGAAAATAAAAAATAGAACGAAAAGTTAATTTAGTTTTAAATACCACGCATCTAATTTCAGTTTTATAAAAATATAAAACAAACAAGTTATAATGATTTAAGATCAAAAATCTGTGCAAATTGAAGATGCCTGGGATCATTTGATGGACTGTGGGTATTTTGTCAGCAGAAATTTTGACAGAAAAATCATAGAACCTTTGAAGAACAGGCAAAATCTTCTTTAAGATCTGAAACTGAGTGTGAGATGGTACTTTGTCCTCAAACGGATGTCCTTCTCGGACTAACATTTCAAGACCCTCCCGGATGTCAAGGACTGACTTCACACTCAAAAACTGACTGTTCCATCTAGTCTTGCAAGGCAAAATAACCTTTTTGTAGGTAATTTTAAGTCAGCACAAACATTTTTGAGTTTGGTACATGACAATGTGCTTCTGTGCAGATGAGCAGCCAACTCACCACATTTTTCAACAGACTCTTTAATCAGTTTCACGCTACCAATGCTTTTTGTCACTATCAAGTGTAAAGTGTGATCAGCACATATAATTTCTGTTTGTAACTGCAAGCTTTTTTTAACTGCCAAGATAATATTTGCACCTCTGTCATTGACGCACCATCTGAAAAATTAGGAACAAAAAATATTATGAGTATTATTATTACTTGTTATTATTATTATTATTATTATTATTATTATTATTATTATTATTATTATTATTATAAAACTAAACAAAATGATAACAAAAATGTTTAGTTCGTCTAAACTTTAAATGACCATAAACAAAATACAACCTTTAACAGAAAGATGTTGGTTCTTAAAAAATATAAACAAATGTCACACAAAATTAAAACATAAATTATATTTTATTTTTTTAAAGTTGTTTGGTAACAAAATGTAAAATGCGAACTTAAATAAAAGCATTAGGTTCATGAAAAAGTAAATACGAAGTTAAACAAAATGCGATTGAAATTTGAAGAAATTACCTGTGTGTTTGTTCCTTTGGAAGCAGATTAAGGGTGTCAATCAGGGCATCTAACTGAATGGAAATTGCTTTCCCAGTGTGTCTTTCATCCCTGAATGGTTCCATTCCAACAAGGAATGATTTAAGTTCAAATTCTTGTGAAATGTAATGGCAAGTTAATGCACTGAAAGCATCATTGTTTCCGCTTGTCCACATATCAGTAGTGAATGCTATACCAGTTAGTGTTGGAATATCTTTAGCAAAGCCAGCAAGGACACTTTTCTTAACTTTTTCATAAAGTTCTGGTAGATACTTTCTGTAATAGTTGGTTGCGTCTTTAACAATAACCCTAGAGTCAATCGACTTGATGAACAAAACCTGCAGTGGAGACAATATTGAATGGAGTGTTGGTTCTGCATAGCTGTCAGATTGTAGTCAAATCTGACTTGTTGGGTATCATTGTTTGCATAAGATTTCTTTTGTACTATGAATTCTGTAATTGATGGTTGAATGGAAAGACCAACACTACTTTTGGATCTTTTTGTTGTACTAGCAAGCTCTTCTGCAGCAACTCTCTTTTTCTTCTCCTCAAACTGTTTGTTAATGTCTTTGTGCTTACTTTTCATGTGGACGTGGAGAGTAGATGTTGAATGTTGAGGTGTGACAAGTATATCTCCGCAAATTTTACAAGTTGATTTAAAGTTTACTGGTGTGTTCTTGAGGAAATGTTCCCAGATTAAACTTACTGGAGGCATGATTTC
This sequence comes from Hydra vulgaris, assembly GCF_022113875.1. NCBI lineage: Eukaryota > Metazoa > Cnidaria > Hydrozoa > Anthoathecata > Hydridae > Hydra > Hydra vulgaris. Next base: position 43,851,378 of record NC_061161.1, on the reverse strand, counting down.
CGTTTTATAAATTTAGTTTTTTTCAAAGTTAACTGAAATATAAAGTTAATCACAAATGTTACATTTTGGAGATGGAAAAAGAAACGGCAGTGAACAATCAACTAAATGAAAATTTAATTATTGTTCCTTTCGATCGCTTATTTTCATATAATTAAATAAAAATTTTTTCATAAATTAACAAAAACTAAAAACTTTAAAAAACAAAACAAAAAAACAAACTTGGACAACGAACTTTTTTGCGAACCAATTAATTTAATTGCGAACCAATTAATTAATTTAACCGTTAAATTGTTTTTTTTTTAAATCAATGAAAGTTTTCAAATAATCATTTTTTGTAAACCAAAATTATTATTTTTTAGCTCTTAATTAAACGTATTTCAAAACGTGACGAAACACAAGTGAAACAAAGTAATTTTTTATTTATTGAAACAAAAAATATATGTTTACAAAAAACAACAACTTGCGTCAAAAAAAATAAATGTATTATCTAAAAACGCCGCAATAATGAGAACTTAATTTATGCAATCTTTACAAATCTTAACAAAAGAATAAACGACGTTATTTGAAAAATTTCAAAAGTAAAATTTAATAATGTTTTTCTGAAAAAAATAAAAAAAATAACTATTATTAAAATTCGAAAAAGTTATTTTTTAATAAAAATTAAAAAATGACTTTCGAATTTAATTGAAAGTTAAATGAAATTTTGCAAATGTTACCGAATTTAACTGAAAGCCGAATTCCTATTTCAAATTCGGCACCGAAGTCGAAGCCAAAGTCAACTTCGCCTTTCAGTAAACTTCGGATTCCGAATTTTAACGAATATTCGCCGGTCCTTAATCATATACAAAAACTACACACAAATATATGACATGTACTTTATTGAAATACTTCGGAGTTATTGACTTAAGAGGGGGTTATAACCACAATTGAAATAAAAAGGAGCCTCCTCAATAAGCAGAGCCGTACCGATAGGGGGGTGTGGGGGGTGTCCACCCCCACAGTTTTTTAATATTTTGTCGGTTAAACAGTACAATGGTAAATTGTCGGTATGATTACAATAAATTGTAATCTTACCGACAACTTTACCATTATACTATTTAACCGACAAAATATTAAAATTATTATTTTCTTGCTGTTTCTGTATTGCAAAAATGTTTTTATATCATCCTTAACGCTAATTTTCAAAGCATAAAAAACTAATTCTTTTTAGGAATTTAACGCGTATTACAAATAAAACTCAGCTAAGCATGTTTTTGGTTGCCGTTTTTTATTCTCAAAAATTGCGTTACGTAATTAGTCAACAATTTCTAATTGCTTTAAAGCAAGAATCTTAATCAAGAGACTTGTTTACTTGATGTTTGCACAGAAGAAATCAAAGTTTAGTTAGCGGTGTGTTTTTATTATTAGAAATTTGGTACTAGTATTGGAAGTTTGGCGAAAGAAGTAATAAACTATTTTGTTTATACTTGTAAGTTACGTATTTACTAATAAAATTTTAAAAAGTTTAAAATTTATTAAATCATTTATATATTTTTTTAAGGCGAATATTTTGTTAGTTTAATTTGTAATTATCTTAGATTTTGGGTTCAAGATGCCACATCCTGGTGTTAAAAGATACAAAGTCAAATGCAAAGTCGAGAACTGTTCACATTCAATTTTTGATAATGACTATCAGATGACACATAATCGAATTTATCATTTGGATTATATCCGAAACCATAAAGGGATACCTTATGAGAAGTATGGCGCACCACGAAACCCTTTTGAAACCAATTCGGCAATAAATTCCTAATCGTGCAGCAAAATAAGTTTGTCTAAAATTAATTTCAATGCCCAAAAACTTTGCCCAAGCAACATTACAAATGAAGTGGAAATGAATATCAATGAAAATCTGACAAAAATCTCTGAAGCAATTGAAAATGAATCATCTGAAATTGAATGTGAGATAATAAATGAGAGTAAAAACATTGATATTACTAATGATGAAATACTAGCAGTGCCTGAAATTTTTGATTTCTGTGATCAAACTCTGTTAGTAGAATCCCAACCGAGTGATGTTAATTTATTGGAAAAAGAAACTACGTTTTCAGATTCGGTGGGTAAATTTGCAAAGCTGTGTAAACTTTTAAGTGAGTGTGAATTAAAACTAGATGAAGTGAAAAATACAGACAATTTACATTTGGAAAAACTTCTCATTGAAATGACAGAGCTTGCTTCTGAGGTAAAAATTTCAGCAGAGAATGTTTTGGATGCCAATGACCAAGCTCTTGCAAACATATTAAACAAAAGAAAATATGATAATATTGAAACACTTACTACAAAAAATTTCTTTCTTTCGCATGATCCTGGCCAGCGTTCGAAAATTGAAAATGATAATCTAAGAAACTATCTAATTGAGCTTGGACCACATCAAGTAAAACTTAATAACTTTCCTATCAATAAAGATATTGACAAAAGGAAGCAAAATCGTTTTTCATCATTGTGGTACAAAGAATACCCTCACTTAGAGTACAGCATACTTAAAGATAGCGCATTCTGCTATGTATGCTGTCTCTTTCCAAATGGACCAGGTAGAGAGAATAGTGAAGTTGCTTGGGTTGAAAACGGTATCCGCACGTGGCATAAAATGAAGAGTCGAGGAAAGAAAGGTAAAAGAGGAAAACTATCAGAACATTTTTCATCAAAATCTCATAAAGCTTCATCATTAGACTATTGCAATTATTGTAATAGTGCTCAACATATTAATCTCCTCTTGGACAAGAAACAAAGACAAATTGTTATTAGTGAAAAAGAAGAAATGGAGTCTAATAAGTGTGTTATAAAAGTTCTTATTGATTTGGCTCGAACATTGGGTAGGCAAGGAATTGCGTTTCGTGGAGATGATCGGGATGAAAATGGAAGTTTTAGACAGTTGGTATATTTTATGTCGAGACATAATTTGGTACTTAAACGATGGTTGAGCAACATAAAACTTAGAAAATATCATGTGACATATATGAGTGCTAAATCCCAAAACGACTTCATTCATTTGCTTGGACAAGATGTTCAAAGCAAAATTGTTTCCGAAGTTAACCAAGCATCGATGTTTTCAATTATGGCAGATACAACTCCTGATGTGTCACACAGTGATAAGTTAGCAATTGCTGTAAGGTATGTGGATAATAACTGTAATATTAAAGAAAGAATTGTGCAGATATGCGAGGTAGCTGACAAAACGGGTGATGGAATTGCAGATTTAATAATATCGATAATCAATAACCTTCAACTTGATGTCAATAGTGTTGTGTTTCAAGGATATGATTACGCCAGCTCTATGTCCAGCAACATTAAAGGAGTTCATGCAAAAATTTCAGAAAAATTAAAACGAGTTGTACCTTATATTCCATGTCAAGCTCATCGAACTAATACTTTTGTTGAACATGCGGTTATAAGAAATAAAATGGTTTCAAATGTCTTTGAAGTTCTTGAAATGTGCTACGTATTTATTTCTTCAAGTACTAAACGATTCAGCTTACTTAATTCTAAACTTAAGTTTATTGAAAATTCCTTGAAACTTCGCAATCTTTTAAAAACTAGATGGTCAGCGCGTTCAGAATCCATTCAAGCATTTTGGATAAGTATGGAATCTATTGTTGAATGTTTTTATGAAATAAGTCAGTCCGATTTATTTGATAAGAAAACAAAGGATCAAGCTTTAGCAATACTTAAAAAAATCGTGAATCCAGACTTTATCATTATGCTTATGCTTATCAAAGGAGTCATTGCAAAAACAAAGATTCTTACTGATGAGTTGCAGAAAGTTGAGTTGAACATTTTAGATGCTAAAATGATTGTATTGTCTACAATACAATCTCTTGAACGAAATAGAAAAGAAGAATTTGAAGTACATTGTGAAATTGATGCAGCAATTAAAATATGTAGCAAGTATGAAATCGATGCGTTAAAAATATACGAAGATCGTCATAGACGAAGAGTAACTCCAAAACGCTATGATGACAATCCTGATACGCTATGTTCTAGAAATATCTATCAATACTACACCCAACAACTTAATTGCGTGTTAGACTGTCTTATTTACGAAATGAATGAAAATTTACTGGCTTCATGGTTGAGCATTGAACCATTTTCTCTTCTTCAGCAGTCAACAAAAACCTTTACAATAAAAGATGTCGAAAAACTGTGCCTATTAATGCCAAATAATGGAGTAAATACAGATGCTCATTTATTTCATGCAGAGTTAGAAATTTTTATGAACACATTTACTAAATCTGATGCTCCAACAAACAATGAAAAATTAAAACTGTCGTGGCAAAGACAAAACATATTCCCAGGAGTTTTCAAAGCTTTCAAGCTAATGGCTTCAGCACCAGTGTCTGTTGCAAGCGATGAAAGAACATTTAGCAAATTAAAAATTGTTAAAAATATTTTGCGTTCTACTATGTCAGATGCAAGATTGGCGTCATTAATTTTGTTGGCGTCAGAAAAAGATTTAGTGGACAATATAGACCTTGACGTGTTGGTAAAAAAATGGTCTATAACAACACAAAGACGTATTCAAATTGAATAATTGATTATGCAGTTTTGCGTTTTATACGTTAACTTTGTTGTTGTTTGTATATGCTTTTGAAATACTGTAAATTTCATTTGCATTGTAAAATTGATATAATCTTTCAGAAAAAATATATTTTATTTCTTTTAACGTGTTACAGGTAGTAAATTAAGAATGCAATTATGATTTTGAAAATTTTTCCAAAAAAAATCCTTTTTTCAAAACAAGAAAAATTTTTGTCGGTTAATTTGACGACTGCACCCCCCCAGTCTTTGTATGCTAGATACGGCCCTGTCAATAAGCCACTGTCATGTATATGAAAACACTTGGCTCAGTGTGAGATTTATGTATTGTGGATATATTATTCGTTTGCCACAAAAAAAAAAGTCAAAAAATGTTTAATCTTTTTGGGAAATGCAATAGAAAAACTTTCAAATTCTACATGAAGTCACTTAAGGTCCGTAAATAAAACTCTACTTTAATGCGGTTGTTTTTTTTAACGTATAAAATATACAGCAAACTACGAAGATTTGCGTTCGATATAAAATCTGTTTACCCATAGTCAATAGAATATAACTATGGTCTGGAAGTCCATTGTTATTTCTTTTTGTTACGCTGCGCATGTTGAAATGAATAGTTTTTAAATCACGTGACCAAAGAGTGTGCAAAACATTTATATCATGGCGTCAAATAACGAGTTTTTAACACAGGAGTCTGCAGATTTATTGATAGATATTTAGGATGAAGGTCTTTTAGATGAAGAATTTATTATTGCAAATATTGTAGATGTTGGAGAGGTAAGCAAATTTATGCAAAAACTATATTTAATTAAAAAAATAAGCTATGTAAATATACATTACTATAGATTTCTTTTCTTATAGGAGTCAACACCAGGCAGTTTTAAGTGCGACGACTGAGGGAACATTTGTAAATCAAAAGGGTGACTTACTCGTCACCGAAACTGTAAACATTTACAACTAAAAGAGACCTTTGATACAAGTAGAAATACAATGAGTAGCATAATACTAAGTGATTTAGTTCTGGAGTCACAAAAAAATCTATCTGAGGATAACTGTTTCAAGTGTTATAACTTCATACGCAGATGTAAAAAAGCACTTTACGCAGATGTAAAAAAGATTTATGACATTTTGATTAATACAAACAATGCAGAGAGTTATTATTCCAGCTTTTATAATAAAATAGTAATCAATGCAGATGTTTACTTTCCTGAATTAGGAAAACCCAATAGTACTCTTTTAGCAACACAACTGGCTGACAAGGTGCTTGCATACTTCAAAAGAATGCCCAACAAGGAAGCAAAACAAATAAAAAATATAACAAATGATGAAATTGGTGCCTTGCAATATCTGGCTGGGTATGTTGTCAGAAAGTTCATTAAGAAATCGAAAAATAGCCTGAATTATAAATCCAATGAAAATCAAGATATAATAAAAATATTAAATAACGCTATTAGCAAAAATTCTACAGATCAGGAATTGATTGAGGCACAAAATCGTGGTGGACTAACAGCTGTTAATAATGAATGCCAGCAAATATTTGTAAAAGCTGAAATTCAATTTCGAAATGAAACAAATATTAATCATTTGCAAGAAATTGATATTAACAGGATGACTTTGGAACTACTGAAAGATACAGAAGTAGTGAGCTTTTATAACTCTATCTTAACAGGATGCGGAGTTGACATTGATAATGATGTTAGTAAAAACCTTTTAGAAAATATGGTCAAACTTTATTTTCGAGTGCGAGCATTTTCTTTGGCTAAAGACATTACCACCAAATATAAACTAAAATTGAAACAAAAAAATAATAAGGGTGGTCTTCGTAAAACTCTTAAAAAACAATCCAAAGAGTAACAAGCATGGTATATGCCACTTGTTATGTGTTTATTTATTAATAAAATTATGTATTTAAAAATATATCATCAATTATTTTCATATCTTCTCAGATTCTGTTGTTTTTTTTTTCTTGCTCATACACCTTTTTCCTAATGGTTCATCAGAAGCGATTCTCCACGATACTTTACGCTTTTGTATATGAGCTCCTATGGTATTTCCAGTAACAGGTGCTACAGATCGTTGCATTCTGATAGCATTTGATTGGTATCCCAACTGAATGAGGGTAGGGTTATCATTTCGGCGACCAAGGCTGCGATGCCTCCTAAAGTATTCCTCCAGGACATCTTGGGTAAAACGTTCAGTCAATACGAAAGGTATTCCGCTAGTTAATAAAAACTTGGTAACTTCAATTAAAGAATTCACAGTTATATGGAGACCTTCTTATGTTTGTAATGAAATAAACATTTTTTCACGTTCACCCCGATGGAAATTCCCAGTTCTATTTTTAATATTTTCTTGCCAAGTTTCAAAGTATTTTAGAAAAGTGTTCTTGAGCCAATCAAAGCGAGCATCGTTAACATTGCGGTAGGGCAACAAAAATTCTTTTCTTTTCAGAATGCCTTCCTTTTGATTTCGAGTAATCGTACAATCAAAAAATTTATCCATTAATTCACATATCTGTGCTGTTACATGGGTTTCTGTGGGATACTTTAAGCGTAAGACATTTGAAACGCTTTTGCTAAGAATTTGAGCTGCTAATCGAACATTCATAACAGAAAAAGAATTTAATTGAACATGCTCTAAGGTCAATTTAGGCAGCAACTTTAAATCTCATAAAATATCATCATTCACTAATTTCACGAAATAACTCCATATAACTTTTTGTTCATTCCATAAATTACGTGTATGATTTTCACTATCTCCAGAATGATGCAATGAATTTCTAAATGTTTTTATAAGATGTGGTGCATCAGAAAAAATATATATGTAGCGGTCTGCAAATATATTTTTTGAACGGTACACAACAAATGATTCAATGTTATCCATCCCTTTGTGCATTTTGTAGAACAGTCGATTTGGAGAAGCACCATCAGACACAGCAGCAATTACTTTAAGAGCACTTAATTCCAACACAGACACTGCTTTCCAAAAAGTAGACATAATTTGACTTGCAGTAACACCTTTAGTAGCAAAATATGCCAAAGCAAACTTTAAATCGGAAGCAACACCTCTAATATAGTAAACTAAGCAGTGAGAAGCAAGGTCATCAATGTCTTTGAAAGTGCTATAATTTAGATGCGGATCTCCAAGATCAACAAAGCCAATAAGCTCATTTGAGTGCTTGTCATACACTAAATTTTCACTAATTTTGATTTCATCAAAAGAGAGTACTATAAATCTTTGAACATCATTTAAGTTGTTAGTGATCAGTTTGAGTTCTTCAATTACATTAGGATTGAACCCGACTGATGGACGTATTGCATTTTTATAATCACTAAGAGTCCTTCGACTTGGCAGAGTGAGTATCATGGAATTCCAAAGTTCATCATATGCTGATGCTGATTTCATGAAAAGCGATAAGCAGAATCTGATAATCATAGGATGATATTTTAAACTCTTCTGATTAGTAGAAGCTTTTTTTTGCTCTTCCCAGAATAATTTCATAAATGGAGTCATATTCTGGTTGTTGGAATCCATAATGTGATTTATATCATTAATAAAATCTTTGTTGAGTTCCACACCCTTTGCATCAATTTCTTTTCTCATTCGATAAATTTTTTCTTTTAATTCTTTGGTTTTAACTCGTTCTTGTTGTAATGCAAGAACAATTCTTTTCTTTGATGTTTTTGTAAGAGGAGCTTTTAACTTTGCTGCAGTGTTATCAATCTTTATTTTAGATTTAAATTGTTTTTTCATTAATATTTTAACTTTTTTACAAATATCACATTCACTTTCTTCATGTAAAACCCTACAATCTTTATGTCTTTTTAACTCTTTATATTGCATAGGAGATATTGTATCAAGGTCGTAATCAAAAGGTATAACATGATTCAATACGCTGGAATTTATTATTTCTTGATCAATTCCTTTGCAAACATTGAGCAATGATATTTTTTGCAGTAAGTTCTGTATCAATACATTTGTCATACTTCGTTTAAAATCTTTGTAAATTATATGATCATCTGGAAGTTTCCAACCAAACACCAAACATGTAAATTCCAAAGAATCATTTACTTCGCACTTCCAAAGAATCATTTACTTCGCACTTCGGTAGAGAAAATGGTATCTCAAAATTTTTAAACTGAGCAATTTGCTTGTTATCGTCAATTGTAACCTGCCAGTTATATACATTCTTTAATTTTGTTGCACGAGACACAAAGTCTTCCCAGTGCTTGTAACAAACAGCTTTTTTGGTTTTCGGTTAATTAATACAAACTTTTTCGAGTTTTCTTCGCTCAGCTGTGAATGTTTCATGTGATTTCACAGGTAAATTCAATGTTGGAACTGAACCAAGTTTCAATGTTTTGCGACCAGATTCTATAAATGTATATCAATCAATATATTTTGTCTTTAAAAGCTGCACGCACACACACACACATATATATATACAATTGTGAGGGACATTTACAAACAGTTATAAATATATATATACATATACAAACAGTTATATATACATACATATATATAAATATATATATATATATATATATATATATATATATATATATATATATATATATATATATATATATATATATATATATATATTGCCTAAGGAACCTTTGGGTTGTGTTATTCTCACATAGCCCAACTAATGGTTCATACAGTAACTAGAAACATTTAGCTGTTTACCTTGCAAATATGTTATAAGCCTCAGGCATTTTGCAGAGGGTAATTAAGAATCAAAAGGTGCATACTTAATTACTTAAATACATATATACATACCATACATACATACATATATATATACATATATATATATATATATATATATATATATATATATATATATATATATATATATATATATATATATATATATATACATATATATATATATACATATATATATATATACATATATATATATACACATATATATATATATATATATATATATATATATATATATATATATATATATATATATATATATATATATATATATATATATATATATATGTATATATATATATATATATATATATATATATATATATATATATATATATATATATATATATATATATATATATATATATATATATATATATATATAGCCCAATACTAACGTTTTGTAAAAGCAACATTATATTGCGATAACCAACATTCGAATTAAAAATAAAATTACTTGTCAACTCAATATCTTCAGGTTTAAAATGACGTTCACATATATAAACACGACCAGCATCAATCCTCTCCTGTAATGACTTATCTATTTGACGGTATTTATTTAAAACTTTAACGATATCATTTTTCCAGTCAGACTCACACTTTCTTGTTGGAATTCGGAAGCTGCTCATAAAGCTGTGCTTACTTGTATAAGAAACTGTACACGTTGGAAAAGCACAATTCCTGCCAGGCATAACTTGATTGTAGCTTTGAATAAAACTGTGTTAACTTTATTTATATGAAATTTGTTGGTTTGTTTGAACTTGGTATGTTTATTTGAACTTTGTTTTGCACACTCTTATATCACGTGACACAAATAAACGCGAACAATAACATAAAACAATGGACTTCCAGACCATAGTTATATTCTATTGACTATAGTTTACCAAACTAAGACGTAAGCTAATTGTTTTTTAACAAATAGTTTAAAACATATTTCATTTAGAAACTTAAATCGAAAAATAGTTTCTTCTTTTATTTTTTAGTTATATAATAAATTCATATTGTCATATTAGCATGAGCTCAAAAATACTTGGACGACCTGTGAAAGTTTTAAACAAAACTCGTATTAATAGTGGAAGATTTGCTGGAAAACCCTCTGATTTACCCGTAAGCGATCTACCAACTTATGAACAGGTCATTCAATACGGTTACAAGGTTGAGAAAGAATTGTTTAATGGACAGAAACCTGACTCTGTATCAATCGTAACTAAAGTCAATAGTGACTTGTAACAGCTTTGGTGTAGGGTTAATCCAAATCTACCTCTGATAAAAGATAAACCATTGAAAAATAAAATATCAAGAACATTTCTAAAGGTGTTGTCTGCAGAACGAACTCAATCTAAAAACCATAAGTCCAGTATAAGCTGGCTAGAAAAGAAACTGGAAACATTGTTTGATGTGTCTGCTTGCCGGTGCGATCTTCCAATTATTGATGATTGTCATGATAGGTAAACATACATTTTTTAACGTTTTTTATTACAACTTTTTTTAATGTTAAGTGAAAAAGATTTTGTAAAGGTAAATGAAAATTTACGACCCCATCCCTCTGCCTTCTACTAAGGTATTAAAGTAAGGCATACAACCGTAAACTAACGGATGTAAGCCTATCCAATAAATAGTTTCTATATTGTTTTGATTTTAAAGTAGAATAATATACGTTTAGACGAATTGGATGTCGGAAAAGTAATTGCACAATGAAACACATAGTTTGTCTCTATGAGGAAAGTATAAAGGTAATTCATGCCATTTTTGTGTTGATATTATTAAGCATTTACAGTTAAAATTCATAATAATGTAAGGTTTGGGAAAATAAAATAATCTAAAGTCATTTTAAATATCGCTGCTCTTTTACAAAGTTATGTTACAATTATTATTGATTACTAATCATTTGACCGTTAATTCTTTCTATTTACTTTAAACTTAAATACGTTCAATTTTAGAATATTTGACTTATTTTAGGTCCCTGTTCTGGAAAGAGAATATTTAAAGGACCAAAGATGCAAGATAGGACCAAAAGGAAGTTGGCAGTTAGACAATGTGGACCATGTGGAGGCAACAAGGAACGCCAAAAAGTATATTAGAGAGGAAAACGAGGCAACTAAAAAGCTAATTAGACAAAAAAATCTTCAAGAAACATTAGAAGTCGATTCAAATGGTAGTTTTAGTGCTGAATCTTTAAGTTTAGGTTCAACTGAAAGTGAAGAGTTTGAGGAGCAAATACTCAGTAAAAGAAATTATACCGAATTAACTAATTTGGCCAAAGCTGCAATAAGATACGAAGTAAGCGATGCTGCAGCAGCTACAATAGCAACAGCTGTATTAATTGACTACGGAATAGTAAGTAAGAGTAAAAAATCTCAGATAGTGACAGAATATATGTGAAAAAGCACGAGTGGCTAAATCAATTGACACTACGCATCGTCAAAAAGTTTTAGAAATAAAGGTAATTGGTGTTGATAGCAAGAAAGACAAAAATTCATTAGTTCATGTCATGAAATACAAGAGCAATGGGGACCCTTTTTTTTATCGAACCACCAATGATGAACATCATCTCACTTTTACTTGTGAAAATTATCCATTCATTGGAAATTATCTCACACATGTGATAATAGAAAATGGTAAAGGTGGTACTATGGCTCTAGCAATATTAAATGTGCTTTCTGAATACAACAGTGTTAAAAGTTTAGAAGCGATTGTTCTTGACAATACAAGCTCTAACACTGGCGTAAATAATGGTTTAGTTGTAAAATTAGAAAAGCTTTTGAATCGTAGCATTCATTTAGTTGGATGTTTGCTTCACCAGGGTGAGTTACCTCTTCGTCATGTTATATCTGAAATAGATGGACAAACTAATGATCCAAAAAAATACAAAGGTCCTATTGGTATACAAGCGTCTAATATATTCATGCATTAACAACCTTTGGTTCAGTTTATTCCTATAGATTCCGAGATAGAGTTTTATGTAAATCCCGCCATTGTTTGCGATCTGAGTACAGACCAGCGTAAACTTTATGAGTATTGCATTGGTATAGCTAAAGGTTCAATTTCTGTGAAGCATGCTAATAAGAAACCTGGTCCTGTCTGTCATGCACGCTGGCTAACCCTTGCTTTAAGAATTATGATGGTTTATGCAAGAACTGAGATACCTACACATGATCTAAACTGCATCACAAAGTACATAGTCCAAGTCTACTGTCCAATGTGGTTTGCTGTAAAAAGTTCAGCGCATTACAAAGATGCACCAAAGCTTCTCCATAAAACAATACAGTTAGTCAAAAAACATGATGACAGAATTAAAAAGATTGTATTGAAAAATATTCAGGGTAACTCCTATTGCTGCTGTCAAGAAAACTTTCTTTACACTATGCTATTAGACGATGAAAAAGTTGTACGAGATCGTGCTCTCAATAAAATCTTGGAGATTAGGTTATCTAGAGAAACTAATCCAGACTTTAAGCCTAAAATCCAAGCTAAGACAATTATGACCTTGAACTTCAATGCTGATGTTTGGACCGACTTAATTGAAGTTTCTTCAATACAAATTGAACCTCCCACTACAATTTTTGTTTCTTCAAACGAATTAAAACAAGCTATTCAAACCGGAAATAAACTTTCTATAACTGACTTGCCAAACAATTCTCAGTCGGTAGAAAGAGCTGTAAAACTTACATCTGAAGCTTCTAAAAAGGTTTATGGACGGGTGAAGAGACATAACTTCATTTTGGCTAAAAACCAAAGTAGAGCCGAAAACAAGCGAAATGTGAAAAAGTCTGAATATTGTATACTTTTGTCAGAGTAATTTAACAATCTTGTATAATGCAAATATAATATATATATATATATTGAATACAATAAATAAATATAATATATGAATTTTTCTATGACTCTCGATGATTAGCACACATAAATTTGAGTTCAATATACTATTTTATGAAAATACATTCAAAAACGTTATTCCAGCATCAAACTTGGTTTAACTTTCAGTGTAAAGTCTATAAAAGCGTTCAAGTTCCTGTATAAGCTAAAAAGACCCTGACCCAAGCTAATTTTAAACACCAACAATTTTGAAGACCTTTTTGTTAACAATCGAGTTTAAAACTAGAAATCGGATTTTCTAGATTTGAACTAAAATTTTATAAAACTTTTCATAAACATCTGCGACGGAAACTTTTTACAAAACCTCGTTTCTACTTGGCATTAGCCAATAAGCTTTTATAAAACATCGTGAAAACGAGGCAAAACTTGTAACAAGTTTCAGTCGCAGATATTTATGATTTTGCGAAATATTTAATTAGTTTAAATGTTTGAAAAAAATATACAAGTAATAGAAAACTTTAAAATGATTTCCCAAAATGTTTATATATATGGTTTACATAAATCCCAAAGTTAGCCAACATGCTTTAGAAAAAAAAGTTTGCTTAGACAGTGGCTTACTCCTCAATTGCAGCACCCTTTATGGCCTTTATGGCCAAAATCAGCTTTTTCTTTCAACTCTGAAATTAGGGAAACATGAGATTGTAATTCATTTTAAAAATTAAATACTGACTGAGTGTATATCATCTAACACTTTGTGTGTATTGATTTAAATAAATATTTTGTTTATTATGACTAAGATCTAGTGTACAATTTAGATGTTCTGTTGCTGTTTCTGTAGGATATGTTTTTCACTTGCTTCATAGTGAGAAGTTATGAGTTCTATCCTTACCATGTTTTTGGTAGTAACCCGGAGGTGAATAACAATAAAAAAAATAAAATAAAAATAACTTAATACAAATACATAAAAAATTGTTTACCCATTTCGTGACTTGAGACTCAAACTTATGAGAGTCAGTGTTAGTTATAACCCAGCCGGCAAATAACGTTGAAATAACGTTGAAATATCGTTGAAACCTAACGTTGAATTAACGTTGATTTAACGTTTAGAATGAAAGTTTTTTTCAACGTTGATTTATCAACGTTAAATCAACGTTAGATTCAAACATTATATCAACGTTGATTCGACGCAAAAAAACGTTACAACAACGTTGAATTTACGTTGAGACAACGTTTACAATGATAGTGTTTAACGTTGATTTATCAACGTTAAACGACTGTAAAACACTTTTTTACCATCAAAACGTGCTATGTATGTCAAAATGTATATATGTATGTAAACGTGCTATATGCGTCAAAATATGATCACCACCAAAACGTACTATGCATGTACATTAGTGTTGCTGTACATTATCAAGGTATATTATGGATATTAAATCTATTCTTAGTCTATACTTAGACTATTTAGAACTTTTTCAGTTTACTTTAGTTAAATTAGCTAGGTATGATTAAAGAAAGAGATAAAACTTGTTTTATTCAAAAATACATATTCAAATATTACATATATTTACATGTAATTGAATAAAATCCACACAAATTTCTCTCTTTTCCACCACCTTTTTGAAATAAAGCGTAATTTAGAAAGTCAAATAATGTTCCATTAACCGAGGGTTCTTTTGGTCCATTGAATACAATAGAAAAAGCTGTAAATAAAAAAAATATATTAAAAAACAAAACAAAAAGGGAAGATTTAAAAAATAAATAATGAATGGAAAAGTGTTACAACTTATGAAGGTATATCTTTTTCAACGCCATATAGATTAGTGTTCTTAAAACATATTTTTCCACCTTTGCCCTTCATATCCATGGAGGCCATATAACTTTTCGAAAATATTCTGAATTTTTAAAAAATAATATAACTGTTAGTTGGTTATTAATAACTTTTTCAAATATTTAATTTAAATAAAACAACCTTTTTAATATATTAAAAATAAATTAATAATCAAAATATAAAACATTTCTAGCATTGAAAAATAATTTTCGGGGTGGCCACATAAAATTTTTATAAGAAATTTTATGTGGCTATTTATTAATGATTTAACGTCCGTGTTTATACACTTATGGGGCTTGGACAGGGATCAAATAATGTCATTTGTTATGTTAAATAGCATGCATTTTCTAAAGCAATTTTTTACAATTCCATGCACTTTAAGGCGTTAACCAGTTTTGCAGACCGAGAATGGGTATTTTGAACATTATACATCCATCAAAAATTAAAAAAGGAAGAATTAATGAGGAGCTTTGATCAAATTTTTACCTCTTTAGAGGATAATAGAGGATTTTAGAAGTGGTTTTAAAAAAAGAGGACTTTAGAGGATTTTAGAGGAGCTGCAGACACCCTGATTATAAATGAGGTAATTCCACCAATTAACTGTAATTGATTTATCTGTAAAAAAAACATGAAGTAAATCTAATATTATGCTTGTGGAGATATTTTATATTGTGGAGAACTATCCAAACCACACAAGTGGAAAATTTGCATCCAAGTTTCCACTTGTGTGCAAATCTTGCATCCACTTGTCAACATTCTCATTATCATATTTTGTAGTTGTGAATTTAAAATTTTCACAATACTGTTTGGTTTCTTTTAGAATTGAAATAGTTATACAAATAGTTATATATTTTGTATCAACAAAATAACTCTTCTTACCACATTATTTAAAAAACAATAATTGTAATATATAGATGTAATACCTGAAGAGAATTTAGTTTTTATTTATATAAACTTAAGCCAATTCTTCTCTGCATTTTAGTGCAGTTAATGCTTTGGTACCTGGAAGCCGACAAACAGTTTTATCACTAATCCAATTAGATGGAATTACTTCTTCTTGTAAATCTTCATTCCAAACAGCTCTTTTCCGCATATTCGATTTTGAAAAAATTACATGAACTAATATAAAATGAAGAAACCATAATATAAGTGTACTAACAGGCCTAATTAATCTAGCTAAATTTGAACATTTTATAACCATGATACTTGCTAAACAATAATATTAGTAAACATTATAAGCAAAGATAAGATTTTCTTTATTTTATAAATTTATTATATTTTAAACTCATTTTTATTAATTTATTTATTACTCTATTATTCAGCCGAGCTCTGAATATATTATGTTCAAATAACTTAAGGCTCAATAACAAAGACAAATAATGAAAGAATACTAGGTTGCTAAAACATAAACATCTAAATAAGATAATTATGGAATATTGAAAAAAAATAGATATACAAAAAAACAAAAATACTCATTATTAATATAAAATATAATAGTATAATATAAGGTATATTATAATATATGACACAATAATATAGACTTTTAATTAAAATATAAAAACAACAAAAATTAAAAAAGAAAATATTTTGATAAATAATAAATTATCATTCAAACAATTTTCAAGATCAAAAAATAACTTGTAACTTATTTTTTTATTTATCTTTATCTAATAAACATTACTTATTTTTCACTCATCTTCATCTAATAAACATTAATATTAATACCAATTTTAAACATTATTAGAATTTTTTTTATCAAAAAATAAAAATATTACATCAGTTACTTTTTGGGTTTTTCTTATTTTACTTAAAACATCAACTCCATTCTAGGCTTTTTTCATAATTGAGTTTTAATTTGTAATGTTGAATTAACACTGAAAAAAAAATATTAGCAGACAAAAAGAAAATATTTCTTTATTGAAATATATGCAAATATTTCAATAAAGAAATTTTAGATTGATTTTTATAAATATAAATTTATATCAATCAATCTAAATTTTTTTCTTTTCCGCCACCTTTTCGAAATGACGCGCATATTTAGAAATTTTTTAAAAAACATCTTCACTTCTAACAAGGCTGCAAGCAACCACTATAATAGTTGGAAGTTACTGGAAGAGAAAAGACTAAATCTGTAGAGCAAGATAACGATTGACTGATGACTTAAAAGATTGCAAATTATATGAATCAGGAAAGCAAGATGAAGGAAGCGAATTCCAAAGAACTGATGTTCGAGGAAAAAAACTAGAGGAATAAGAGTTTTTGAAGCACTTAGGAACAGTCACAGAAAAAGGATGAGACTTAATTGAATGGCGAGTAACACGAGAATGAATTTTTGTAGATGGCACAAGGGACGCTAGCTCTTTAGAGCAGTGCCCATTATAGTATTTGTAGAAAAGAGAAAGAGAAGCAACATCACGACGATGTGACAAAGGTTGGAGATTGGCTGCCAGAGCAGGTCCAACTATGTTTACAATGCGTTTTTGCACCTTGCCTAAAAAGAGAAAGAGCATCATTAGAAGATCCGCCCCAGATGTGGCAACAGTATTCCATACAGGGACGGATTTGAGACTTATAGAGATAGAGAATAGAATCTGGAGTAAGAAAGTATCGAGCTCGATAAAGTGATGCAACCTTAGCAGATGCTAATTTTGCAATGGATTTGATATACGGTTTAAAAGAAAGATCAGAAGTAAGAGTTAATCCTAGAAGATGAATGGTAGATGACTCATCTAGTACATTACCATTCATAAATATAGGAAGATCTAAATTATTACGATAACGATTGGTCGAATAAAATTGAATTTTATCTGAATTAAAGTTCACCAGCCACTGTGAGCCCCATGCTGTAGCAGAAGTGAGATCCTTTTCAAGCTCAGATACCCCCTCTAGGCAATCAGAGAGTGTAGGCTTCTTATCATGACAAGAGTAAATGGTAGTGTTGTCAGCGAATAATGCCACCTTAGATGTAAGAATATCTGGAAGATCCTTAATGTAAATTAAAAAGAGTATAGGGCCAAGGATTGAACCTTGAGGAACCCCTGAAGTTACAGGATGTGAAGAAGAGTGTTGTCCATCGAGGACAACTTTTATACTACGATTGGAAAGAAAGGACTCAATAATCTTAAAGATGTTACCAGATACACCATAAGAAGAAAGCTTATGGAGAAGACCAGCATGCCAAACTTTATCAAATGCTTTAGAAATGTCAAGTGCGATAGCCTTAACCTCTCCACCTCTATTTAATGCACGGTAAAACCTATCGGTTATTACTGTTAGCAAATCAGCTGTAGAACGAGAAGATCGAAATCCATATTGGTGATCAGAAAGTAAGTTATTTGGTTCAAGATGAGAGATTAAGTGTTTGTTGATTAAAGATTCAAAAACCTTGCTTATGACAGGAAGAAGACTAATGGGACGGTAGTTAGATGAATCAGATCGCTCTCCGGAATTTAATGAAAATAGGGATAACAGATGCTGCTTTCCAGCATGATGGAAAACAAGACTCTGATAAGCACTTGTTAAATAGTTTTGAAAGTATGGATGAAAGCTCCGGAGAACACCTCTGCAAGACTACAACAGGAATGTTGTCAGGACCACAAGCTGTTAAAGAGTCTAAGCAGCAAATTACTTTTGATACAGAAGCTGAAGTGATGCAAATGTCAAGCAAGGGATCAACCTGTTTGACGGCTATGTCAGGTAGAACGCAACTAGTGGAATCAAGAGATGATATTGATGAAAAGTTCTTAGCAAACAATTCAGCTTTGTCTTTAGGTGAGGTGACAAAGTCTGAACCATACAAGAGAGAAGGAATAACAGATTTGCCCTTATTATTGATACTGATAGAGATTCTCCAGATGTCTCGAGAGCCTAATTTTTGTGATGAGATACTAGATTTTATGACCTGAGAATAGCGAGCTTTGGCGTCAGACAAAACCTTTTTACAATGGTTTCTGGCAATAGTGAACAGATGTCTGTTTTCTGGAGAATTGTTTTGCTGATAGATATGGAAGTAACGGTTTTGATTAGAAATTGCTGCAGCGCAATGTGAGGAAAACCAAGGAGAAGAGTGAGGCTTGACCTGGAATCGTCGAGAGGGAATAAAAGATTCCATGCCAGCCTGAATCCACGAAGTTATGTAAGAAGCACATTTGTCAGCAGGAAGACGAAAGATTTCTACCCAAGGGCCATCACGAAGAAAATCACGGAAAGAGTCCCAGTCAGCTTTAAGGTAGTTGTATGTGGTACGATGATAGGGGGATTCTGATGAAGTAGAAGAATTTGATAATAGTTTTAGAGAGATCAAACCGTAATCAGAAGCGCCTAAGGGTGAATGTGGAGAAACTGAGCACTGACTAGGATCCAAAACAAGACATAAGTCGAGTAGAGAAGGTAAATGATTAGGGCTGTCTGGAAAACGAGTTGGAAAGTTGACTATTTGATTTAGAGATTGAAAAAGGCAAAAGTTGAGGGCCTTAACGCCAGCAGAGTCACTGACACTAGAGCCAAGCCAATCGGTGTGATGGGCATTAAAGTCACCAACAACGACGATATTGGCCGATGGATAAAGAGAGAGGGCTTGGTCAATTTGATCAGAAATAACATCGAGAATAGTGCAATCTTGGGATGAAGGAGAGCGATATAGAACAAAGAGAAAGGCGATAGAGTGAAGTGGTGCTAAACGAAAGCACATAAAAGAATAGTCTGTAGATTCAAAACTAGTTTCACGACAAATGGGTGAGTTCTTACGAATGTAGATGCCCAGGCCAAGCATGTGATTATTGGAGTCTTTACGAATTAAAGGAAGATAACCATCAACACTTAGATCACAAGATGGGGCAGCCGAACTCAAATTTGTCTCACAAAGAGCAAGTAGGTCTGGTGAACTTTGCAAGAGATAAAGAAAAATTACTTCGAAGACCACGAATATTAGTAAATGATAGGTTCAGAGAACTTGGTGATGACGATGGTTTTTTGTGTTTTTTAGTTTTAGGTACTTTAGTCATTTTAAATTTATAAAGAACTTGACTCAAGTATAGATAGTACGCAGTACACTATTTAACAACTAAGCAATAGCCTCATTACTATTAATAAACCCTAAGCCGTAACAAAGGGCTCCAAATGTGGCCTCTACAATGCACACCAAAAGTACGAACAGGGACACCATTCATGCGCAACATGGCACTGTTATTACTCTGATATTTTTGTTGATGGAATCAGCCTCTCTGAGAGCTACGACAGAGTTCGGGAAACCTGACTACCAGCCGGCCTCAGAACCATAAAACTGAGTTTTAGAGCTGTACCCTCATTAGGAGATAATAGAATGAGTTGCCCAGTCATAAAAATAGAGACACAAGCAATACCCACGCATTGAGTCAAGAAGATCCAGCATTCAACATCCTAAACTGGAAACAATGTATTAAAAATACATCTGCGCCAGCCTAATAGATTATGTCTAATAGATTATGCGAGAACTAATATTAATTTTTTTTTTTTATTTAAATTGAACTCATTATAAAACAATTTTTTTGCTAAATAATTTAATCCTTAAAATTCCTGAATAATTAAAAATTATTTTAATTACCTCGGCATTTTAAAGATATTCCATCAATTGCAATTGATTCACCTAAAAAAAACAAAAAAACAAGTAAAGCTAATACTAAAGCAGGTACTAATGTTTTTATATTGTTGTAATGTTTGTATTCATTCCCTGTTAGTTTCTGTAAGTCAAAATTTTAAGGTGGTTCCATAATAAATTCTGTTATATCTAAAATTTAGTGTTAGTCTGAATAATTTAATTTCTAAAATCTGTTTTGCATTGCCTGTCTTATAACATCTTTACTTAGAACAAAAACCATGTGGTTTAAAAATGAGCTAGAAGCTTTCAACAATGAAGAAAATATTGCATTCGCTAATCCTAAAAATATATTAAACCTGTCAGCAAAATCAGTTGTCAATAATCCAAGTATTAGCATCATTAAAAATTCATCTTTGCTGCATTACATTTATTTTGGCCCAAGTAGTTAAGGATTTTTTTAAAGTTCAAAAAACAGAAGTAAATGTTTTTTTTAATATCACTTTATCTCTTTTGATTAATGGTGATACTGCACTAACTGATGAAACACATTGACAGATGTAAGGCCAGTATAAAAGTCGAAAGATCTATTATTTTTAAAATAAATGTTTGTATACAAGTAAATTGCAATAACACGATTTGTTTGGATTATGTTTATATACAAATTTGTCTGTTTTCATAGTAATAACTGATGTGATTGAAGTTAATTTTTTCATATAAATCTTTATTTTTTTATTTCGTGCTGAAGTTCTTTTTTAAAGTTATCAATTTCCTTTTTTAATTTTTGATGCTCTATTAAAAAACAACTCTTAGCATTAAATTCAACATAATTTAATGGATCATTTTTTGAAAAAGTTGTATTATATTTACATTTAATAATATCAGTCTTTGAGCATTGTAGCCCAAGTTAAACGAAAAATATCGATTTTTAAACGGTAATGTTCTTTCAGGAAAATCATCTGAACATGTTTTCGATCTCTTAAAAATTCTATATGGTATAAGTTCAGTATTTACATTTTTTTTCCATTATAAACCTCTATAACTTTAACCGTTTAAATAATGTTTAACATAAATTTTATATCGTATTTTTTGTCAACAATGATTAAAACAATGACGTTGAAATAACGTTAAATTATCAACTTTTAAACTGTAACGTTGATTTAACGTTGAAATAACGTTAAATAATCAACGTTTAAACGGTAACGTTGATTTAACGTTGTGACATAGTTGAACAACGTTGAAACAACGCTTCAACCGAATTTCAACGTTGAAACAACTTAATAATGCCGGCTGGGAATATTGTAGGAATAGCATGATATGATTATACCAATATACAAGTTCGTAAAAGAAACACATTATACAAGTTATAAGAAGCTTATTAGGTAATTTCTAGTCTAGTTCCACAACAAACTAAAAAACTTTCCATTCAAATAAATAAAATATATACTATGATTAAGACATTGTCTTAATATAACTTAATTGTCTTAAATTTATACTTAATATATTATGTATATTAAGTTAAAACCTTGTTTTAATACAACTTACAACTGTCTTAGACAACTGAATTGAATGTCTTAAAAAAAAAGGCTCTGTATTTTTATTGGGGTAGGTACAATCGGCGGGGCGGGGCGGATCAGCGGGGCAGATCATTTTAACGGTACAAACGGCGGGGCGAAAAGGACGAAAAATATTATATAATTTTAAAATTATTTTTACAAAAAACAACGTGATCCGCCAATTTATATCAAGTGATCCGCCAAACTTTATATAGTAATCTGCCTAATATTTTGATTGCTTATATCAAACTCTTTAAGTTTTACCAATTGTTCTACCAAGTAACAACGTGATCCGCCAAACTTTATGATGTGTTACGTTATGTTTACGTTGTTTTTTGGTAGGAAAATTATTAAAACTTAAAGAGCTTGATTTAATCAATCCAAATATTAGGCGGATCATTTTGTAAAGTTTGGCGGATCACTTGATATAAATTGGCGGATCATGTTGTTACTTGGTAGAACAATTGGTAAAACTTAAAGAGTTTGATATAAGCATTCAAAATATTAGGCAGATTACTATATAAAGTTTGGCGGATCACTTGATATAAATTGGCGGATCACGTTGTTTTTTGTAAAAATAATTTTAAAATTATATAATATTTTTCGTCCTTTATTAAAATTATAATTTGCAAATACCTTTTAAATATTATTTCTTTAATGAACTTAAACTATATCTGAATCTTTAAAAAATATTTATCTAATAAAAAAAAAATAAAAAAAAGTTTTTTTTTATTGTATTTATTGAAGTATGACTTCCATTTTAATTATATTATAAAATGTTAGCAACGTTTAAATTATCCGCCCCGCCGTTTGTACCGTTAAAAAGATCCGCCCCACTGATCCGCCCCGCCCCGCCGATTGTACCTACCCTTTTTATTGGCATTTAATTAAACTGCTAAATAGTTTAATAACGGGTATTTAAAAAACCTATCATTGCATTATCTATTTGTAAATAAAATATTATGTGCAAATATTATATATGTTAGAAACTTTTACTATATAAGTAATGTTAAATATACAAAGTATACAAAAACATAACAAAAATGTCAACAGTTTTTGAAAATCAAATAAAGTTTTAGTAACTTTTATTTATCATTAATATGATAAAAGTTTAATATCTAATTCGAATGTAGAATATAAAGAAATAATGTATTAATTATTAGTATCACAGAATATAATGCCTAAAAACCATTAAATTAAAATTAGATTAAAAATAACATCTTTTTCGATAACGGTTTTTCAACCATTTTAAAAATGCGCAAGTTTGTAAAATCAAGTTGTGTTTACGTTAGAAAGCTGACGTTGTCAAAAGTAAAACGTAAAAAAAGCAACGTTGTTCCAAAGTCGTTCCAACGTTAATCAGACTAACGTTGGTTTTACGTTAAACAACCAACGTTGTTCCAACGTCGTTTTAATGTTAACATTCAAGACTTTAGATGATAACGTTTTTCCGACGTTGTTCCAACGTTTGATAGCAAACGGTAGAACAACACCGTTATGCCGACGTTGGAACATCGTTGAAATTTAGTTAACTTGCGTCGCGACCAAAATACAACCAAATTACAACTATGGCTTGACGTCTTTTTCTTACTGGGCGAGCAATCCGATGAAATGAAGATAACTTTAGACTATGAAAATCCTGTTGATAAAAATTTCCGCAAAAGATACAAAATAGCATTATGTATAGAAGATATCTATTTGTTCTTCATATCGTTATGCGAAAAAACAGTTACACAAAGAAATAGGGAAAGCAATCATATCAACAAAAAATGATGAAACTATGCCTAGTAATAAATTTCTTGTTTCTGCATTAAAAGAATTGGTAATTGTTTCGAAAGCAATTCAAATTGAAAACAAAGAAATAAAAGAGGAACTAAGTTTTTTGAAAATGAAAATGCGTCTTCAAATCAATCTTACTGAAGACCTTAAAATAAAAAAAAACTCTGGAATTAAATCGGAGTATATTCCTATCGAATCAAGTTCCAAATATAAATTTCGGTTATCATGCACAAAGTGAAAAGAATTTTTCAGAGGCTGAACCTATAAAAAACGTCATTGAACAATCTTGTGGTAAAGCATACTCAAACGTTGAAACAAAAAATCAAGTTTTAAATATAAATTTCAATTATCGTGAACAAGGTGAAAATAAAATCTCATATGCAGAAGCTACATTCAACAATCTTGCGGAAAACCATTATCAAACGTTGAAACAAAAATACAACTTCTATTTCAAAAAACCTCTACAAATGCCTCAGCTCAAAACCAATCAACATCATGTACTTCTGATATAAATAATTTCAAAAATTCCAAAAACACAATAAACAATATCGATGATCTAAATAATTTTATATTAGTAGGTAGAAATAAAAATCCCTCCGGTCAAGAAACAAATTTTTCCTCGGAAAAAAAACATAAAATTCTCCAGCCTGTTTTCGGTACTAAAATTCCAGAAAAAAAAACAATAGCTGGCCAAGGAATAGTTCGTCAATTTGAACTTTTTGTTGGAGGCGTTAGCAATCAAATAAATGAGGAGGATTTAAAATTCTATATAAAAACGGAAATAGGCAGGGGCGGATCCAGCATTTTTTGGTCTTTGAGATTGCTAACTTCCAGACATGGAGCAAACTTCAAACTTTTATATGTTTATACTTATGTTAAATAAGGATGCTTTGCAAAAAATTGCGATGATTGGAGGTTGGGAACAAAAAAGCCCCAGAATTTGCGCCCCCCTGCCCCAAATGTGAGAGCAACAAGTTGATGAAACAATTTTTTTATTTTTTTTAACTAGACTTATATTCATCGATAAATTTTAAATTTCATAGTAAAATAATTTAGCGTTCAAAAATTATGACCATATAAAATTTGCAGCCCCCTCAAATTGAGGGGGGGGGGATTTAAACTTTATATGGTCATAATTTTTGAACACTAAATCATTTTACTATGAAATTTAAAATTTATCGATGAATATAAGTCTAGTTAAAAATAGTATAAAAATTATTTCATCAACTTGTTGCTCTCACGTTTGGGGCAGGGGGCGTAAATTTTTGAGCTTTTTTGTTCCCAACCTCTAATCATCGCAATTTTTTGCAAAGCATCATTATTTGACATAAGTATAAACAAATAAAAGTTTAAAGTTTGCTCCATGTCTGGAAGTTAGCAATCTCAAAGACCAAAAAATGCTGGATCTGCCTCTGGAAATAAGTGTCACAGCCATATCAGTTAATTTAAACAAAGAAAATCAGTACAACAGATCTTACAAAGTTTCAATAAACGGCTCTGACAAAAACAAAATATTTAACCCTGCTCTACGGGATAACAATATAATAGTTAAGCCGTATCGAAAAAACGCGCTTTTATTCAAACATTACAAAAAATCTGGAAACCAGTGGAAACCAGGAAGCCTTTTATAAATAAAAAAGGATTCAGACACCCCATTACAGGAAGACATACTTCCGATAACATTTAAATTATGTACTTTTAACTGCCATGGACTTAGTCAAACATTGAATATACTGAATTGTTGATAACTTCTCATAATATAACTTTTATATGCGAACATTGGTTATCAAAACTAGAATATCCCATTATAAAACAAATAAAATGTTATTTCCCATTAGGCAAATAAACACGAGCATGGTCGACCATTTGGTGGATATGCGTTTCTGCTTCGGAAAAATTTGTTTCAAAATGTCATTATTCTCTACGAAGATAATCATATTCTTGTAATAAAGGTTATTAAAAATAATACCAACATTATCATTATTGGTATTTTTCTCACTTCATCGCGAATTAATCGAACATCTTTAGATGAATTCGAGAATCAGTTAGACATAATTAAAGGCCTTAATAATAATTATGAAAGTGTTGGCGAAGTAATTGTACTAGATGATTTTCAATTGTTTCCTAACGGAATATATGATTTATTAGAAAGATCGAACTTCACGAAAAATAAATACTCCACGGCTTTATCAGAATTTATAAAAACAAATAATTTTAAGCTAGTAGACGTAATTAAAGGTTCTGGCCCGAAAATAACGTATCAATATCATACACTACCAAACGCATCTTACATTAATCATATAGCTCTCTCAAGGAATACTTCTCTTTAGTATGAGAACTGTATTATAGCTCCTTTTTTGATCTCAAAATATGAGTGATCATTTGCCAATATCAATTGTAATTGGACTCAGAGGCCAATCTCTCCGTAAAAAGTTAACAAAATTATAAACAATAGTAGCATTCCTAATTTTGCCTGGAATAATCAAAGTTTTATACAATTACAGGGGTGGGACCGCAAAATATGAACACTTTTCTGATTGTAATAATTAATTTTCTGTTAAATATGAACTATATTAAATGTTCAATTTGACCTCCTTGATTCTCGTAGATCATTTTACAACGTTTAGACCAACTCTTTAGACACTTTCTGATGAGTGAGAGAGTACAACTACATCTAACGAGAAAATAGTTATAATAAAACAAAAACGTTCACATTTTGCGGTCCCACCCCTGTATATAATGAGTGTTTAAATAACAATTTTAAAAGTTTTCACTTTACGAATAACAATTACTTCAAAGAACTTATTGAAATCTATTCTTTTATTACAAAAAGTGCATATGAGGCTCTTAGCCAACACTTATTCTTAAAAAAACAATCTTTATATTCAAAATCTTGGTGGACTCCAAAGTTAAGCAGGAGCAAAAAAGTTCTTACATTTCATTTTAAGAAATGGCGTTAGATAGGTTTCGAAAAAGATTTAAGCTCGCTTACTTTTAACCGATATCGAATGGCAGGTAAAAATTTCCGCAACGCTGTCAAAAAAAGCTCAAAATTGTAACCTTTTAGCAATACACAAAAATCGAGAAGCTAAAAAATACCAACCCAAGAAACTTCTGGAATACCTTTGGATACATAAAGACTGATACAAACTCAAAACTATTTACTATTAATAATAAAAAAGACAAGAAATAAATCACTAAAGAATTAGCAATGACGCATTACCACTTCGAATTTTCATGTTCCACATGGTACCAAATTTGATATGGTAATAATATCAGATAAAAATATTAAAACGGCTATCTCTCGCCTAAAATTAAACAAGACCAAAGATGCGAATGGAATCTCTGCAGAAAATTTAAAACATGCACGTTGCGAAGCCATAACAAAGTGGCTAAGGAAATTCTTTAACTTTATTATCAAACACGGTCAGGCCTTAAAATCGATGTCTACATCACTTATTATACCTCTTGCTAAATCTTATAAAAAATCATTTACTGATTCAATTAACTACCGTGGTATTAGCACCATTCCAATCTTTACAAAATTAGTAAAATATATTATTTTAATAATCTGTCCAGAAATAACAGAATCTCATCTTTTTTAATTTTTTAAACTTTTTTTAAATTTTATGATTTGTTTGTGCTTTGGCATCAACAAATATTTATATTAAAAGTAATAACAAGTCTTTATTAAAAATAAATTATATAAAATTTAAATTACATTTTATATAATTTTTAAAGTATAAAGTAAAAAAACAATTTATTATTATTATAGTTGTAGCCGTAAATTTACATAGAATGTACACATACAGCGAGCAGGGGAAACACCCCACTATAAACAACCAGTTTTATAAATATTTGGTCCAAACTTTTTCCACAACCAGGAGTCTAGTCTATTTTTGAAAGAAAGTACAGAGGAGTACAAAGTTATTTGCTCTGGTAGATTGTTCCAGTATTTTGCTG
The DNA here is from genome assembly GCF_022113875.1 of Hydra vulgaris. Lineage (NCBI taxonomy): Eukaryota > Metazoa > Cnidaria > Hydrozoa > Anthoathecata > Hydridae > Hydra > Hydra vulgaris. The sequence continues at coordinate 43,823,564 of NC_061161.1, read as the reverse complement.
ATCTATTATACAAATGATTATATCTTGGAAGACAGTTTAGAACATACTCACGCCTTATTTTAGAATGGTGACCACGAGACACGGAGTTAATATATTTTGGTAGATATTTATCATTAACTATATCAAAACGATGTATTAATTTAAAAATTTGGATTAAATCGCATCGAAGGCGTCGAAACTCAAGTGATGGTAGGTTTAATCTTTTTAGCCTTTCGCAGTATTGAAGATGCCTCAAGCTGTAAACCCATTTTGTAGCTTTGCGTTGAACAGATTCAACCAAAGCCATATCAGCTTTTAAAAAAGGAGCCCAAATGGACACTCCATATTCAAGATGTGGTCTTATAAATACTTTATATAATTTGAGAGCCATTTTTTCATCAATGAAAGTGAATGTCTTTTTCAGCATACCGAGAATTTGTAAGGACTTAGAGACAACTGTTTGAATATGAGCGCTCCACTTGAGGTTAGATGTAAAAATGACTCCTAAATCACGTTCTTTAGTAGAGCTTCTTAGAGATTGGTTGATTCCTTGGTTATTTTGAAGAAAGTAATTGTAATGGGGGTTGTTTCGACCGTAATGAATGACGCAGCATTTTGAAGTGTTTAGCTTAAGTAACCAAGTGTTTGACCACTCGTATACCAAGCGTAGACGATCCTGCAGATCAACAAAATTAGATTGCGATAAGGTTTTAGAAAAAAGTTTAGTATCATCGGCAAATATCTCAGAAGTTTCAGTGAGTTTTGCAAGATCATTTGTGTAGAGAATGAAGAGGAGCGGGCCGAGAACAGAACCTTGAGGAACACCACTGAGAACATCAACCCATGCAGAGCTGGTATTGTTAATTGTAACGCGTTGCTTTCTGCCCACTAAAAAAGATTTAATCCATTGTAGGAGTTTGCCGTTTATTCCGAAAGATCTTAATTTTAACAAAAGTCTGTTGTGAGGTACAGAGTCAAACGCTTTGGCAAAGTCAAGATAGATTACATCAATAAATTGGTGAGATGCTATGGAGGACGAAATGATATCAAAAGTTTCTATTAGGTTAGTTACGCATGATTTATGATGAAGGAAGCCATGTTGATTTGCAGAGAGCATTTTATTATCGTTAATGTGCTTTAAAATTTTTTTCTTTACAAGTTTTTCAAAGATTTTACAGGCAACAGATGTTAGTGAAATAGGTCTATAGTTTTCAGCAAGTAATTTATCTCCCTTTTTTTTATAGATCGGACTAATATTTGCTAATTTCCATTGAGTGGGTACTACTCCAGAATTAAAGGATTTATGAAAGATTTTTGTTAATGGAATTGCAAAGCTTTTGGCACATATCTTGAGTATTAAGGGATGCAAGCCGTCAGATCCGAAGGATTTATAAGGCTTTAGATCGGCAAGTTCCTGAATAATATCTGAGATAGAGAAATCCAAGTTTTCATTATAAATGCATTCAGAAAGAATACCACTTTTATTTAGCAAAGGAAAACTTTCAGAGCTTTCAAGTGTAAACATAGATTTAAATTGAGAGTTCAGAAGATCAACTATATCAGGAAGAGCTTCAATAATTCTGCCTGAAGTATCTTTGAGAGAGCGAATTCTATCTTTAATTTTTAGTTGTTTGTTGATATGTTTGTAAACGATTTTTGGGTTGTTTTGGGATTTTGATATTATTTCTTTTTTATGTGCTTTTTTTGCTTTAAATATTTCAGTTTTTACTGAACGATTTAGGCTATTGTATTTTATTTTAAGCTCACTATTCTCCCATTTGGTAGAGCAGTTTATATGCCAAGCGGATTTTTTTTCTCGGATCAGGTTTTTAATATGTGGGGTAACCCAAGGATCATACTTTTTTTTTGTTTTATTAATCTTGGGAATAAAATATGTGCAAGCAGTGCGATAGTTAGAAATTAGTATATTGAACATTTGATCTGCAGTTTTATGCAGGAATAAAAACTCCCAGTCGATTGATGCAATAAAGTTAGATATTGAATCGTAATCACCTTTTTTGTAATTAAACGATTGAGATTCACTTTCGGTAAACAGTTCTGAAACTAAGAATCTCCAAGTGATACTAAAATGACCCTTAGTGGTGTTACCTAGTATAGTACTAGGAGACAAGTTTAAAATAGAATTACTGTTGTAGGTAAATAACAAGTCCAACATATTATTTGAGGAACCATAATCAGTCTGGAAAGTAGGAAATGTGATATGTTGAGTAAAAAGGCTGTTTTGGAAAATATTCCAGAAATCATACTCGGTAGGATTGTTTGGGTTAAAAGATTCAATACCATCGTTAGACCACTTTATATTCGGGAAGTTAAAGTTACCGACAATCAAACAGTCATCATAGGGCTTTTTAATTAAACTATGAGCTAATTTGAAGGATTCAGCGACATATTTTATTAAACTGGCATCATTTGGTCTGTATATACAACCAATAAGTATATGTTTGTTGTTAAATTTTACAGATACCCAGACTTGTTCGAGAAAATTTGTATAAAATTGGTTAACTTCATGAGAGTTAAATACGTCTGTAATGTAGATAGCTACACCGCCACCTCGACGTCCGTCTTGACGATCTTTACGATATAGGCTATACCCATCGATATTAGGTACTGAGTCATTTCGAAACCATGTTTCAGAGATAACAATAACGTGATAATCAAACGTTCTAGATATTGAAATTAAATCGGCCATTTTATTATCGAGAGATGTAGCATTAGTATAATAACAATTAACGCTATAGTTTGTTTTTTTGTTATGAAGATTTTTACTTTTGTATTTTAAGTTTGCTGGTAAAAGAGTGGAAGAAGGGTAGTAATGTTTATGTAGTGGTTTGTATATTTTTGAGTTTGACGACTCCGCTGCTTCGTATACCGTATCTAAAGGGCGATGTTTTTAAATTGATATTACTATTTAATTCATTACGCTTCATTCTTAACTGATAGTTTAAATATCTTTCAGCCTCAGTCAAATCTGGGCTTATAAAAATATTTTTATAATTATCTGAATTTTTCAATTTTTTTGCTGCTGTTAATAATGGGTTTCTTTCGGAGACATCAGAAAGTTCGACGATAATTGGTCCTGGTTTAGAGGACGTAGATTTAATACGTTTGACAGATTTTGGTTTTGCATCAGATGAAATAGTAACTAAGATATTCTGAACCGTTTCCTTATCGTCCTGAACCGTTTCCTTATCGTTCCTGAACCGTTTCCTTATCTTATTCTGAACCGTTTCCTTATCTATTTGGATTTGTTAATGTCAAAGCACAAACAAATTTCTTTTTCAATTAATAGCCAAGTCAATGAATAGGGGCGACCGGGGTTGTCTTCAGTAATTTGATCTTATAATTTATTTTTTATTTATTTTTTTCATTGTTTAAGGGGGCGCCGTTAGACCGTTTTAGGGAAGGTGGGGGGGCAGCTTGTCCCCCATGCCTTATACAAAATCCGCCACTGCTTGCCATATGTACACTACCAAATACAATTATTGCAAAAAGTCTTTTTGAAATAATTGTTTTTGAAGGTTATCAGCTCTTTTTAAAAGAGCTGATAAACAAAATGTAAAAAAAAAAATAGTAAAAAAAATCTAAATGTATTAAGGAAGCTGGCAACTTTCATAAATTATTATTTAAGAATATTGCTAAAGTTACTTTAATAATAAAAAAATAAAAATTTATTAGTCTGAATGAGACTTTTGACATATTTTTCAAAATTTAATGTAAAAAAAACTAACTTGTAAAAAAAATAAAAAGTTACTTTTAAAATAAATGTGTGTGCTATTATTATTATTTTTTTCATTCACTTTTTGTAATCTGATAATTTAAATTGAACGAAATATAAAAAATTTATCTTGCAAAAGTTTATAACAAAAATAATTCTTTTTAAAAAAGACAACTACTAATGTGACGTCACATTTCGCTTGAGCGGACCTTCTACTTTAGAAGGCCTTGATACATCGAATATTTATATCGGAAATTATTATTATTTTGATTTAAATAAATTATATATTATAACTTAATAACAAAAGAAAACTTTATAAAAAATTTAAAACACTCTCAATTTTTTGAAACTGTTCCGATGTAAAATAAGAATATAAACTGTAACTTTATTTAAAGGAGTAAAAGGTATGGCGACGAGTAAAAGGTGTGCGTAGCCTAATCTCTAGTTTGAAGTTTTATTATTCTGGTTGAACAACTTTGGCGACAATGAAAATAGTAACTTTTGTTTTTACACAAGCTAATCAAGCGTGGATAATCTATACTATATAATAGATAGAAAAATGCTGCAAACAATAAAACACTTGTAAAATAAAAGTGGTTGTGTTAAAAAATGAATGTAATAATTTCAAATCTATTCTTTTTTATTTTTGCAATAACCGTAGAATCTGCAAAAGTAAAATATATCAATGATAGTCTAACAACTTATCAAAAGATAGTCGAAGTTATTAGGCTGTCAAATAAACCTTTTTTAAGTGACATCAGTGAAAAAGACGATCTTGTTAATTGGTTTTCTAGTGAATCTTCAACAATATGGGAGCAAGTAAAAAGTTTCACTGATGAAGTTATTCTTCCGTTAAATTTTACCTCCACGCTCATAAGGTTAGCCATTATTCCCAGTACTTTATTAGGTTAACCATTACTTTCAACAAGTTTTCTGGCCCCAAACTATTACTTAATAAATATATTTGTAATAACTAACCAATCGCGTTTGTTGAAGTTGAACTTTTCAATAGTTTATTAAAAACGAAAAAGTGTCCATATATATATATATATATATATATATATATATATATATATATATATATATATATATATATATATATATATATATATATATATATATATATATATATATATATATATATATATATATATATATATATATATATATATATATATATATATATATATATATATATATATATATATATTTTCTTTAGCGAAAAAAAAGATGAGGTGGAGACAATATCTGGATTTTTAGAAAAAGGAAATGGCTTAAAAATCAAAAATGATTTTTCAAAGTTTCTTTCAAAAAAGGTTTATAGATTTTATATAATAAAATAAGATATTAATAAAAGTTTTTATTTATAAAATATAAAATATTTTTTATTATTATAATTACTTAATAAAATATGTTTTATTGTTAGATTAATTTTGAATATCGTTTAAAGAATGTCACAGAAAAGTGAATTTTATGTTAAACTTTTTTATAACTATAGGATAAGTTCTTCCCACAAACTATTTCAAGCAGTAATATGTCATTTGATCCAAACTGGATAACTTTAGTTATCTATTATATGAGAGCTTCTTCATTGATTCATTTAGCACTATTGGATCCTCGTCAATCTAAAGCAAAGGTATTTATGTAATTAAGCAAAAGTTATAAAAAACTGTTAAAATGAATGAGTTTTATTTATTTTTGTTAAAAAACTAATTATCTAAACTAAAAATCTAATTTTAATATTGTTAATAACCTTCAGTATATGATTTTATATTTCATCACGTATAATTAAACGCGTTTAAAATATTTATTTTGTACTTGAAAGTTTTTTATTAGTGAAAATAACAGTGGATGTACCCAAAATTCGACTTTGACTTATACATTTTTGCCGATACTTCGGCTTTGACTGAATTTAGGGGTGTTGTTTGATGAACCATTAACTCCGATAAATTATTTTTTGGTAAATAAAATTACTAAAACTTGGTTTCCAATAGTAGAAATAAAGCAGTTGGACAATTTTGTTGTAAGCTACTTTTGCAGAAACCAGTTTGTTTCTACTTCCACAACAAGTGTTTTACAACATAAAATTCATTTACACAACCGTCGTTAAGTTACATAACTTACACTTTTTATTGTAAAACAATTATCTAATGCATCTGTTGTGCGACATTCTTAAACAGCAAGTTTAGGCAACTGCTATAATATTTATTAAATTTAAATAACGCTTTAGCATGGAAAAAGAGATTAAATATTATTATTTAATCTCTTTAAATTATCCAATAATATTATTAGTTGGCGTAGAAAATAAAGGGAGTCGACGGTCAACGACCGTTCGAAATTTAAAAAACTGCTAATTTCGTTTTAAATAATGAATTCTTACCGGTCAAGGTTGACCAATTAAAGAAAAATAATTATGGAAAATAAGGTTTTATGAAATATAATTTGGTTATAATGTTTTATTAAATATTATGTTATCACATATGTAAATATGGATATTAAAGTTTTATGAAACATAAAAATAAATTGTATGAAAAATAAGGTTTTGAAATAACCAGTATCTATTTTGAAAGTACATATTTAAAATTTCATAAATTTTATATTTATCTATATATTTAACACAGCATGGTGTTTGAATAAGAAAAAGTTAAATTAGGCAGACTGTTTAAAAATGGTGTGAAATTTAAGTAAAGTTTTTAAGTGCGAATTTTGAATCGGACTATTGAGGCAAAATAATTATTGCGTCATTTCATAGTTAAACGTGAATACGAAGTACAAGACTGATTTTCAAAAAAAAAAATTGCTGAAAATTTATTATGATTTGGGGGTTTGCCTGTCTACAAACTAAATTAAATTGCCTGCCCATTTTACTAGTGATCAGAATCCGCCACTGAATTATAAAAAATTTGTAGAAAACTAAAACAAAGTTATTATTCACAGGGCCGGTGTCGTCGGCCTGATTCAAATTAAATTACTAAATTTAAAAGCAACTCAAAAATAGTTAAAAAATTTTAAAAGAAATATTAGAAAAACAGAAAACAAATTTAAACTTTCTTCCGTTTTATCTTTCTCAAGTGGCAGAAGAACAATTTTTAAATGGGCTGAGCGAAAAGACGATTGGTTGACTATGACGCAACTTTAGAAGTCATAATATATGGCAGCATACAACTGTGTTTGCAGAAAAAATTTAAATTTTATCCAAAAAGGTAACTTTTTTTACAAGAAAATTGACCAAAGATTTAATTGAAAAAACGTTAACATGAATTCAAAGTGACCGTCAATTGAAATAGGTGGCCGTCAAAATAGTGATACTAGGACAATATAATATAAGCATCAGCAAAACAATAAGTCCAAATCAGAGAATAATCTTTAGTAACTCACTAAATGACACTTCTTTAATCAGCATACAAATGCTCCAACTTTCCATATCTCAAAAAAGTGGCATATAATATATTCGATCTAATATTTGAAACTGAATTCGAAAATTTATGTGCCATAGATACACAGTTTGTGCTTGGTAATACCAAAAAAGGACATTTGGTATTATTTTTTAGTTACTTTCTTAAAAACAATATGAAACTTCTTTCTACAAACTTTTATAAATTTGTTTAAAAAAAAAGCAAACTATGATAAAATTTTAAATGTTGACTGTGTGCAACTGTAAAAATTATACCAGTTCATAATATGTATAATGAATTCGTTTATTACTCCAGTATTGCAAACAATTTATTTACTGCCACTGCTGATGTTTTACAAATTAGAAGTATGGAAAATCCTTGGATAAATAAAGACCTTAAATTCCTAATTGGGAAAAAAAGAAACTTGAGATATAAAACTGTCCTAAAAAATAAAACATGCTAATTTGAGAAAGTTTCGGATTGTAAAATCTTGAATAAAAAATTCTAAAATGAATTATGAACAAGAGTTAGTTAAAAAAGCTAAATAAATTCCAAAATTGCTATAAAAGTATATTAAAACCCAGTGAATGGTAAAAGATTTAATAAAGTTTTTAAGAAAAGACGATGGATATGTTTCACAAGATCAAGTTGAGTTAGCGAATATTTTTAACAAATGTTTTCAAGATGTATTTGATATTAAAGCCGATAGTTCTCTTTTGAGTCTTAACAAAAATAAAGCCTTTGGACCCCCGCGTCATCTAAGTCGGTCAACTGGCGTCCCCTAAATATAAATTTCTCATTACAAAATTCTGCGTTTATTTTAAACGGAAATAAAAAACGGAATTAGAAAACAAACCATCATTTACATACCTGCTTTATAAATTTGCCCGCATATATGGAGAAAATAAAACGGAGACGTTTTGTTTTAAGAAATTAACTCTATAATCATAATGTTAACAATCAATGTATTTTTTACAAAGTTCGGTGTATCAAAGCTACTGCTATAGTAAAGTAAATAAAATGTTCATAAAATTACAATAATATGTTCATAAAACTAAAATAGCTTTGCAAACGGTAAACGTTTTTTTTCAACGGAGAAAAACAAAAAATTATCAATAAACTGATTTCAAAAATGAACGTAAGACGTTTATACAACGTTTTAGTGACGTCATAAGGAAGGAAGCGTAAAGTTTATTGTTAAATGGTATTCCGAGGTACTCTGTGATACGACCGTTCGGACCTATTGGAAAAAATTATTAAAACTGTTAGGTACCCGGTTTTTTGAGTTCCTAAGCTTTCCAATCCTTCCTTTTTTAGTCTCTTACTCAAGATAATTTATCACTGATAATAATATATGACTGCTTTACGATGTCAGTATATTATATCAAGCATTTCATATTTTATTCGTAGAAATAATCTTATTTGTTTTATTGTCTTTCCAAAATTGATGCATATTAATAATATTTAGTTATTATTAGTTTGTATTTTTGTGTGTTTAATGTGTGTACTTTGATACACCGAACTTTGTTAAAAATACAAAGACTGTTTACATTATGATTATAAGAGATAATTTCTTGATTACAAAAAGGCCCAGGACCTTAAGACATAGCACGGGCAAGAGGGGAAGGGAAATATCCCCCAACCTCCCTCACCATTCCCACCCTGCTTGCGATAGCTTTTTTCGTGAATTTATATTTTGATCAAAATTAACGTTTTCAAAATTTGTTCTTTAATTATATTTATTATAAAATATTTTAACTAATTTAAAGCATTAAAAAAAAAATGTGACTTAATATTTAGATAAATAAGATTTCGGTAACTAATTATTGTCATGATTATTATTTTTTACCATTTAACGGGTCGCTCAGACGACATGAAAATTATATATAGACTATATTTGTGAGCAAGTAAGCGCACGCCGTTAGGCCCAATATCCCCGTGTTAAGTGTCAAATTTGATTTATTCTTATTGCTGTATTGCTCACGTTAAAAATATTTTCAAGTAAAAAAGATAATAAACCTAAAACTTTTAAGGATTTGAGCGTTTATATGGGAAATCTGTGTGGCAAGAATGGGATGAAGAGAGGGTGTGGTTGTTAGATCCAGATTAACAATTTCAGTTAAATATACTTCAGATATAGTTTTGCTGATGTGATCTTACGTTAAAATTTTTTTTTATTGGTACCTTAAACGTGTTGCCAGCTGTCCAAAAAAGACTTCTAAAAAAAGCGAATAAAAAAGTACAACGTCCTGCCGTTGCGATGATGAATGGTCGGTATTTAAGCAACGAAATTGAGATGAAAAGATTATGTTTGGTCTGTAGAATAGATAACCACTTAGCTCAATGCTGCTTCAAAAAGTTTACGAATTCAAAAATAATATAAGTGAGATCAATTGCCCTTGTGCAAGTGACCTCACGCTTTTCACACAATTTCGAACCACAAAATCTTTGAACTTGTGTGAGAATCTTCTGATAATCAATTAATAACAATTTTTGAATTTCAACAAAAGTGAATCTAGAATTTCAAGAAAGTAAGTTAATATTCTGGAGCTTCAAGAAAAATTCCTAGTAAATTATATCAAAGTACCTTAAGCCCAGTAATAATTTAAATACACCATCATTCAATATAACAATTCGGTTTTATTATCCTCATCATTTTCATTTTCGTAAGCAAATAGTCCCACTTTTCAAATATCTATAGCTTCTAGCACTGTGTCATCATTAGATCAATACACACTTCGAATAAAAATTGGCCTAAAAACCTGTCAATTGTGAAATCAGAATTTATTACGCTGTTTCTATGAGAGAAATGCGTGATGCTTTTTCAATGTGATAACTAAAAAAATTGGAAAGTTTAAAGATAAAAGCATTGGCTGAACACATAAAATCATCCCGAATTCATGAACAGGCTGGATGCTCTTCGATTAATAAAAGCCAACCGGCAGCCATATTCACATCCTTCCTTCAAACCCTGCAAAAAGCTATCGGTTGGTTAAAAGTAAATCGGAAGTTTTTAACGTCAGCAATAAAATAAACTCGTATTCTGATGTCTCCGTTTGGTTAACGGCAGGAGTAAATTTTGTTATCGGAAGACTGTTAACTCCAAAATCTAACCCTGCTATACCCTTCGCTTAAAACTTTTATTGGAGGAATTTTCTATTATATTAATAAAAAATGGTATCCTATTAAAACAAACATAAACAAATAAGTTTACTTTTATAACAAATAATCTATAATACTTTTTAATTTGGTAATGCATAATTTGTATGATTTATCCTTTAATTTATTTATATAGAATATATATAGAAGATATATATAGAAGATATATATAGAATATATATATATATATATATATATATATATATATATATATATATATATATATATATATATATATATATATATATATATATATATGTATATATATATATATATATATATATATATATATATATATATATATATATATATATATGTATATATATATATATATGTATATATATATATATATGTATATATATATATATATATATATATATATATATATAGTATATATATATATATATGTATATATATATGTATATATGTATATATATAGAATATATATATATATCAGGCCCGTAGGAACAAAAATTATATTGAGGGGCAGTGTTGGATTAAGGGGTGCCAAAATAGTTTTAAGGATTATTTTTTTTTGGGTTATTAATTCTCCAAAAAAAAATTTCCTCGAGCCCCGAAAAATCTTAACCCGCCACTGTAGGGAAGGGGGCGGGGGAGGGCAATACTACTGAGTAGGTCATATAGTAGTATGTCAATATTTTTTGTCAAAGAAACTTACGCCGAAAATACGGATAACAAATTTGGTCTTTTCTATCCTTTTTTTTTCTTATATATTTTACCTAATAATAGCAATGATTAAAAGGTTGAATTCTTACTTTTGAAACATATTTTGGCTTTATAAGTTCCCATCTGGTTTTATAATTTATAATATAAGCTGAACGTATCAAAAAATTTTTAACTTGTATGTAAGTTTTATAAAATAGTTAATAATATTAATTTTATAACAGGCACGTGATAAAGGGTGTTTTATAAAAACCACATAGTAAAATCTCTATGCTGTGGCCTAGGTAGCAGCATGAATTTTTGCCTACTCCCCTCTAATAATTATTTTACAAAAATATAAATAAATTTTTAATAAAATATATCAAGCGCTACTTAAAAAAACAGTTTTGATATTTGATTTTACTTTCCAATCCATGTTTTTGAATTACACTGTATAATTGTATCATACCTCTGTATTATATGTACAGAGTCCTGTATTACAGGACTGAAGCAACAAAACATTGATTGGTTGGCCAATAAAGCTTTCAATAAGCTCTACGATAAAGCCCTGTAGAGGTTACATGAAACTTTTTCTGTTAAAATCATACCCAGCATAACTAAAAGAGTTAAGACACAATTTTACAAAAATATCTTTTTGTGTGTTTTTTATTAAACTTTATATTAAATATTATTTAAGAGTTATTTTTAGATGTCTTTGATTTATTTTTACTTTGTTTTTTAGAGATTATAATTGTAATTAAAAAGTTTTGTAACATTTTTTGTATCTTTAAAGATTCATTTTAGCCTTAAAAAAGTGCATTTTTAAAAGTAAAATAATTTTTGAATAATTAGTTGCCAATTTCCTAAGCAGCGAGAACACAGTAGAAGGTACACAGTGAAATAACTCATTTTGAAGTTAATATATATTTTAAACACGACGAAAATAAAACCTCCACTTTGGTGCAATAAAGGTGATCGAGATTTCTTGAAAGAGTCACAAATTTACTCGGTTTTAATATTTTGATCCTTTTGCAAAAATCGAAGAAAATAGAGTTATGAGAAAATGTGTATTTCTTAAGAGTTAAGAGCCATAAACATAAAGTTTAAAAAAGTGAAATTTAGTATTAAGTTGATACAAACTCTTTGATTTTTTTGTATTATAGCGTGCTTAAATTAAATTTAGAGAATTTATCAGCAACCATTATTTAAAAAATCACCGGGTTCGATTTACCAAATAAACAAAATCATCGTTTGTTGGTATCGCAACATTTAGATGCGATGAGAAAAACAGCACGAAAACTAATTAAACAAACTGGCTAACGGAGGAATTTTAACTAAAAGAATTATCGGAGCGGTTAATAAACGGAAGGATTAGAATGCCATTTTTTGCTCCGTTTTATAACTGGCGTTTAGATTTTTTTTCTTAAGGGACGCTAAAATTCTTTGTTAGTTTAACGGAGAGATGTGAATACGGCTGCGGAATTGTTTTCGAAAGTTAATTAAATTAATTTTCAGTTAAATAAATTATTTTCAACAGTTATTAAAAAGCGAATGAGAAGGAGAAGAATTAAACTTTAGTTTATATTTATAGAAGTGTTAGAAATTGAACAAGGACAACGAGTTTAAATATTTTCTATTTCAGAACATCTTGATACTGTTCGGGAAAATATTAGGTTGTTGAAAAATATTAATTGAAAAGAGGAAAACTGACCTTTTTTTTTTTAAAAAAAAAAAAAAATTTAAAAAATATAAATTTTATTGTAACATGACAAAGGATAGGGGAAAATGGGATGGGATAAGAGTAGGGGGTTGATATTTTGTGACACCTCGTGATAAAGAAGAAGGGACCAAAAAGTTTTTTGTTTGATATCTGGTATTGAAAAGTTTGGCACCGATACCGGCATCAATAATATGATTTGGTATCGCAGTTCGGGTCTTCACGAGAACTTTTATCTTATTTTTATAAACGATTGGTAATTTGAAATAAAATATTTATACGGTTAAACGTAAAAAAAGGTATCGAAAAAGAAAAGGTCCGATACCAACATAACCGATACTTTTGTTACCAATATTGCGTGATCTCGATATCGATATCGTTATTATTAGTTATTGTGACTTTTTCACCTAAAAAATCTCGTATAATTTAACCTATGATTCATAATTTGTTTAAGTAAGATTTATAAATAATAGATAAAATATTAAATAATTCATAGTATGAATTATTTAATATTATATCTATTATTTATAAATCTTACTTAAATAAATATTGAAAAACTTTTTTTTATTTTAAAAGAATGCCCAAACCTTAATCCTCAATTGATATATGTACACTCCACTGCGCCTATCCCTATTTAAGCCAATGTTTGTACACTACACTGTGCCTTTCACTTTAAGTCAGTAAGTGTACGAGTACTCCACTGCAACTAGATCTAAATCAGTCGAATTATACATGCATTGATGTACAGGTTCTATGAAACTTTGAAAAAAAAAAAAAATAAATAACAATAAATAAGCAATAACAATATTTAAAATACATAAAACTACTTAGAAATAATGCATTAAAACACTAACGAGTATAACTCCAATAACGAGTATTCAAAATGTGTGAACCTAAAAAAGTATTAGTAGGCATTTTTTTGTTGACCTTATTTTTACTAATTACGAGGGCTGTGTATTAAATACATATATAAGTTTATTTAATTCAAATAATTGAAATATTTTATGATGAAACTATAGTTTCAATAATGTATACATTTTTGTCTAATTATCAAGTACACTATAGTGCACAATGGGTCCAGTGGCGGTGCCAGCATTTTTTGATCTTTGAGATAGCTAACTTCCGGAAATGGAACAAACTCCAAACATTTATATGTTTATACTTATAACAAATAAGGATGCTTTGAAAAAAATTACGATGATTGGAGCTTAGGTACAAATAACGCAAAAAATTTGGCCGACACTGCCACAATCGTGAGAGCAAAAAGTTGATAAATAGTTTTTGTACTATTTTCTTGTATTTATATTCATCGATAAATCTTGTACTTATATTCATCGGTAAATTTTAAATTTCATAGTAAAATATTTATAGTAAAATTTTAAAAATATGTTATAGTAAATTATGACTATATAAAGTTTTAACCCCCCTCAATTTGAGGGGCTCGCAAATTTTAAATGGTTATAATTTTTGAATGCTGAGAGATAATGCTATGAAACTCAAAATTTATAGATGAATATAAGTCTAGTTGAAAATAGTACAAAAACTATTTTATCAACTTATTGCTTTCACGTTTGGGGCATTGTCAGCCAAATTTTTTGAGCTTTTTGTTCCCAAGCTCCAATCATCATAATTTTTTGCAAAGCATCCTTATTTGTTATAAGTATAAACATATAAATGTTTGGAGTTTGCTCCATGTCTGGAAGTTAACTATCTCAAATACCAAAAAATACTGGCGTCGCCACTGAATAAGTCTCAGGCCGCTATTGTGACTTCTTAAAGCATTTGTGTTGTGATGACTGGCTGTACTTTTTTCTTTTTACTTTTTTCTTGATATGTTATCCAAATCCCTGTCCTACTCTGAGCTAATGCTGAATATTAAAGTGTCATTGAGCTGATGAGATTTATGCACGACCTTATTATAGAAGGCTGTGGATTCATGGCAAAAACAAATTGAAATATATAAAGGTCCTATATCTCTTTTTTTGATCGAAGTTGCCCAACTGATTTCAATTTTGTCGATAATGCAACCAGGCATTGCTGATCAAAATGTCAGTAAAATTTAAAATAGTTTTGATTGTCCAATTTTTTGTCCTTGCATTAGTCTTGTAGTATGCAATTAAACGTTCAGGCTTATTCACACATCTTATGTACTTGTCGAATTGTAAATTAATGGCAGGGCAATCAATTTCTTCAAATCTTTTTTTTTGTGTGTCTGCATTTGGACATTGAATTGGCCCCACTGCAACAGCTTTGCTGTAAAACCATTTTACCATAGCTGCAAAGTTGTCAGGAGAAACAACTGTCACTGTGACAAACTTTTTCATTGAGCATCTGCAAATGAAAGAAATGATCATATACTGTAAACTACATTCCTCTGTAAAATTGCAACGTACCAATTCCAGGAATAATTGAATCTTCTGCAACAGTTCACTGTCCTTTATTTCATCAGGAGATCTAAAGTTTTTACATTTTGCCACTGTTACAAAAAACTATTGCGTTTATATTTTGTAAAATATTGCACAAAAGTTAAAGTTCATCAGTTCCGTCCCTATGTGCATTACAGTGCACAACGGGTCATCAATAATATATAAAATAACATTTTATATGTTAGCATTAATTCAAATCATTCTTTATATATTCATTGTTCAGTGACGGATGCAGGACTTTTTGGTGTTTGAGATTCTAGACATGGTGCAAACTCCAAACATTTGTATGTTTATATTATGTCAAATAATGAAGCTATGCTAAAAATTGCGATAACTGTAGGCTGGGAACGAAAAAGCCCTATGAATTCATCATCAACCCCCACTCTAAACGTGAGGGGCAACAAGTTGATAAAATATTTTTTGTATTTTTTGTTTTGCTACTATTCTCATCTAGACTTATATTTATCAATAAATTTTAAGTTTCATAGTATTATCTCTCAGCATTCAAAGCATGCGTTATGACCATATAAAGTTTAAACCACTTTCAATTCGAGGGGGTTACAAATTTTATATGGTAATTATTTGTGAACGCTGAGTGATAATGCTATGAAACTTAAAATTTATCGATAAATATAAGTCTAGTTGAGAATAGTAGAAAAAGTATTTTATCTACTTGTTGCCCCTCACGTTTGGGGCAACAAGTAGATAAAATGGGTGGGTAGATAAAAGGGGTGGAGGTGGAGGATGATGAAGTCAAAGGACTTTTTCGTTTCCAGACTTCAATTATTGCAACGTTTGCAACGCCTCATTATTTGACATAAGCATAAACATGAAAATGTTTGGAGTTTGCTTCATGTCTGAAAGTTAGCTATCTCAAACACCAAAAAATTCTGGATTCGTCACTGTCACTGTGTTAATTACTCTCCTAATATTATTAAATCTTTTTTTTTTTTTTTTTTTTTTTTTTTTTATAATTCAGCCGTACAAATATTTACAAGTTCCGTAATTTAAAATATTTAAAAATGGCAAGGACGAGAAGAAGACGGGGTTGTCTTATCACCAAGTCCCTTGTTTGTCTAGACATTTATATAAATACATGGTAACTAAAATGAAAATTAAAAAATTAAGGAAAAAGCAAAATATTACAAAGAAGTTTATATAAAATGCAAAATAGTTTAATAGTTCAAAGTTTTGAAAGATATTTTTTCGATTTTATTTTTTGAAAGAAAAATTTAAAAGTTCATTCAGAAAAACAAAAATATCAAAAAACTAAAAAACATGAAAAAAGTAAACGTAAAATTTAATTTACAATCTGTTCTTATAAAGTGTAATATATTAATTCCTCAAAAACAAATTACAAAATATTAATATAAAAAATTAAAACTCAAAAAAGATTACTTTTTTTCCATACCTGTCATGATAAATCCATACCTGTCATGATAACTGACTTTAATACCAGCAGTTTATCAAGCTTTTAAAAGAATCATACCATTTTTTCACTCACATAGAATACACTCTCTTTGCTTAGAATACAAAAATTTTATTATTATAAATTTATAATTAAATGTTAATGATTATTTTAAAATTACAAATAATAATTATATACGTTTATTTATTATGAAATAAAAAATAAGTAATAATACAATTTATAAATAATTAATTAATAGAGAGAAAAATAAAAGAAACCAACTTTTTTAAAGACTAGGATCCAAACAACATAAAAAGTAAATTGACTGTGAATAATGAAGAATTGTCGTCAATTTGTTTTTTATGTTATTGTGCTTTTAAGAGCTATACAGTTGTTTTTACACATTGCATATGTAAAATCATTTGATGCATTTGATTTTTCTTTA
Source organism: Hydra vulgaris (assembly GCF_022113875.1). Classification (NCBI taxonomy): domain Eukaryota; kingdom Metazoa; phylum Cnidaria; class Hydrozoa; order Anthoathecata; family Hydridae; genus Hydra; species Hydra vulgaris. Next base: position 43,806,636 of record NC_061161.1, on the reverse strand, counting down.
GTTAAAATTTAGTTAAAAAGTCAGTTTTAAAAAGTTAATTTTTAAGTTAATAAATGTAATTATAAAAAATAATAAAAACAAATAAATTGTAGGTTTCAAAATAAAAATTTGTTTCAAGTTTTTAAAAAAGCAGCCTTTATTTTGTGTTCATCGACTAAATCGACTAAAAGTCGACTAGTCGAAATTAGTCGACTAAGAAAAAACGAATAGTCGATTTAATCGACTATAGACTTCCTACTAATCGACTAAAAGTCAATTTAGTCGAGTGAAAATTTAAAAATCCTTTTACCTTTTCATTCGATTTAACTTTTCAATCTTTTATTTTTGTTTTTGTTAAAAAACAAAAGCGTGTAATTTTTCTAACTATAAATGTGCAGGGTGCAGTGATAACATTAAAAAAATTTTTTTTTTTTGAAATTTATTTTGCCTGGGTGTGCAAAAGTTGTCTATTCATATCGAAAATACTCTGTAAAAATTTCAATGCTCTAGAAATTTATCTTGAGGTGCCCCAAGGACTTTGAAATCCCCCAAAATCCCCAAAAAGTGACCTACGGAAAAAAATTTAGAAATGTTTTTTTTTTATTGAAATTCATTTTGTCTGGGTGTGCAAAAGTTGTCTATTTATATCAGAAATACTCGGTAAAAGTTGCAATGCTCTGGTAAATTATCTTGAGGTGCCACAAGGACTTTGAAATCCCCCAAAATCCCCAAAAAGTTAGAAATTGCAATTATTATTAAATTCATATTTTCACAAAAAAATCAATGACTAAAAATAAACTGATCTTGTTTTTCGATTTCTATTATAATAAACCTGTATGATGGTTTTAACATCATATCAGAACCTAATGAAAATATATTTATGTAAATTGTAGAACTTTGAGGTGCCACAAAGATTAAGAATAACAATTATTTCAAACAAAATTAAGTAAGTCTGGATCAAGTTTATTTTCTGTCAGTTAATCATTTCAAGAACGTCATTTTGAAAGGCTGAAATTAGATTTTGTGTTAAAGACTTTCATAGCTGATCGCGACTCTATTCTTGCACGAATAAAACTATCACGCTGAGGTTCACAGACTTCCATACTGGCTTCAGTGACAAGCTTTACGCCTCTCACGCAAAGTATGCATTTCTGGGTGAGCAAAGTATGCATTTCTTTGGATTACAGAATCAACAATTTTCTTGAGCTCGATAGGCAAGTATCTGATATAATGCACCATTCAAAAGAGATGGCGACTGCTATCCGTACAAGAATGCTTAGGCTTCACTTCAAACCAAATAGGTGCATATACCTTTTGTACGTAAGTTACAAGTTTTTGTCTGGCTTTTCTGTAGATAAATATAACCGAAGGATACGACTAGCAGTTGTTATCCATCGAGAATGACACATGGGTCCCGGTTTTCGATTACCCAATTCAAAACTACATTGGCCAATGGATATTGTTTGAAATATTTCATGCAAGTACCTTTGATCTGTACTTATCAGATCATCTGCATCAATGCTGGACAACACATTTCCTTTGATTGTTTGAAAACTGACAATTGGCAAGTCCATGTTCTTCAACAATTTTCCGATTGGACCACTAAATTAATTTGGCCCATGTATAGATCCATCCAGGTTAATCAGGAGATGTCTCAATGGTAACTCATTTATATGTAATAAACATACAAACCAGTGTAGAGATTTGTTGAAACGAAGCTCGAGAAGTCGAATAATACCACCAATATTACCTGTGTTGACATTCGTGCCTTCACATCCGATTGCCACCAATGAACTGGTATCAATATCATTTGCATTCAAAAATGATATAATGCTAATCTTTATACTTTGTGAAGATCCCTGTGATGTTTTAACATGTCCCAGGTATTCAGAACTAGGCTTTTTTATGAACACAACGTGCTCCTTGGTCTCCAAAGCTGGATGATATCTGTTTCCTTAAATGATCTGGCTTCGAGTTTTGTCTTTTCGACCATCAATTTATAACCCTTCTAATGTTTTGGTAGCACCAGCTTGTAAAATTTTTCTCTTTTTCTGTCTTTCTCTACGAATTTTACTTGGGTCAATAACATCAGATGAGTCATGTGCATTAATAATGCCATAATCAACCAAAACAGTCGATTCTAATGCTGCAGCTGAGCGATCCGATACTCCCCATCGATCACATTCACAAGCTAATGTTGGTAGTGGAGTTCGCATTTGAGATTTCAAAATTTCTTGTGAGCTTGCATTATTAGTTGATGATGGTGACTTAGGCGAGTCTGTCATGAAGTCAACATCTTCATTACTATCTTTCGGTGATAGATACATCTAAATCCTAACCTTACGTGACATCATTACAATCATCCTCCAAGCTACAATCTGAAAGCGATTTCAAAGTTTCAGCATTTGTAATTGATTCAAATTTACAAAATCTCAATTCATCTACAAGTTTTCTTTTCAGTTTCTTTTCCTGCTGCTTTGTTTTTTTAATATCAACGTTGCCAATAGCCATTTTCCTTTCTGTTCTTTGATCTGCAAGGAATATTATTTCATTTGGTGGAACTTTACAATTCTTTTCACAAGCACATGTTGAAAAGTCTTTACATTTACATGAAGCAATATCAAAAATTTGATTTGAGTCAATTTTGAAGTTTTCAACTTTGTTCAGTTACTGTGACTCTTTGTCCTTGGACCTCTGTTTAAACGGTTTCATAATTGAGCGATATTTGTCATGGTAATCTCTTATTTTAGCTATTATTTGCTGACAGGTTATTACTGGAATTGATCCTTTGTTCCATATTGTCTCAAGATCAACAGATATCTTCCTGGTTGTTTCATTAATCGTGGCTTCTTTGGTATGGCCATCAGACAATTCTTTTCTTACTGATATAAAATGTTTCATGATATCTGCATACGTTAGCAAAACATTTATGCTCATCCGTGAAATGATGCCAAATAATAGGCAAATGTTATCATTGCGAGTGAGAAGTTTTTTCATTCGTACAGTTTCAATCTTTTGTGCCATGATCTAACCATACAAAGACAACACAGCAAAAATAAATGATAATTTTAGTAATTATCTGCTAGATTCTGTGTTGTTTGTTAGACGCCGTTTGTATTTTACATAATAATACATGCACATTCACTCGCCAGATGGCAGCATTGTAGCAGCTAATTATATAGCACTAAATAATAATATTATTATATCACTCAGACACACTCAAATTTAAAAAAAAAATTTGAGTGTGTCTGAGTGATATAATAATATTGGTAGTCCGTGTCTATCTCCGTACTCCGTAGTCGGTAGGTCACATTTTGGGGATTTTGGGAAATTTCAAAGACCTTAGGGCACATCAAGATAATTTCATAGAGCATTGCAATTTTTACAGAGTATTTCTGACATGAATAGACAACTTTTGCACACCCAGGCAAAATGAATTAAAAAAAAAAAATTCACTGCACCCTACTATAGATGTCAAGGATTGTAGTTTTGCCGAATACCAAATATTCGGCTAGACGCTCGGCCAAAGCACCAAATATTCGGCTGCTGAATATTCGGTGACACTTTCCTGTTTTGAGGGTTCCAAACTGGTTAATTGAAATGTATATCGTGGGTATACTGGCAAAAGAGGTTAAGTCAAAATTGGCAGTCTTGACTTAATGACTCAGTATTGTAAAGTTTACACTCTACAAACTGGCAAAATACAAGTCGAATGGTTGTGAAAATTTATTTTTACAACCAGAGAAAAGCTTTTCTCTGGTTATTAAAAAATTTAAAATCTATAAATCTTTTCTTAAATAATAACTTAACATTATGGTGTATTTAATGGCAATATCAAATGCAGTTTAATAAAATTAGAAATGTTTCAAGTTGGAAGAAAACTTGAACGATTGATTTCTCTTAACAAAAAATTTTGAGTTAACGATTTTTGCCAGAATACCCACAATATTTCGTGAGTATTCTTGCAAAAAACTCTACGCTGTGGGCGTTTTTGTTAACTTATAACTTGGCTGTGTAAAAGCACACAATAGTTGATTGTTACATTAATTATACTTAACTATAGTTATGTATAAACGTGTAATACTCTTTAAAGCACTAAAAAAGATTACAAAATTAACCAGCTCAGGTTTTTGCATTTCAGGGGTAATTTCAGAAGTTAATATAGATAGGTCATCTCTACAACCTGAACTTAAAACATCGTTTAACTTTAATAGGAATGTCAATTACACGGTTGCGATAAAACGATGCTGTAAATCCTTCTCAGTGAAAGGCCATAAATCCTTTTGAGTAAAAGCCCATAAATACTTCTCAGTGAAAGGCCATAAATCCTTTTGAGTAAAAGCCCATAAATCCTTCTTAGTGAAAGGCCATAAATCCTTCTCAATAAAAAGCCGTAAATCCTTCTTAGTGAAAGGCCATAAATCCTTCTCAGTGAAAGGCCATAAATCCTTCTCAGTGAAACGCTGCTTGACACCTATGATGACTCAGCTCTACTTCGTAAAAAGAAAAAAAATGTAAATGAAAAACGATCAAACTAATTTCTACGAAAAAATGCACACATATTAAGATGTGAGAAAGAATAATTCCAATTGCAAATGATATTCGTTTTTACATGAAACCGTTTGCTTAACCAGGGTTGGTCAGCAAAAGTAAAACATTATTCTAACAGAACTAGCAAAAAAAAAGTTATTATTTGAGGTGGCTGCGTACATAATGAATGGCTGTTTTAGGAGTATGACATCATTAATTAAAACTATTACTCGCTTTTTGTTTACTCATTAAGTCATATCTAACTCATAGCATATTAGCACTATTTAGGCTCTTTCCGGTGTTCTGTAATAAGATCGTAAGGACTTCTGGGAGTACTTTAATAACTGCATAAAAAAAAGGAAAAATATTATACCTAACTAAACAATTGGTTATGTATTTCATTAATTTTTTTTCTTTTGTTAACTCAATTTTTTGGTTTTCATAAATACTTTCATACAGAGCTGGCTCGGGGGGCCCTGAAACAAGCTTTTATTCCATTTTTTTTTTATTCTTCAGCTTCATGATTATGATCTCTAAAATTATGTTTATAAGTTATAATAAAAATTACTTTTTAGAGATTAAATAAATGTGCGCTTCATCATGAGTTAGAACTACTGAGAGAAGATGTTATTGGAGCAGCTAAACATCTGTATAAGTTAAGATATCAACACACCATAAACGGTAAGCAATATAGCTATTAGTGATGTATCAATTGCATTAGATAATGATACAAATAGATAAAAAATCAATTTACTGATTTATATCGTAAGTAATTTAATATATATATTAATATATAAATTAACTGTTTTAAATTTTAGTAGTAATCCTTACAAAAAAAATACAAGTCATGATCTGTAAAATAGCTTAACTTTAGGAAAAGTGTTTTTTTTTAAAGTTGTTTCAATCCTTCCAGAATGTCATGTTTATATAAGAAAATAGCATTATGGAAATCTGGCTATCTACCACGGACAAGAAAAACAAAGAAAGCGAGTTCAAACATATTTTGATGAAATTAAGCAGTTTTATTTTAAAAATATACACAAGTGTTTGTTTTTACAATAAATTATTTAATAGTTTATTAATATAACTTTTATGACTTTAGCTACACTATATTGTTGCAACTATTACAGCTGGCACCACATAACGCAACTATAAAATATAAAGACAATTAGAGCACATTTAATACTTTGTCATTCTTTTGGTTCTGATTTAAACTCTTCAAAATGTTCATAAAATTGTATTTCATGTTCAAATTAATATTTATTTTTAGGTGCAGGTATTGGAAACTTGAAAGATGTACCTGATGGCATATTGCTTGATAGTTCTATGATTCCTAAATATAAAAAATCAAGTGACGCACAAGGATATTTATCGTAAATATATCAGTTTTTTAGTTATTTTAATTTGATAGAATATTTCTTATTATTTGTTTTAAGATGAAACTGTAATACATTAGGACAGCTGCAGCTAAAACACTGAAATTTTATACAAGTGAAAATTAAAGTTGTTGTAAAAATGTTAATAGTTTTAATTAAAAAAATGTTTACAATAATTAATTTTTAAAACATATTTGATGTATAATATCTTTTTATTCTTATGTATATTTATTAAATTTATTTGTAACTTTATTGACTTGTTAAATATTTGTTTATATTTTGTTGCTTATATATGCTCATAATGGTTATATATAATCATAATGGGCTGTGTATGTTTATAGACACAAAGGAAATATAAAGATAGTAAACTAAAATCTTTTCTTAATGTGAATAAACAATATTTAGAATCCAGCAGGAACAAGACGATCTTAAGGAGAAAAGTGACAGACTATTTTTTATATAATTTTGAAGAAAAGTTTTATTAGCTATTTGATAGTGTTAAAGTATGGTGTTTGCAACAACAATGGTGATTTTAAGTTCAAAAATAATTGTATGATTATCCAATAAAAAAAGAACTTATTATGGTTCTAAATATAGGGTATAAGGACTAAAAGGACAATATAAAAATACAATGTGGTAAAGTGTTTCGGGCCATTCAAAGCCAAGTGATCCAGAGGTCCCCACTCGATCATCTTAGATTTTGATAAAACTTTGTATGTATACAATTAAACATTTTTCATGAACATTGCCAAAGTTACAGGTCAAAATGTTTGTTATTTTGGATTTTGCGGTACTTTTTGTAAGGCTTACCTAAATATCAATATCAGTCAGTAGCTAAAAACCTTATTTTCATAGTCTTATTTTTGCAGTGAAAATGTAATATATCTTAAAAACGTGGATTCTTAGTAAACCAAAGGTGCAGATTGCAAATTTTTTATTACAACTTTCATTTTATGCCTAGATATTAGTCTATGGTTCAACAAACAGTGTCACAAATTCAACACCATAAAATTTTATTGTTTTTTTTTGTAGGGTCATATCTCCAGAACAAAAGGTTTTTCAGTATTGCTATTTTTTCTGAAGGTTCAACGTACAAATATAATGATATAGATAAAAAAAGCGACTTTTTAGAAAATGTTTATGCTGAGTTATTCTGAAACCAATATGGCGATAAAAGTGAAATACCCTAAAATAAAATGTATTTAAACCCCTTAAACCCATGTGGGCAAATTTTGTTTGTTTTATAAATTGCATCATTGGAAAAAGCTTATTTCACATTTCTAGAAATAATGAAAATCATAATGGAGAGATTTTTTCTATGAACAAAAAAACATTAGGTCAATATATAGATTTTTTAAATTTACGATTCCGTACTAAACATAAGGATTCATCATACTGCATTAAAAACAAAGCTTACTCTACCAAAAATCAAAATATTATGGTATTTAAAATATATATTTTTGATATTTGCTTGAGTTATTTCAGAAAAAATAAACAAATCTGCAAAATGTGAAGCGCAATATTTAAAATGGCGCATACTTATGCGCCACTTGCAAAAAATTACTTTTTTGCAGTTTAAACTGCAAGTTTTTTGATAAATTTTCAATTTTAAGATTTTTTTGTAATTAGATTCTATTTCTAAAAAGCTTTCAATTAATTACGTGAACAATTATCAGGCGACTTTTATCTCCCCCTCCTCCTTGTCAACAATTTGTCAGTCTTCTCCTTTCCCCCATCCCCCTCCACCTCTCCATCTCCCAATAATAATAATTCTTTACAACTTTAACAAAAAACGATTAAAAGTAAAATGTTTTAAAAAAAAAATTTTATTCAACATTTTAACTTATGAACATTTATATAAATAATATATATAGTGCGGCCGTGGCGCAGTGGTTAGAGCGCTTGCTTTATAAGCATGAGATCGAGGTTCGAAACAAGCTGTAGATATTTTTCGCGTCACGGTAAGGAAGGAGGCGTGAACTTCCTGGTTAAATGCACTTCCGCGGTGCTCTGCGACAAGACGTTAGGTCTTCTTGGGGCACTTAAATAATAATTATATATATATATATATATATATATATATATATATATATATATATATATATATATATATATATATATATATATATATATATATATATATATATACACATATATTTTTTTATTTATTTTTCTAATTTTTCCTTTTTGCGATACTTCGGTCTAATTTGTATTAGACCGAATAATCGCAAATTGTTTTGTAACGGTTTTTTAAATTGTATTTTACCATCATCAGACGTAAAATACAATTTAAAAAACCGTTACAAAACAAAATTTAAAAATCATGAAAAAGCCATTACAAAGACGACGTCAACAAAAATTATTTTGTTTTTTTACGATTTTCTTAAATAGAGGTCTCCAACTATTTGAAGCAACGTTTACCCCGTTATCCCTGTTAAGCATTACTAGGAATTGTTTAACCTCCTAAGATGTTTGCGCATAGTTAATTTCAAGCGATTCACTTATTTTCCTTTCATGATAATTGTTATTTATAGATAAAGTTTTTGGGTGCAGCCAATCGAATATGCCATGGCATTCTTTTCAATGCTCAGAAGCTCCAGAAGCATGCCAATTGTCATTCATGCTATTAATTTAGTGTTCTATGCTTTTTTGCAAAATTCTCTTTATTTTTTGCCTAATATAATATACGTGTTTGTGTGGGGAAATTTATATTGGGAAAACAAAAAAGATAATTTTATGATTTTTAAATTTTATATTTTAAGTTTAACGGTTTTTTAAATTGTATTTTAAATATATAAATGCAGTATTTGGAAATATAGGTACTGCGTCAAAAATACATTAATAGGAGATAATTGTGCACGTGCTGCTCAACATACTACAAACCATTACGCAATGATTTTAAGTATGGGAGATTTCCAAGTTGGTGTTTAACTAAATATTACAATAATTTTTTATGACATTCTTTAAATTCAATTAAAATCATTATACTTTTTTGTACGCTATAGCCCTTAATAAAAGGGTGGGGTGGGGGTGGGCAAAGCGTTAATTAACTTTTGGAAAATTTTCCCACCCACCCCAAGCTTATTTTTATTTTTATTTTTTTTAATTTTATATTTGTTTGTTTGTAATTTTACATTTGTTTGTTGGTCGTATTACAACTATATATTGTCAAAAAAAAAATAATGATAATAATAATAAACTTTCACAAATATAAAATAAGGTATCTGAAAGAAGATCAAAGGATCTTGTCGTCAGAACCTTAAATAAGTTCAAACAAGCATTAACAGTATCAAATTTTTACAAATTTCATATATATATAATCCAAATATATGTTATATAATCCAAAGAGAGATCACGCGGATCTACTCACCAATATTTTATATAAACGTATACGTTAAGTAAAGAGTATAAAATCAACAAAATAAGTAAGAATAAACTTTTTACAAATATAAATAAGAGAAGGCAAAGTTATTAATTTATATTATTAATAATAACATAATACGTCTTCTAATGAAAAAAATTAGGGTTTTTAATTTACTTTTAAAAAAACGAAAAGTAATGGGTAGTTCGAAGTCAAAATTGGGCAAAACAATTTTATTTCAAAGGTGTGGTGCCCGATAGGCAATACAAAATTGATTAAAGTTCGTTTGACAGAAAGGTTATTTTAAAAAATCAGTATTTGTCAAATTGTATTTGTTGATGGGTTTCGGAGTAAAAATATCTTTGAAGACAGATTGAGACAAGTCATTTTTCCACATGTATACAAAGCATAAAACATTATATATATTTAGCTCGTATATATTTAAAATTCTCATTCCAATAAAATAATGTTTTGCGTGAGAAAAGCGATTTGCAAAGCAAATTAAACGGGTAGCATGTTTCTGACGGCGATGAAGACGTTGCAACTTACTTTTTTCTGTACTACCCCAGGCGATATTAGCATAATTTAAATAACTGTGTATAAATGAATAATAAAGTTTGATTAAAATTTTCTTATTGAGGTAGATTCGTGCTTTATATAAAACTCCGATGTTTTTTGAAATTTTAGTGCTTATGTAGTCGATATGATGATTCCAAGTGATGTTTTCATCAAGATAAACACCTAAAAATTTTGTTACGGAATCCCTTTTTATTTCATTTTGATCAATAAAAATTTTAGGTAAGTTTAAGACACCTCCTCCCCTCATTTATTAATGTTAACTTGTTATCAACAACAGCAACAACAAAATCAGCGAAAATCAGCCTTAAAAATTTAAAGTATTATAAAACAGCTGTTAAAAAAGTGCGCATTTGACCGCAAGCCACGCTAGAAACATATAGTTTTATGCGTGTTTTGTGAAAATTATTAGTTTAGATTTATAAACTAAAATTCTTCATAAAAATACGTAACATAAAAAAATATTCTCACATAAAAATCCCCCCCCTTCTATATTAACCCAACAAACCCACCCCACCCCTGTTTATTAGATCTGGACTAAAATTCCAACACCCCACCCCTCTTCTATTCCCATCCCCTCTTGTATTAAGGACTCGATAGTAAATAAACTATTTGTGTTTTATTTATTATTCATATGATTTCTCAAATAAATTTTTCACAAAACCGCAAATGCCTTTTATCATCACTTTTTTATTTTATTGATAGTATATTATTATTTATTAAAAACCAACCTACATGGCCAACCTGGCCAAAATATTAAAAATACAAAGAATTTCGTTCTCAGAATGTATATTATAAACTTTTCTTAACTACAACTATTATGTTCTTAATTGCATCATACAATTTCTTATTTACAGTTCTCATGTTTAAAATTACTTCTTACGTTTCTTTATTCAACTTTCATGTTCTAAATTATAAGTTATAGTAAAATTATAGCGACTCAAAAAATATTAAGAATTTTATTCTGACGACGCGTTAGAAAAATACTTTCTTTTACTTTGGCCTCAACGCAGCCGTCGAACCTCGGATCCCCGCCCCACGGCTGCAGTAGGTGTGTAAATGCTTGTGCCTAATCTAACGTTAACTCAGTTTTTACGTAGAAAAGCAAAGCGTTAAACTATTGAAAATTTAAATTTTTATAGCGCTCTCCTACAGTCAATCTAGGACCATAACAACCCTAGCCTAAGCATAATTCAACATCTAGCTACCTCATATTCTTTAAAAGCAATGTCTGCTATAGAAAAAGTATGGCATAAACACGGAACATATTTTTGAATAATTTAAATGCCGGAGGGCTCACCATACGGACAGGACCGGCGCGAGTATGTGTCACGTGGGGGGAGACGGGGTACCATTACAATTTTTGCTGACTTAAAAAAACAAACAAAGGTCCTCAATTTTTAAAATTTGCCGACTGCGTATCGACTTTTGCCGACTGACAGTTGTGGCCTTGTTTGTGCTGACTAAGATTTAGTTTTTGGGGAGGAGGGTGATGACCTCCCCATGCACCCCCAAACGCCGGCCCTGCACTGTATATATATATATACAGTGCGTTATTTAACGCGTTTGTGCTTTTACTGGTTTACAGTTACATAACTGTTGGCTAAACAAATATAAATTAGCATACTTATAGAAGCTAATAAAGATTAGTTAGAAAAAGTTTATATGGTGATTTAAAATCAAAAAAATCCCAACAATTTTTATAGCAGGGCGGGTCTCAGGGTAAAAACAGGGACTCCAAATTTGCATACCTGATTATTGTATTAGTCATTTTTATATTAACAAAATTATTAGCCAATCTAAGAATAATAAATATTGTTATTTCCAACCACATGTTATAATAGTTGTTGTATATATATATATATATATATATATATATATATATATATATATATATATATATATATATATATATATATATATATATATATATATATATATATATATATATATTTATATATATATATATATATATATATATATATATATATATATATATATATATATATATATATATATATATACAAACACATTTTTTTCGTATTTATAAAAATTGATATATATTTTTTAATATATATATAATTGCACGTTGTTGCAGTTAAAAAAATTCAACTTAATAATAAATTATTGATGGCGTGCAATATAATATCTTTGGTTACCTTCGGGTACCCGTGAACTGTTAGGTTATCAAAAGTTATTTTTTTGTTTTTAATACTCTGATAATTTTTTATTATGCTAATTTTTTCATTTTTTTTATTGTGTCTTTATACTTAAAATGAAGTAGCGTTAATTTGAATCTTTTTATATTATATATATATATATATATATATATATATATATATATATATATATATATATATATATATATATATATATATATATATATATATATATATATATATATATATATATACATGCATAAATACATATATAAAATATATTTAATTATGTAAGTTTTTACATTTATCTTTTTTAGCTTCAGTGACACCTTTTTGAATGATAATGTTTCAATTTCCTTGCCTCATATCAAGCATCTTTACTTTGATCTTATTGTAAGAGAAAGTATCAATCCTTTGATTGAACGAATGACTATGTTTTACAATAGCTTAATTGGGAGCAACTGCGATGAGGTTTATAGTTTTTCAAATTCATTTATGTACATGTTTATATCTGTGTGTATATGTTAGTATATGTGCATATATATATATATATATATATATATATATATATATATATATATATATATATATATATATATATATATATATATATATATATATATATATATATATATATATATATATATATATATATATATATATATATATATATATATATATATATATATATATATATATATATATATATATATATATATATATGTATATATATATATATATATATATATATATATATATATATATATATATATATATATATATATATATATATATATATATATATATATATATATATATATATATGTATATTAATATTATATAATATTATGTAATATTGATATTTTACTTAATTACTTCTTTAGTTATTAAAATTACTTAGTATTTGTCATGTTTAATTAAAAATATGATTTAAGGTAAAAAAAAAAAGTTTATTCGCTAAATATTTTCTAATAGTATTTTGCAATCTTTTAATTTTCAATTTAAGTACAAATTCAATTAGTATCAGAGAGAATTAAATGAATATTGGATTTGTCAAATTAAAATAACATAGCAACATTGAAAATAAACAAACTTGTAGATGTTTTTGAATTTTGCTAGCAAAAAATTTTTAAAACCCAGAATCTGACTGGTAGCATTGTCAACGTGCATCATTCTGAAAGAACAAGGTCAAAATTTAGCGGCTGTGACGTAAAAGTATTTCGAACCAGCAGAACAAATCCTAAGCTTAGTACAAAAAGTTAAAACATTCAACTAATCATTTTTTGATCTTAATTTTTTTTGAATCAATTCAAGGACGAGTATTTCTTTGCTGTAAAGCAAGTGATGAAAAAAAAAAAGGATTTGTATAGTTTTTTTAAACTTGTGTTTTTAACTGAACTTTAATGTTTATTAACTTTTATGCTACTTTTTTTAGTGGTTATTTAGAATTTTTTCTTTCTTGTGGTTATGAAATTTTTTCTTTCTTGTGGTTATGTCAATTTTTTCTTTCTTGTGGTTATGTCAATTTTTTCTTTCTTGTCGTTATGTAAGTTTTTTTCTTTTTAGTCGTTATGTACATTTTTTCTTTTTTGTGGTTATGTAATTAATTAAATTTATGTAATTGCTTAATTATATTTATATTTTAATTTATTATAGTTTAAGTAACCAAATTTTCTTTTTAAAAATAAGGAAATTTAATTTATTTTCTGGATTTTATTTTCTTAAAAAGTAACAGACTAGAGTATTAATTTTCTGTATTCAATAATTTTCATAATACTAAATACAAAAAAAAATAAAATTTGATTGATAAATACATTTTACTTATGATTAAATAAGTTTAATCAATAAAAGAATAAAAGTATAAAACGGAAAATAGTTTTTATTGCGCCATTTCTGTTTTGCCTATTTGTTCAAATTGTATTTTTTTGTTCAGACTTGGTGTTTGTTTCGGAGTTTTTTAAAATTGATTATTTTTTTATTATTTTAATATTCTTAGATAATGACTGAAGTTGGATGCCAGTGTCCAAAAATGATTTTAAATGAAGAAGTTCGATTTGCTTATTCTGATGATTGTTATGGTGAAGTTCAAAACAGAGCTATCAAGTGCAAATTGCCTTGCTTAGATTATGATGGAACAAACAATTATATTTGTGTCTTTGGTGCTGCTCTTGAAACTGGTTCGTGGTACGTAGAAGAAGTAAGCGAAACTACTAGATCGGAAAATCCTGATCGCTATAGCAACCGTGCTTATTGTAATCCTCCTAATCAAAATGATTGGGATCGTTGTATGAATGTTCAAAAGCTAAACGAAAACCTGCTGGTACTTAGTGAAAAATCAGCCGATAAACAGAGAAAGATTAATTTGAAATCAAAAAAGATACCTCCAAAATCACGCATTGACCAAAATCTTTTGAAATCTCTGGTCGGTCGTAAATAAATTGTTTGTAATAGTTTTCAAAATATGTAATTAAAAAAAGATTGTGTTTTTTTTATGATCAGGTCTACACCGCTTCTCAACTCGAGGATAATTTTATTTTATGGGTACGAAGGTCTGATCACAAAGCGGAAAAGCATTTAACTAGGAAGAATTATTGGAGCGGTTAATAAACGGAGTCTAAACGGAAGGATTAGAATGTCATTTATTCCTCTGTTTTATAACCGGCGTTTAGATTTTTGTTCATAACGGTCGTTAAAATTCTCCGTTAGTTTAACGGAAAGATGTTAATACGGCTGCAAAATTGTTTTTAAAAGTTAATAAAATTAGGACTCGTGGTGCCACTGCTGCTTTGCTGCGTTCAAATTTTTTCTATTTCAGAACATCTTGATACTGTTCGGAAAAATATTAGGTTGTTGAAAAATAATAATTGAAAAGAGAAAAACTTTTTTTTTTTAAAAAAAGTATAGATTTTATTGTAACATGACAAAGGATGGAGGAAAATGGGATGGGATAAGAGTAATGAGTTGATATTTTCACCTCGTGATAAAGGAGATCAAAGAGATAAAGGAGAGGTGACCTAAAATATAGTTTTTTGCTTGACGTAATTTGCAAATGACTCAAAGTTTTGAAATTTTTTTTTTTGATTTTAAAAATAAATGTCATAAAGCAAGATTAAACGGCAAACGCCATACGCATTTTAATGTTCTTTTAGGTAACGTTTACCGTTTAATCTTGTTTTATGACATTTTTATTAAAGAAAAAAAGTTCTGAAAGAAAAATATTTTTTTAAATATTGTATTATTTTCAATGTACGTCACACAAAAAAAAATACATTTTAAATTCCCCCTGCTCCCTTTGTCACGAGGTGTTACGAAATATCAAACCCCTACCACTTATCCCCACTTCCTCTTCTCCTTCATTCATTGTCATGTTACAAAAATATTTATACTTTTTTTTCTTTTTTAATAAAAAAGAACTGTTTTCCTTTTTTCAATCAATATTTTCTACAAATTAAGATTTTTCCAAATAATAAAATATGTACTGTACCAAAAATGTACACTATTGTACTATTGAACTAGGTAAAATGCAATCCGCCAACTGAAAACTGCAAATCTGTAAAATGCAGACTTTTACAGATTTGCAGTTTATATATATATATATATATATATATATATATATATATATATATATATATATATATATATATATATATATATATATATATATATATATATATACATTAGGGATATGACAATTTTGCAACCGTATATCCCCATACTAAATTTAGTGGCGTTTTTGTTCAAAAATCAAAAAAATAACAAGCATTTTTACTATATGTCAAAAATGTTCACCCCCCAATTAAAAAATATTTATAAAAAAATTTAAAAAATGTAGTTTTGCAACACATCTTCCACTACTTTACAGAAACCAATAAACATGTATAATTAAAATTTGTCTACTGTGTATTTGACAATAAGTATTTAATATTTAGTTTTTCTATGCTATGGCATAATGGCATTAATTCTTGCATCACTTTCACAGCACGTTCTGCACAAGGATTTCTAATATTACAAAATAATAACTTCAAGTTCTCGTAATCTTGCTGCAACCTTGTCACAAAAGGGTAATGGAGATATGGTGACATTGTTAATCCTTCAAAATGATCAATCATGACATGTTTTAAAAGAGTATCTAGAATATAGTGTTGGCATCCAATAAAAACAGGCTTTTCTAGTCCAATGATTTTAAAATGTTTCTGTAACCGTGTAACTACACCATTTCTTAATCCTGCATTTGTAGATGTTGTGTCAGATACGATCATTTTTATGGCTGGCTACAGCTCATATTCATCTAGCACATGCTTTATCCCATTATATATTGTTTCACTTTTTCCATTCATCAGCTTCAGAACAGCAAGTCGAACCTCTCTATTTTCATTTTTCAAAACAACTACTTGATATTCCATTTTCTTTATGAGTTTTCCAACAAAGTGCAAAGAACACATTTTTGATTTTTTAGGTTTTCCATATAATTTACTTTCAACTTTTCCCCTTCTTTCATAACACCTTTGTAGATATATATATAAATAGAAATACCACTTTCTGAGAGAGTTTTACATACTTTATATGCTTTTTTGGTAGTAATCTTTGCAGAAATCACTAAATTTACTGCTGAATTTGTTTTTTGTTTTTTAAATAATGATGACGGACCTTCAGGATCTCCTTCACTAGCTTATTCAACAAATTCTTGTCCTTGACTGATGGACATTTGTTTCTTTATTATCACTAATATTCTTGGATGAATACCTTCAGCATCTTTAATTGTGGTACAATATCCAGCTCTTCCTTTTATTGAATTTTGAAGAAAATAAAATTCTTTATCTTCCTGACACAACCATTCATCTTTCTCATTGGTTATGTCAAACAATCGTGTAAAATTTTGAGTTCCGGGTTTTCGACTATCTTTGTTAAGTTTTTTCAATACATTTTCTATTTTTCTGCTGCCAATTTCCCTTGTTGAATAAGAATATTTAGCTTTCTCCATAGCAAATTTAGTTTCTTTAGCCACAATTGAAATTCTCTCCTTTCTACTTTTCACATTTGATGACAAACTTTTAAATCGATCAAAACGCTGTTCTGTTGGCAACTTATTCATTTCACTAATACTTTTAACAATAGTAGTACATCTTCTGGAAGTTTTAGCTTTTTCAAAACCTTACTAAATTTGATTCCCAAACTTTCTTATTCTTGTTTGAAGCAACACTATTTTTGGACATAATGTTCAAAACACAAGATAACAGTTTGACTAACTTAAAGAAGACAATACCGGTTACATACAAAAAACCAATTATAAAATGCTGAAGCACTTCCACACGGTCCAACAGGGTTGAAATCGAAAATTGCAGTTATTAAAAATTGCAGTTATCTCGTAAAGAAGTCTGTAGAATTTATGATATTTGTAATCACAGTCGTATGTTGAGTAAGATT
The DNA here is from genome assembly GCF_022113875.1 of Hydra vulgaris. Classification (NCBI taxonomy): domain Eukaryota; kingdom Metazoa; phylum Cnidaria; class Hydrozoa; order Anthoathecata; family Hydridae; genus Hydra; species Hydra vulgaris. The sequence continues at coordinate 43,789,231 of NC_061161.1, read as the reverse complement.
GTGTTGCGTCTCTATTAAGTAATTTATAACTCACTAAAAAGAAAGGAAAAATTGTTTTCAGCTTGAGGGGTGATCTTTTTTGATAATTTACATAAAAAAAATAGACTTTATGTTTAAAAAAATATAATTTCTTCACTCATGGTTACATGGGGAACAAAAAATCTTTTTAGTCATATCCCTAATATATATATATATATACATATATATATATATATATATATATATATATATATATATATATATATATATATATATATATATATATATATATATATATATATATATATATATATATATATATATATATATATATATATATATATATATATATATATATATATATATATATATATATATATATATATATATATATATATATATATATATATATATATATATATATATATATATATATATATATATATATATATATATATATATATATATATATATATATATATATATATATATATATATATATATATATATATATATATATATATATATATTAGGGGTATGACTAGAAAAAAAAATTTTAGAATTTTTTATTCCCCATGTAACCATGAGTAAAGAAATTATATTTATAAACATAAAATCTACTTTTTTTACGTAAATTATCAAAAAAGATCACCCCTCAAGCGATATATATATATATATATATATATATATATATATATATGAAAAATTTATAATTTATTTATTTATAAATTTCAAGACTAAGTTAGCTCTTATTACTTATATAAAGTTAAAAAGTTATACCGCAATTTTAATTTATGTAAGTTTTAAAACTTAAATAAATTGAAATTATGTTAACTAAATCAAAAAAAATATTAGACAAGATCTAATAGTTTAATATACGTTTACTTAGACTAAATCTAAACGCTTTATATACGTTAATTAGGCTAGATTTAAACGTAAATTAAATAAAATCTAAACGCTTTATATACGTATAATAATCCTATAATAAACGCCTAACATACGTTTGAATATAGACATTTTATGGACATTTGTTCTAAACGTTAATCTGGATTTCATTCTAAACGGATAATCGACCAAATCTAACTGTTTTGTCAAAACGTTGTTTTGGCGTTTAATAGACATTTGTGTGTTTACTGGGCGTAGATTTTAAATCTATAAATATTTACGTTTAATTAAGGGCGATTAAAGGTTTACAAAATTGACTAATGTATTTCGATATTCTAAACGTTAGATCGACGTTTAGTAAACGTATATTTAAAAAAGTTTGAAATATACATTTCAAATTAAGCGTCAATTTTTAGTCAATAATAGGTCGCTAAATGTTTTATCCATTTTTCGACCGATTTCGATTGAATATTGACCAATTCTTAACCATTCTGTGTTTACTGGGATATATGGATATATACACATATATACATAAACACACAAACATATACAAACATACATACATACATATATGTTAGAAATTAAGGAGATGCAATTTCATTTGCCGTTTAAAAGAGAAAGTGCTTTTCAAATTTATAAAAAATTTTATACAGCTATTTTTCATTAATTCCATAATGATTAAATTTTGACTAATAATTGAGAATTCTGACACATGTGATTTTACTCTGCTCAATTGATAGTTGTGGTTGGTATTTAACTGAAGATATTTGTGAAAAAGCCGATGCAAAAATATCAGAAAATGTTTTTGGCAACAAGTTACTTTTATATTTATACATAAATATTAATATTTGAAGCGAATTAAGTTTTGATATATCTTGGACATTCATTTATTTCAATACTGGAAAAGGGTTTGCTAATCTCTTTAAAAAATTAATTACTTTACATGAGTGGTTTTGTAAGCTCTGTAATCTTATCAATTTAGTTTTGTGTGTTAGCCCGAATAATATTAGCGTAGGAGAGATTACAATAAAAAAGACTGAAGTAAAGCATTTTGCGCAATTTATAAATAAGTAAGGTCCTAAATTTACATAATACACTTATAACAGAAGATACTTTTGTTTCAATGAGACTATAATGTTTTATTCATGATAGGTTCTCATCAAATATTAGACCCAAAAACTTTGTATGATTTACCTGATTTAATGGTTGACAGTTTTGGCAGCTTTAACGGAAGATTAATTGATTGTCTTATTTTATGGTATTTTACTGATAATTTGCTAGCTATAAACCATTAGTTAAAGCTCTCTAGTTCAGTTTTTTAAACAATATTTTCACATCGAGTTGTTGTAGAATAAATTTGTATTGTCTGTATACACAATTAGCGATATTTTATTAGAATCTTTATTCATATCATTAATATATATTAAAAATAATAAAGATCCCAAGATTGATCCCTGTGGAACGCATATAATATCAAGAGCTCCTGACTCCTACAGGACAACAACTATTAAAAAGATAACTTTTAACCCTCTTATACATTAACTAATGGCGTTATGCTTTAACTTTGAAGGTAAAATTCCGCGATCAACAGTATCGAATGTCTTACATAGATCGATCAATACTCCTAGTACGTGTTTCCCTTTATCAAATGACATAGATATTTTATGGGAAGTTCAATAATAGCATGTTCAGTAGAGCAGTATTTCTAAAATCCAAATTGATTTTTGTATAAAAGCGTATTAATGTCGTGTAAACATAAGTTCTATTAAAAATTATCTTTTAAATAGTTTTGAAAAGATAACAAGAAGCGATATGAAACGGTAATTGCAAACAGAAGAACAACCATCATTTTCAAAAACTGGGTGAATTTTAGCTGACTTTAGTTTATCAGGAAATATACTATTCTCAAATGAAAATGCTATTGAATAAAATAATGGTTTACTAATACTATCCATAACAAAAATAGCATCACTGGTCAATATATAATATATATCATGTCAATATATCCCCATAAATTATTACGCTTTAGTTCAAGTAGTGCTTTGTTAAATTCATGTTTAATTTTTTTTTTAGGGATGTACTGAAGCTTCGGCTTCGGCTTCGGCATGCCGAAGCTTCGGTTCGGCCGAGGCCAGGTCAATTTTTTGCCGAATCTTTGGCTTCGGCAAAAAATTTTAAGTAATTAAAGTTATAAGCTACTGTTGTACAAGTTATAAAAATGCGCTAATTGCCAGTGTCTAATTAAGTTATAAATTCAGGACTACAGAGTTAAAGTTGGAGTCTATCTCATATACTTAGTATTATTTACTCCCAAGTGTCTTGTTATGGAGGGGATAATAATACAGGGTCGTCCACAGTTATTTTCGTCGCGTCTATAATTACTTTCGTCACGTCCATAAATATTTTCGTCGCGTCCATAATTATTTTCGCCGCGTCCATAGTTATTTTCGTCACGTTTAAAATTATTTGATATTATAAAAAAAAATTTTATTGCTTAGAAAATGAAACAAATCTATCAGTTGAATTTAAAAAGTGTTATAGGTTTAGATTCACTCAAAACACGTTTTTAGATAAAATATACGTATACTATTTTAATAAAAATTTTACAGTTTGAATGTGAAAAAATACAAATAAGTAAATAAAGATATAAATACAAAGATGTAAATGCAAAGATGTAAATAAAGATATAAGATAGTCAATAAATTTCATTTAAATGAATTCATTCCGTTGGATTCCTCTTACTACCCATTCACGCATATGTGTATAAAATCCTTGTAGTGATTCATTACGAGATGTTAAAAGAATATTCGATATTTCCATTTCCATATCCCCCGTTGTTGCTGGTCTTGGAATAATTCTATTGTATCTATTTTTTATTACCCCAAAAAGCTCTTCAATAGGATTAAGTTGCGAACTATAGGGTGGGAGAAAATGAACAACACAAATTCCATTTTGAATTGCAGAAGTTACAATAGCTGAATGATGAAATCGAGCATTATCCATAATGATAACATACCTTCGATTATTTAGGGCTGGAATCAATGAATTTTCAATCCATTCTTTCGTACTGACAGCATCAAAAGATCCTACTTTCATTTGAAATGATATAATACCTTCTACGGAAATAGCACATATAAGGCTTATATTTCTTCCCCTTTGTGTTGGTACAGTGATACAAGGTGTACTCCCACTTAATGCATATCCATGATGTCTTGATTGATGAAGGTTAAAACCGATTTCATCAATAAAAATTATATTATTATCATTAATAGAAGAAACATGAGTACAATATAGAAATCTCTGTCCTATAACCATCGCTGAGTTTCTTGCAGCCACAATTGGTTTTAATCTCTTTCTAGTATAACCCATATTTTTTAATTCTCTCTTTATAGTTGTTGTGGAGCATTTATTTTCTTCGGATATTAATTCACCCATATCCATCGCTGTAAGGGAATTATTTGCCGATACAAACAGTTCAATTTCTCTTCTACGGTCAGTATTAATCTTCGCAACAGGTCCACGTTTTTTTGGTTTAGCATCGGGATTATTTGAAAGTTTCATTACGCAATTTTGGACTGTTCTTAAAGAAAGCCCAGTAGCTTGTGAAATATCAACGTTTTTTTCTTTATTAGCTACCATCCTCTTTATTGTTTCAATGCTTTCAATAGTTGCTTTCTTATAAGAAGCACGACCATTGATTTGCCTCTCTAACTCAACTTTTTCATTAAAATTTGATTCTTGATTATATTTATTTGAATCTGTCATAACTTGTTATTTTTATTCTTTAAAATATTTAAACTTTATTCTACTTTAGAACTTGTAGTTTAAGCAATTAATGCTTATTTAAAATTCTTTTGTAATATTTTTTAAAGATATTATTTTGAGAAATTATATTGTTGAAATATGAAAATAATAATGGACGCGGCAAAAATAACTGTCGACGCGACGAAAATAATTATGGACTTGACAAAAATAATTATGGACGCGACGAAAATAATTATGGACGCGACGAAAATATTTATGGACGTGACGAAAATAATTATGGACGCGACGAAAATAACTGTGGACGACCCTGTAATAATAAAATTAGGGAAGGTCCTCATACACTTTGAAGACTTCCAAGTGTGACTTTAGATGAACTGAATCAGCATTTCTATGCAGAATAAAAACCTTATAATTTAAAACAAATTAAAAGTTTTTAAAACCTTAATTTGTATTATGTAACGAATTCATATTAATTACTGTGTAGGATTACCGCAAATAGAACAAAATTTGGTTTCAACATTTGACCTATAAACCTTAGTATTCTCTCTTTAAGGAAGATTAAAGATACGTTGCTACTTTTTTTAATTGTGTGTATGTTTAATTTTTTAAAATTTTATTTAACCATATTAATGAAAATTTACAAATTTTCATCGTAAATTTACAGAAATTGGTTAGGTGTCACTTATATAGATACAAACTAGTCAATGGAGTGACACATAAAAAACATAAAGTTCTCAACAACAAAAAAGGAAGAAAAGCAAATGAAATATAAATGAGGAGAATAAAAAAAAAAAAAAGTCAACAAAAACAAGATAAATTAAAAGAAAAAGAAAAACAATGATAATAATTATCCTTGCTCTTTTATTAACATTATGAATACTTCTAAATTGAATTTATATATTAAACATATAAACCTATATTCTGGTTTCTTCTTATGATATTATGAAGACTTTTAAATTTTATTTAAAATAAATTAAAGGTTGAAGCTTTGATTACTTTGAGCTCTTATATTTATCATCAAAATTTATTTAAATTAAATAAACAATTTAAATCAAATAAATATCAGCCTGCTCAACCCCTGTTTATTTATAAATATAAAGTAAATAATAATATAATTATAAATAAAAAAATTATAAAGTATTCTATTTATTATTTTATTTAAAGCTCACTCTACAGAGTTGTAAAATTACTATGGAAGCTTTTATCACAGATAGTTAATATTTGATTTTAGATACTGATGCAGATTTATCCATTACAGAGACAGAAGAAGAATGAATACTAAGATTTTAGAGTGTAAAAGATTAAAAGAAGCTAAAGAAAATGTTATGTAGTGTAAAGTTAAAAATAATCAAAAAAAAACAAACTTAAAAGTGTGTAAAAAAGAAGTTAGAGAGAAATCTATCATTTGTACTTTTTTTTCGCAGCAGGTTCGCAACAGTTGTAGTGGAATACAAAATGGTCTTATCTTGGGTTTTTTTTAGTTTAGAAATTGTTCGTTTAATGAATACAGAGAAGTAAAAAAAAGATATTGAAATAAATAGCAAAAAAAAGATAAAGTGTGTTTGTAAGATTTTTTATGTTGTAGATACAACTAGATCAGCTAAGAGTGTTTATTTAAAGAAAGAGTACAAAATTTTTTATACGATTTTTCTATATTATTAGTCAATGACCTTAGTTTTGGTACCTTTTTTGTTTAACACCCCTGCTGATCTGAATGCTGATTAAATTTTAAGCATATATAGTGCTGAAGCTTCGGCTTCGGCAAAGTGGCTTCGGCCGAAACTTCGGCTTCGGCAAAATTTTAGCTTCGGTACATCCCTAATTTTTTTATCAGATATGTTAGTCGCGGGTTTCTCTCTCAAGTATTTATCAAACACTTTAGTTGACTGAACAATTTTAGATGCAAGAGAAGCGCCAACATTAACAAAATATTTGTTAAGTTTTTGACATATATTTTTTGACATATATCTTACTTCTTATAGTTTTGTTATTAATAATTACTTTTTTTGGCAAGCAAGAGAGTTTCTTTTTCTCTCTTCCAGTTACTTCATTTATAATAGACCAAGTTGTTGATATCAAGTTCATTTTTATCCAGCTGACTAGAATAGTATTTAATTTTACCTTGTTTCATATATAACATATAACATATATAAAAAAAAGATAATCCTGTAATAAAATAAACAATAATCAAATTATTGTAAGTATGAACATTTTTAATCATTTGATCATTTTTTTTCAATATGTTATGTTTATGGAAATGAAATAATTATAGGATAACCAAACCCAGATCATAAATACATTAGCATCTTTGATTGGTAGTGGTAAACGTGATACAAGTGTTGGAGTGGAGAACATTCAACTAATTTCATTGACAAAAGAATTTGATATAGAATATATAAACTTCAAAATAAAATATATTGCGGTAAAAAGGTTATTAAAATTTTTGTATTATTATATGCAACAAACACGTTTTTTTAAATAACTCTGAGATTAAGGGGAGATTGCAAGAAGCAAACTTGAAATTTGAATTCATATTTCAAGTCTGAAATTTAACTTGAGCAAATGCAAATAGCGAACTTGGACTTAAGCTATACTCGAAAACCGGCCGTTTTCAAGTTAGACTTGAAAAGCCAACTTGACAAAGCAAAAAAATTTTTCCGAATGCAAGAAGCGAACTTGAAATTTCAAGTTATACTTCAAACCTGAAGTCTGGCTAAAGTGTAATGGAAGAAACAAGCTTGAAATGAATTCATTCTTAAAAAATCAGGTTTCAAGTCATTTTTTGAATTTCTGTAAAACCAGCCTTGAAAGCAAACTTGAAATAAAAAATCAATCGCCATTATTATTTTGTAAATCCCATAGATTTTCCTAATTCCGAACAGCCCCTAATTCCGAACAACTTTAGTTCACTTATTGTTACATCTTTAATTTTTGTAGGATTTTTAAAAGGAAAACTGATAAATTGAAAGATAAGAGAAAGACAAAAGGAAAACTGATAAATTGAAAGACAAGGGTAATGAGAATACAATAAAATATTTCTAAAACTATAAAAAAGGCAAATTAAATTTCGCATCTTTAACTACCGTAATAGAATTGTTATTGCGGAAGTTGCACATGCAAAAATGCACATTCCGTAACGCGCAATACGAAAATATAAATAAATAAAATTCCGTAATAAAGTATTGCGAAAAAAAACTTGCGAAACAAATCATTTCGTAAGAATACTTACGAAATAGTTCCTTACGGAAAAAGCATTCCGGAATGCGCAGTTACGAAAAAAACGCAAAAGATTTTATGTTACGATATATTTAAGATATTAACTGTTAACAGTTTAAATAATAAATAATAAAATTATAAAAATATTGTCAAATGATTCTTCAAATGTTTATACAAATATACCTAATATATATATATATATATATATATATATATATATATATATATATATATATATATATATATATATATATATATATAATATATATATATATATATATATATATATATATATATATATATATATATATATATATATATATATATATATATATATATATATATATATATATATATATATATATATATATATATATATATATATATATATATACATATATATACAGTAAAATCCCGTTAAGTTGGACTCTCAATGAACAGATAAACAGTATGCCTTTCTTTTTAAAAAGTATAAAGAGGATGTGTGATAAACAATTTAATACTTTATTTTAAAGAACGAGAGATCTCTCTAAAGGTAAATGATATCAGAAAGAATAAAAAGAGAAGAAATATATGTGAAACAGCGGGATGTGAACCTGGGTCTCCGCGGCCAAATGTCTTAACTGAATGAGCTATACGTTCATTCAACTAAGTGAATAGTATTATTTATTTATTATATAATTAAGAAACTATATAAAACAGAATTTACAGAAAATGATACGTATGTAAATAGGATTCTATATATCAGGAAAATGAATAGTAATGTGAACCTTTAGTTGCTTATAATTAATATCTGGACTCGAAAACTAGATACTTTCAATGGAACACAATAGGCTGTAGGAGCCTCAGGGAAATTATATTCAGAAATGATTATATTAGACTCAGAATTAGCTAGAAATTATTACAAAGTGTTGAGGACAGATGTCTAGTACAAAAAGCAGAAGATTTAAAGCAAAATGATTTATATTATTTAAAAAAGTTGTTTTACGTACATTTCATCATAATTTAAGTAGAACTTATTAAAGCGAGGGAAACGTGTAGAATTAAGCACAATGAACTCAATCTTAAAAGAATAACTAACAGAAGAGAGGTTGTCACTATTATGAAGGTGTCAAAAGATCTGTAATATAGAACATGGAGGTCATAAAATGCTATCTTAAGTAAAAAGAGTTTGATGAACAAAAGTTACAATGGCTGCGGGATGCGAACCCGGATCTCGGCGGCAAATTATCACGTATCTAACTGATTGAATTATACGATCTTATACTTAAATTTATATCTTATTAAAATTAAAAAACAATATTTTCTAAAGTCTATACTTCAAAAAGCGTATTCAAACAGGACTCTACATACCTTTAAAATCTGCTAGAACTTTAGTAACGTGCACACTTATAGAAATTATTGATATAGGTTTATTTTATCAGAAATATGCTTAAGCTAAAGCATATTTTTGAGCCTCTTTTTACTATTTGCTTAAGCATATTCGAACCTGTTTCAAAAATTTCATATGCTTTAAAAAAAAAAACATGTATATTTCTAGGGTTGATAACCGGAGGATTTTGTGCAATTCCGGAAAAACAACATTCTTTCGTAAGGAGATTGAGAACGAGGAATTACATTTTTTCGTACCGAATGTTACAAAACATTTAAAATCGCCGATGTTCATTTCGCAAAATTCACTTCCGAAATTTAGCATTTTGCAAATTGACATACGAAACAAAACTATTTTGCAACATACGAAAGTACGGTTTCAGAAGTCGCACTTGCGAAACAAACATTGTCGCTAATCGACGTTTTGAAGTCTATAAAGAAATTTTGTTTGCCAGACTGATTTTAATTGTAAAAATTAACATCTTTAAATCCCAAAATGTTTATAATGAATTTTTATTTTCAGTATAATAACATATTAAATTTTTATAGTTTTATTTTTAAAAATATTTCATAAAAAATAAAATTTCTTTCGAAACGAAAGTATTTCGGATCACAACATACGAAAGAATTCTTAACGGAAACAAACTTACGAAACGTGCCATAATAAATATATATAACGATGTTTTTTGAATTCATTACGTATATTAAAAATAAGAATGATGGGTAGGAATATACATGTTTTAAGCATATTTCTGATAAAATATACCTATTTCAATAATTTCTAAAAGTGTGCACGTTACTAAAGTTTTAGCAGATTTTAAAGGTATGTAGAGTCCTGTTTGAATACGCTTTTCGAAGTATAGATCTTAGAAAATATTGTTTTTTAATTTTAATAAGATATAAATTTAAGTATAAGATCGTATAATTCAATCAGTTAGATACGTGATAATTCGACGCAGAGATCCGGGTTCGCATCCCGCAGCCATTGTAACTTTTGTTCATCAAACTCTTTTTACTTAAGATTTTTTGACCTCTATGTTCGTTATTACAGATCTTTCGTCACCTTCATAGTAGTGACAACCTCTCTTCTGTTATTTATTATTTTAAGATTGAGTTCATTGTGCTTAATTCTACACGTTTCCCTTGCTTTACTAAGTTCTACTTAAATTATGATCAAATGTACGTAAAACAACTTTTTCAAAAAATATATATCATTTTGCTTTAAATCTTCTGCTTTTTGTATTAGACATCTGTCCTAAACACTTTGTAATAATTTCTAGCTAATTCTGAGTCTAATATAATCATTTCTGAGTATAATTTTCCTGAGACTCCTACAGCCTATTGTGTTCCATTAAAAGTAACTAGTTTTCAAGTCCAGATATTAATTATAGGCAACTAAAGGTTCACATTACTATTCATTTTCCAGATATATAGAATCCTATTTGCATACGTATCTCTTTCTGTAAATTCTGTTTTATATAGTTTCTTAATTATATAATAAATAAATAATACTATTCACTTAGTTGAATGAACGTATAGCTCATTCAGTTAAGACATTTGGCCGCGGAGACCCAGGTTCACATCCCGCTGTTTCACATATATTTCTTCTCTTTTTACTCTTTCTGATATCATTTACCTTTAGAGAGATCTCTCGTTCTTTATAATAAAGTATTTAATTGTTTATCACACATCCTCTTTATACTTTTTAAAAAGAAAGGCATACTGTTTATCTGTTCATTGAGAGTCCAACTTAACGGGATTTTACTGTATATATATGTATATATATATATATATATATATATATATATATATATATATATATTTATATATATATATATATATATATATATATATATATATATATATATATATATATATATATATATATATATATATATATATATATATATATATATATATATATATATATATATATATATATATATATATATATATATATATATATATACATTAGGTATATTTGTATAAACATTTGAAGAATCATTTGACAATATTTTTATAATTTTATTATTTATTATTTAAACTGTTAACAGTTAATATCTTAAATGTATCGTAACATAAAATCTTTTGCGTTTTTTTCGTAACTGCACATTCTGGAATGCTTTTTCCGTAAGGAACTATTTCGTAAGTATTCTTACGAAATGATTTGTTTCGCAAGTTTTCTTTCGCAATGCTTTTTTACGGAATTTTATTTATTTATATTTTCGTATAGCGCGTTACGGAATGTGCATTTTTGCATGTGCAACTTTCGCAATAACAATTCTATTACGGTAGATAAAGATGCGAAATTTTCGCAAGTTTTGTTTTTCGGCGAACAACCCTATATATTTCTACCCATCATTCTTATTTTTAATATACGTAATGAATTCAAAAAACATCGTTATATATATTTATTATGGCACGTTTCGTAAGTTTATTTCCGTAAAGAATTCTTTCGTATGTTGTGATCCGAAATACTTTCGTTTTGAAATAAATTTTATTTTTTATCAATATTTCTAAAGATAAAACCATAAAAATTTAATATGTTATTATACTGAAAATAAAAATTCATTATAAACATTTTGGGATTTAAAGATGTTAATTTTTACAATTAAAATCAGTCTGGCAAACAAATTTTCTTTATAGACTTCAAAGCGTCGTTTGGCGAAAATGTTTGTTTCGCAAGTGCGACTTCCGAAACCGCTACTTTCGTATATTGCAAAATAGTTTTGTTTCGTATGTCAATTTTCCGGAATTGCACGAAATCCTCCGGTTAACAACCCTAAATTAAATTACACACTATTCGATGTAGAATTTGATGGTGATTATTTATCTAAAAGTCAAGAACTAGCAAACCTTCTTAAGATATTTAAAAAACAGCATTTTTCTGCATAATTTAAACGTTTCCCAAATTTCAAACGGATTTTGGAATGCATTTTATTTTTTGCAAAAGTTGGCATTTTTACGTGAAAATAATTTACAACAATTTTTAACAATAGTATTTTAACGACGTTAACTTAAAAACTAATAAACGCTTTTAACTTTTTTAATGAATTTCTAAACGTCTTGTTTATCTTAACGTTTGCTATTAAAAAATGTCAAAAATTAAAAAAAAATGAAGATCGCGAAAGAAAAATTAAACTTTGAATTGAGGCTATCAATAATAAGAAGATGTCATATTCAGAAGCTGTTTTATGCTATAACATTCCTAAAACAACTATTTTTTGCAGATTAAAAGGAATAAATGGAATTGCTGGTGTTAAAAGACCAAGATCAAGAAGTTAAGTAACGGAGAGGCTTATAGTTAAACTTGTACAGTTTATGAGTGACATTGGCTTCAGCTTAAAAAGAAACGATATTTTAACTGTGGTACAAAACTATTTGTTTTTATTAAACTGTGGTAAAAAACTATTTGTACATTAGTTTCATGAGAAAATATGCAAAAAACATCTGTGAAAAGAAAGGCTATTAACATGCAAGCTGTAAGAGTGGTGTCTTTGCAACCGGTAATTATTGATGAATGGTTCAGCCAAGTTGACGCTGTTTATCAAGAACATAGTTTAAATGAAAAGCCTTTTCATGTGTTCAACTCTGATGAAAGTGGCTAGAAATTCAATTAAGGTAAAGTCAACAATGTTTGTCGAAAAGAAGTAAAAAATCCAAAACAATTTTCCCAAAAAATCAAAAACGAATGACTACAATTTAAACTTGTTGCAATGCTTTTGGAAATTTTCTATCTCATCAAGTAATTTGCAAAGATCAAAATTTGATGAAAGCTTGGGTTCAAGGTGGTGCTTCTAATGTTTATTATTCTACTAGCAAATCAAGTTGGATGGAAAGCGAAAGTTTCATAGTATGCAGTGGCGGGTTTTAAGGGGGGCCATGGGGTAATAACCCCCCCCCCTCACTGTGACTTTTTTTTACAAATATTCTTTTGTAAATTGGCTATTATACAGAATTGGACTATTATTCAGAATTTGAATGTTATTATATATTATACGTAATTTTTAGACTTATATAAATGAATATTACGCTAAAGTAGAATTAAATTAAAAAAAAAAAGATTACTTATAAATAAAAATATGAGGAACTATTTTTTTTTTTAAGGCCATTTTAGCCCCCTCCTTGGCAAGTGACAAAACCCGCCCCTGATAACATGGTCCCGTTAACTTTTTTTAAATCACGCAAACAAGTCTTTTTTTGCAACCACATTGAAGTTTTTAAACAGTAAAGGCGGAATGGAAGTGAATTGTAGAAGTTTACTCGGTTAGAATTTCTTATTTAAGTTAAAGTAATCGGCAGTTTCAAGCCATGCTAAAAGACTTTATTGCAAATAAAAGCTTTAATTTAGAAAATGCAAATATATTTTCAAATATATGTGGTTTTGAAAATACAAATATATTTCCACTCAATCGTTCAAAAATAACTCCAAATAAAATTGCAATCGGCGATATTTTTCAAGATGTTACAAATGAGAAAATTGAGAATTGTTTTTCTGAAAAGTCGATTCACAAGTTTCACTCAATAAAACTAATAGAATAAATTCAAATAACTCTATGAATAGACATTCAACAAAAGAAGTATTGCTTAAAGAACTAGATAGCATCAAATATGTCTTTAAACAAGCATCTTTTAAATAAATTAGTGCTCAGTGTGCTTAGATAAATTTGCTTAGAGATAGATTAAAGCCTCCTTGCGGTAGTAAAGAAAAAGGAACAATAATTAAAAGAACGACAACTTTTAGTATGACTGAACTATCTGCAATTAATCAGGACGAAGCTACACAAAGCTGCTAAAAAAAGAAAACTAGATAAAAAAAAACTAGAAAAAAAAAGCCTGAAAATTTATTAAGGAGAAAAAAAAATTGGACTTAACAATTTTAAATGAAAAAAAGAATAAAAGAAAAGAGAAAAAGCTTTTAAAACTTAAGAATCTCCGAAAGCGGTCTCAGAAGTATAGCGAAACAACAAAGATGTCTACTAGTCAAAATATTGAGTGTCTTTCTGCCGCCAGCTGTAATCCCTACCATATCAATTGTCATTGTATTTATTCTAACTGGTCGTTTATTCCTTGTATTATCAATTATCACGAAACAATTGAGCTCGTGTGCAAAGAGTGTGAATAGCTTTTTTTAGTTTTAATTTTTGTAGCTGGACGTTTTAAAACAATTTTTATTGAATACTGCAACTTTTTCAATATAGTTTTTAAAAAATTATAATATCTGTACAGCACAACTAGGGTTGCCACCACCGAATGAATTAGTATTAATTTGGAGATAGCAAGCCTAGCTGTGCTGTTCAGATTTGATAATTTACGAGTAACAGACAAATGCAGATATATTGCTGCGATACTATTTAATAAAAACTAATTGCAATACTATTTAAAGACAAAGAATAATGGCATGGTTATAATAATGGAGGGTTATAAAATAATAATTTTCAGGAAGCAAAATTAAGGGGGTACTGAACAATGTTTTAGTCGTTGAACTACTGCAGATTATTTTATTGCATAAAAAAAAGAAACCTAAATATCATATATTGTTTTTTTAGAGTGCTATATATTACTATATTCACCATATATATTCATCATCATGTAACAAATGGTTTAAATTTTATAAGCTAGAACTTGGGTGAAAATTTGTTTTTGGACAAAATGATAAGTCTTTAGTCTTTTACAATAGCTTAGATAGTAGTAAGGTACTTTTACATATTATTTAAAAATACCTTGCATAGTATATCAGATATTATTGCCCCTATCTATATGGTTTTTCTGTATTCTTTTAATTTACCATATAATTTTAAAAGGTCGCATATATTTTTTGCAGACATCTGAATTCCCTCACTATTCCTTGTTTTTCATTCCAATTCTCTTTTCACTGTAATTTTCGAAAATTACACTTTCATTGTAATTTTCTTTTATATTTTTATGGTGAATTTATTAACAAATTTTAATGGAATGTTTTTCCTGATCAAAATAAATTTTTATAACACTTCTTAATTAGAAAATGGAAAATTGCTTTTAATCATTCATGCAAATAAGTGCTACTAATACGAATTCTAATTAGTATTAATAATTATTGATATTACTAATACTAATTAGTATTTAATGCCTCGATATGATTAAACGAAATAACTCTTTGACTTAGTAACTTAATAAAGTAAAATTGATAATACAAATCAAAAATTTGTAAATAAAAAGTAGATGTATTTAAATAATATAAATGATATGAAAATTGCGTAAACATATTTAAAAATATACAATTTTATTTACAATTTGATTATGTAAAAAAAGATTTTTATACAAAAGTTTATTATTCTTATTTTTAGTAGCGTTTCTGGATCCTTCAAAAAACTTGACGAAGGATATTATTGATTTTAAAATTTATCACTCCAAAGAGCTATTCGAAATAGGGCAGGAAGTTTGAACAAATAGGGCAGGAAGTTTGAACAAATAGGGCAGGAAGTTTGAACAAATAGGGCAGGAAGTTTGAACAAAGAGGCAAAAGAATCTGATAATTAATATTTTAACTTATTTTGCTTTTTACATGTCGTCGTGAATTTATTTTCGCAAATAAATATTATTAGATTATTAGTTGTTTTGTTTTTTAATTATTTTTCTTTTTAATTAATTATTTTTCTTTGTAGCGGTGGAGAATTCTAACTTGGTTAGTTATTTGTTAGCATTATTAATGGAGATTAGTTATTTGTTAGCATTATTAATGGAGATTAGTTATTTGTTAGCATTATTAATGGAAACTAGTCTGAAATAGTCATAAGCCACAGATTCTCTAATTTAATCAAAAACTCTAATTTAAAAAATAAAACCTAAATAAGACATCCCAACGATGGCCTAGTGGGTATGAGATGTTCAGGACGTCCGTGAAGCGTCTTGAAGATGTCCGAACGGACGTTTTTAGGACGCTTCATGGACGTCCCTCTGCCCACTTGGTTAATGATTTACATAAAGCTTCTAATCTTGTAAGTATTATGTTTGCGAATGATACTAAATTATTTTTATCTGAGAACAATACTAATAAACTTTGTACTACTATGAATGAAGAGCTCAAAAATATTTCTATCTGGTTTAAATGCAATAAACTTACCCTAAATATTAAAAAAGCAAAATGAATTCTATTTCATTCAATAATTAAAAAATGCTATTTACCCCCAGCACTACCTGATACTTTTATTGACCAAATTGAAATAAAAAGAAATTGCGTCACAAAAACTTTTAGGTGTATCCATTGATGAAAACACCACATGGAAGCAACATATTGATTGTGTTGGTACTAAAGTTTCCGAAAATAATGAAATTCTTTATAAAGCCAGAACCTGTACAAATAAAAAAAGTTTTATCCCAACTTCATTATGCACTCATTCATAGCTATATGAATTATGCAAACATTGCTTGGGCAAGCACTGAAAAAAGTAAGTTACAATCACTCTATTTATGTCAGAAACATGTAACACGTGTAATTAAATTTGCTGATCGTTTTTCTCACTCTAAACAACTTTTTTCTGAAAAGAGAACATTTAATATTTACGAACATTTACAAACTTAATGTTTTTAACAATTTATCCTTTGTATATATATATGTAAAAATTATCTTTCTCCTGCCATTTTTAATGATATAATTACCTTGAAACCTACCAATAAATACTCTCTAAGAAATACATACCTTCTATATGAGCCTTTTTGTCGAACAAATTTTAACCTATTTTGCATTGATTATTGTGCACCCCATTTTTGGAATAAAATTGTTTTGCCTAAATTTAATTTTGATGTATCTATTTCTTTGAATCTATTTTAAATTAGGCTGAAAAATTTTTTACTCTCCCATATTATCAAAATTTTACAATAATATTTATATTATGGAAATATTTATTGAACTTTATTACCTCTACTACAAAGTGATATGTGTATGTATATTTTATTTTTATTATGTTTTACTTATAGTTACTTTATAACCTAATATTTTTTTTACACTAGTATAAGGTTCTGACGATAAGATCTTATTGATCTTCCTTAGATTTTTGATTGTTCCGTTGTTGATTTTTAAATAAATAAAAGCATAAAAATTACGCTAACGCCCTTATTTTGCCACCCTCTTTTGAACAAAGTATCTTTGGCTTTTTGTAAAATACAAAAATGTTATTTTATTACATCTTATATATCAAATATAATAACTACATTTTTTAACAACGATGTGTTGAAATTCAATGAAATTTTTTTCTAGGTATTCATTCTTCTTACGCAGTGCTGTTGTTAGGCACCCCCACGCCCATAAATTAAGGTTTGTGTGGACCCAGCGAATTTATGGGAACTCTTTTTAAAAGAAAAAGAGTTTTTTATTTGTAATACCTAAAAACAGCAGTTTTTTTTTGTTATTTTAAGGCGCTAATATGGGTTATTTATTTTATGAGGGCTTCGACCCACTAACTATTGCACTGTTCAAGTTCAATTGCACTGTTCAAGTTTATTTGATATTTGTTCGCGCCAGAACAAGACAAAGACGTCTAATTTAAAACAAAACATTTTGCTATAATAAGAAAGGGTAATATATATAGGGTATAAAAAAGAGATATGCGGGAAAAAAATATTTATTAAAGAAATATTATTCTTAAAGTTTTCCATCAATTATTTAAGTATTACAGATATTAACACAACAATTAAACTAATCTAATTACAAACACCGTGCAAGATGAACTTGGTTTTATTTTTCTTATACCTGTGATTCCATTAACTATTTATTAAAAACTATTATAAATAATAAACTAAACAAGGAATTTTATCAAGATTTCAAAATAATAATTATATGTTTTATATATCAATACTAAATAAATAACAGAGATAGTCATATATAAAAAAAAGTTCACTTTATTAATGCTTTGTAAAACGCAATATCAACAGCCATGTATGAATACATAGAAATGATATCGTTGGCTTTTTCAGCAGATTAAGAATGATAAAGAGTACGTAAGCTGCCATTCGTAAGTTTATCTTTAATGATTTGGCAATAATACTTGATGCTGCTCGCTTGACAGACTTAATAATACGAGCTTGTGAATAATTATATGAAAACGAAATTTAAAAAAAAACATGCTACGGCAGTCCATTTCGATAAACAAGATTTTTAATTCTTGTATTAGGCACTTAAATATAACTCGACAAACCAGTAACAGTTGAAAAATTTTTCACATCTACTAATTGCATTTGGTAAACAGGGAATGATTTTTTACGGTTTACATTTTTAATAGCTCTTTCTAGGACTAAATATTTCTGCAACAGAGAGAGATTTTTCAATTTGAATATGTTATCACATTCTTGAATGCTGGAATGACCTGGCTTGCAGAACTTCTGCTCAATGACTTCTATTTGTGGGTGTCGCATAATAAATTCACGCAAAACTGCTAAAATGAAACTGTAACGGTTTTGTGGTACACATGAATCGAACCAAAGTATAAACTTATTTTTGTCAAGGTCATCCATGATTTTTAGAAGCAGACACGTCAAAATATTTTCAAGATCAATACAAACAACTGCAGTTTTAGGATCAACATTTTAAAAATCTTTTTCACGTTCAGTTTTGGTAGCATGACTTAATGTTATGAGCTTCTCTCTGCTCATTGCTTGCATTAACAATTTTGCAATATTCATAGCATGTGTCACATAAATCAATCTTTGGTTTTTGAAATTTTGAAAACTTTTGGTTGTTAAATTCTTGATTGAAGGTATAACGATACATATGTTCTTTTACTGGTGTATGGTTATTTTCATCACAATATATTTTAAAAAGATCATACATTTTTCCTATATTGAGTGATCCTTCCATATATTCTTTATGCGTCTTTTTCCTGCAATAATAAACCTCAATTTTTGGGAAAAGGTTTATATGGTCTTGTACAACTTTTTTAGAATCTTGTCGCTTTTTTTTACATGTCTTCCAAAACTTTTTTAGAATCTTGTCGTTTTTTTTTTACATGTCTTCCAAATTTGTGAAAGTAAAAAATTCTTTGGCTACTAATATTCTAAATTTTTATGAGTTTTACCCGACTGACATGGCATTTTTCTTATACTTTGTTTCCAATTACTCGTATTAGCTTTACGTTTCCTAGATACTCCACCATGGAGTGACCTACGAGAAGGTGTAATACCAAGCAGCTCTAAATAGATATGTGAATGTAAATTTTTAACAAATTAAATTGTAGATTGTTATATATCATTAGAAAGGCCTTCAATTAAATTTTTCAAAGGTGAAAAAATTATAAACATCGGATAATTCTATAAAAAGGTTTACTCACTTAACTGACGAATATCTTATATATGGATTTCTTAATAAAACTGAAACAAAAAAAATTTTGTTTTATAAACCCTATAAACCATATAAACAGCGTCAACTTGTCTGAACCACTCATCAATAATTGCTGGTTGCGAAGACAACGCTCTTTCAGCTTGCATGCTAGTAGCCTCTCTTTAACAGGTATTTTTCGCATATTTTTTCATGAAACTATTGCACCATTTTCGTGTAGGTTTACCGGTCTTGAATAAATGAGTTTGTTTAGATTCCTTCAAATAGTTTTCTACCACAGTTAAAATACCATTTCTTTTTAATCTGAAGCCAATGTCACTCATAAACTGTACAAGTTCAACTATAAGCCTCTCCGTTACTTGTTTTATTGCTCTGGGCCGACCAACACCAATGATATATTAAAAATAATTATTCTTAATATATCATTATATAGTTAATAGTTATTCTTAATATATCATTGACCAACACTAGCAGCTTCATTTATTCCTTTTAATCTGCTAAAAAAAGTTGTTTTAGGAATGTTATAATGGCTTCTAAATATGACTTCTTCTTATTATTGATAGCCTCAATACAGAGTTTAATTTTTCTTTCGCAATCTTCATTTTTTTTAAACTTTGACTCTTTTTTATAACCAAACTTAACGTTTGGTAAACAAATAAACAAGACGTTTAGAAATTCAATAAAAAAGTTAACAGCGTTTATTAGTTTCTAAGTTAACGTCGTTAAAATACTATTGTTAAATATTGTTGTTACAGGGTTATTCATTTTTATATGCACATTTATTCAATCTTATATGCGCATTTATTCATTCTTATATGCGTGTTTATTCATTCTTTTATGCGCGTTGATATGCGAGTCAAACACCCATAAAGTCTCTGATACAATTTTATAAAAACAATACAAATTAGGTTGTTGCTACTGCTCTTTATTTATAAAATAGTTGCCGAACCAGCGCTGGGTTTATGTAACTACGCATATGGTTGTAAAATGGAATTAAGTTAAACTCTGTAGTATCCATAATACTTTTAAGTTTCCTGTTTACTCCATCTGTATTTTGAGGTCTTTCTTCCTGTTTGTAAGAGTGCTTTAAAAAAGAAAAAAAAATCTTTTATTGGATTAAGCTGTGGCGTGTATGCTGGCAGATACGTAATAGCTATGCCATGAGAGGCTAGTTTTTGCCTAACAGAAAGACACCAGTGGAATTTACAATTGTCCACAACAAACACCGGCGCTTCCACATCTGTATTCCTAATCGCTGGTGTCAACATTGTAATAATGAAAATTTAGAATAAATCTGCATTCCAGCCTCCATTTTTTATTTTATAAGCCAGCACTCCCATTGTTGAAACAGCATAAATCAAACTAACATTCTTGCCACTATTTGCAAACGACTATAAAATTACTAGCGCACCTCTTAGCGGTTATTCGCTAATGTGTGCTGTTAGTGTGCACATTAAATCCAGTTTCATCCAAATAAAAAAGTTTTTCATTTGAAATTCGCGTTAAATTCGCTTGCCAATGCATAGCGTGCATCAATAGCTTGTGTTGAGTTACGTTTTTCTGGCACATGCACAACACGTTATCTTGATAAATCCGAGCGTTTGAGTTTTCTTGAAATAATAGGCTGAGACATAATGAGGCCTGCTGCAGAAAGATTTTCTTATATTGCTTCTTGCGTACAAAGATTGTTTTCTTGTATGCATAGTTCAATAATATTTTTTGTTTGCGCGTTTATAGGTCTTTTACCTCGTTTTTTATCAGAAAATGACTTGAATGCAGAATTCATGTTGTCGAAATCTCTTCTGTTTAACTTAACGACAAGATTTTGAACTGTGTGCATAGATAAATTAAGAGAAGTGGAAATTCTTTTTGTAGATTCATTTCTTTTAACTAAATGCTTAAGCATTTCAATGTGTTCTTTTGTAATACTTTTCCTCGTTTACAATTGGCACTGCTGTTTTCTCTTCCATCCATAGGTAACGATTCCACGGTGCTACGAAAAACATTTGACGTTTGACCAAAAACACCGAATTTTTATAAACTCTCTTATACCTTTTTTTACAGTTTAGCAAGCACCTCGAGGTTTTTTGCATCAGTTAGTGTTACTCAACCTCTTTCTAGCCATATATAGAAAGTACTATGTTTCTTTTGGCCTCACTTATATATTATCAATATCTTGAGGCCACCTTTGCTGAAAAAAGTTGTCGCGGACACGTTTTGTCAAAAGTAGCTTTTGAAGGTGAGATTTCCTAAGTACTAAAACACATCAAATTTGCATGAAAGTTTCTGTATAGATTTAAAAAAGGATAATGAATCGAATAGAAAGGAAAACCTTTTTCAAATTTATACAAAAATTGTTAGTTCTTAATTTTTAAAAACTTTAAGGTCAATTTAGTTGAAAAAAAAACTTGTTTTAAAAAAGGTTCCCTGTCCAAAAGGCCAAAAGTATAAAAGGCCTCTCTTTTAATCAAGTATTTATTTATGTTTTCTTGAAAATTTGATGCTTAGGAATTTTGTTTTAAAATTATGTATACATTATATGCTTTTTTTTCGCGTATTTTATGACGTTTTTTGTTTTGATTGTTGCTTTTATTATAAATATATTTTTGTGTTTGCTTTATGAAATTTGATGATGTTTTTTTTTTCACTTAATTAGAAACTTAAATAGGAGCTAAATAGGACGGTTCATTTTATGAAAATAATATGTACCCAGTAAGCACAAAGACGTTTAAAAGACGTTTTAAAGATGTCTTTAAGGAGGTCTAAAAGGCGCACTTGTAGACGTCTAGATCATAAGGCTAAAAGACGTCTAAATGAAGACGTCTTTATAAAAACGCGTTTTAGACGTATTTTAGACGTTTTTTTCAAGATAAATTCAAGTACATGACGTAACATTTTCGCGTAGTATGTGGTATATATTCATTGTATTTATAAAATCATATATTGTTATAATTTCGTATATACAAGATATACATAAGAACCAGCAATCAAAATAATATTGCTGTAATCACCACAAACGGTTGATGCATCAAGGATGAAAATAATATATAACAATAACAAATATATATATCAAAACAGTATTTAAAACATTCATAACTTACCTTTAGTTTTAATAAAATTAATCGTATGTACTGCGAGCTAATTTTTGACCGCCTACTTGACTTATTATATGGCTTGTGGGTGTATAAAAACTAAAAATACTGATATTTAACTTATATATTATTCTGCCATTTTCACTTATAATCATGATCAGTCAACTATCTATTAAAAAAGCAAAATAATTATTAATAAAAAAAAAGATATATTAATATTATAGCAATTATTTTAGTGATTCCTGTGACAACAATTTTAGCAATTGTGTAAAAAAGTAATTTAATTTAAAGTAATTTACACTTAAAACTTAAACAAATTATTGAAAATAATAAAAACTATGTTTTTACTTTGAATATACGACATCTACTTAACGCGTAATGACAAAGCCGTCAAAAAGAAGTCATAATGACATATTTATAAACAGGTCTCAAAAAAGACGTCTTTTAGCCTTGATCTAGACGTCTTTTAATGCGTCTTTTAAACGTCTTTTTAAACTTTAAAAAGACGCATTTTAAACGTCATTTTTAAAACGCATTCATAAAAGACGTCTAAAAGATGTCTTTAACACGTCTATAAAAGTGCGTCTTTACCTAGACTAGTTTTAGACGTCTATAAGTGTCTAAAATGCGTCTTGTGCTTACTGGGTAACTGCTTTAAATGGTATAAAAATCTTTTCTTTCTGTTCTTTCCATCATTTCTGTTTGTTGTTCAAAATAAAAAATCTTCTTAACCACATCCTTAATATGGATTATTTCTTATTCATATCCTTAAATTAAGGCTAAATAAGGATGTGAAATAATCTTTATTAAGGCTTAATAAGTATTATTTCTTATTCACATACTTATTAAACTTTAATTTAAGTATGTGAATAAGAAATAATTTAAAGATGCGAATAAGAAATAATATTTATTAAGGATGTGAATAAGAAGTTTTTTTATTTTGAATAACAAACAAAAATGATGCAAAGAATAAAAATTTTTAGTAAGGATTAATAAGGATATATAAGGATTAATTTAAAGATGTGAATGATTAATTTAAGGACCTTAAACTAATTATTCACATCTTTAGATTAGTTCTTATATATAGCCTTATTAATCCTTATTAAGGCATAATAAGGATTAATAAGGATATATAAGGATATATAAGGATAATAATGATAAACATCACTTTCAATTTTTTATTAATAATTCTAATAAAAACCATATTCGATTCTAAATATAAAATTAAAAGTGAAATTCTTAAAATGTTAATAAATTAAAAATACATAATCCAAATTTTTTAAAGACATTTTCTAGATTGTCTATCAAAACTGTAAGTTTGGTTATAGTTTATAATCTACCTATGTGATTACAGATTGGCCTTCTTTAAACTGTTTTTTTCAAAACAAAAAATGAAAAATCATATCAACTTCTAAGGTTCTAAAGGGAACAAAAATGGAATTGTTTAAGAACTTATATCTTTCATAAGTTAAAATACAACTTTGAATTAATTAGGCCCTTCCCTTAATTTTTAATATAAGCACAAACATTTTTTATTTTATTACTTTTGTTTATTGAAAGCAAATTTATTGATCCATCCCTTATTTTCTTTGTTTTGAGTTAAGGGAGGACGGGAAGGGGTGAGCCACTTTTTTTTTTAAATCAATTATATCAAGAAAACCAAAAGTGGAAAAAGTATAGGATAAAGAGCTTAAGGTAGCCTAAAGTACTAGGTTTCTAATAGTAATACATGAAATATCAAAATATCTTCAGATTTTTAATAATTGAACAATAACACTACTGCTAGTGTTGCTACTAGTTTACTCCTACCCATGCATGGGTAGGAGTGAACCAAGCAAATGGTAGGAGTGAGTCATTATCTTTGATTACCAGAAAAATAAAATTAGATATTTTCTTTATCTAATTTATTGAAAATTAAGTAATAACAAATACTTTATAATTAGGCATAACATAATTAAGTAATAATGTAACATAAATAACAATAAATTTAACACAAAATTTTAAACTCATTCAATGAAATTAACAAAATGTATAAACTACCTGAAAAATAATTTGTTTTCAATAACAACTGATTTTGACAACAAAGAAAAAAACTGTCATGATAAATGATAATTTCTAAATATTAAGATATAATAAAAGTATATATATGTAATGAAAGTAGTATGTTAGCATATAGTATATTGGCAATAAAAATAATATTTAGAAAATATTGATATAGTCAAACGCGATCTCAAATTTCTAATGGCAATGTTGCATTTTACTTGTTTCAGAAAAAGTTGGCTGAGGTAGCAATATTTTGGAAGTTATTGCAATTTCTCTTATACTTTATCCTTTTTTGATTAAATATAATGCATCTTTCATATCTTTACTGGAAGTTTTTACTTTCGAAGTTGTTCATTTATAGACTCGAGGCATTATAACATATGGTAAAAGTAAATGTAATGTTGCACACGAATTTTCTAATGATATACTGATATAAAAGTCAAACATAAATATGTTTTTACGCTTAAGTCAACACTTTTTTAATGTGAAGTATTAGTGAGCCGCGGTTTACTCCTAACCGTGAGTGAATGGGTCATTCCTCACCAAGCTGTGCAACTGGGTTAAACCATTAAATATGCAATAAGTACGTGGTTTATGCAGGTAAAATACTTTGTTCTAAAAACTACATTGTTTATTAGTAAATTTTCAACCATGATCTAATATATCTAAATAACCGGTATGCTGGTTAAAAAAGTTTCAAAAAATACAAAAAATTTACTTTCGCACAACAAAGAGTGGATGACAACGTTAACGCAGACACCCGCACCAAGAAGCGGTAAAAAAATTAGATTGTGTTAACAAAAATTTGTATGTAGCTACTTGGTGAAAATTTTGAATCTTTTTCATTTTCCGTTTTAGCTGTAGGATCAACGATTCACTACTACCCTTGGCTTACTTCTACCCATCTTCCCTTACTTTTATTTAGGTTTACTTTTAATTTTAGCTTCCAAATTATTGCTGGAAAAACCATTTGATACTGTCAAGAATATATTAGAATTTTTAAATATTGAAGGTGGTACTGCTTCCCTCAAACACCCGAATTTTTTATTAAGAAATACCCACTTTTACAAATTTGCAGAGAAAAAGATGAACATGACTTGACACAACCAAATCTGTCAGAATTCTTTACAAATTATTTTAAATACCCTGTAACTAAAGTAATGCTTGCTAAGTTCCCTTAAAAGTCAACCACTTTTAGAGTTGGTAGTTACTGGAAGACCCAAGATGAAGATTATAAAGCAAGGAAACGATTAACAGATGACTTAAAAGATTGCAAATTGTATGAATCAGGATAACAAGATGAATGGAGAGTATTACAAAAAAATGATGTTCTTAGAAAAAAACTAGACAAGTTTTATAGAGCATCTAGGAACAATAAAATACTATATTATCGTATACAAATACTAACTTAGCAATGATTTGTATATATGATTTCCATGAGAGGTCACTACGAAAAGATAATCAGAGACGATATAAAGTAGAAGACACAGTAAAATTGTTGCCATTCATCAATATCAACAAGATTGCTAAGACTTTTAAAGACTTCGCCAGATACACCATATCATCCAGAGCAATAGAATGTGCCTCACCGCCTCTATCTAATTATAGTTTCAAACGTTTCTGTAACGACAGTTAACAGGTCAGCTCCAAAACAAAATGATTCAAATTTATGTGTTTCTTATGTCATCAACAAATAGAGCCACCTGACCTTGTTAGCTACGTATTGACACTAGTGTGAATTTGCAGCGTTTTGCGCCACAGTTTCTGTATCTTTTGTGATTGTGATGTTATTGTTGTGATGTTTTGTGTTGATAGACAACTTGGCTTACTTTCTTGCTGGTGTCTATCGTTAAAAATAGTTATTAAGTTGTTTCGTTACTGAAACTTGCTACTTCTAATCAAAAGCCAAGAGTTTATCTAACAACATTTTTTGTTTTAATGTTGTTTTTGTATTTTTTTATCTTAGATGTTGTCAATAGTTCACATAAACAGTTCACGTAAATTTCATAAATAGTTCACATAAACAGTTCACATAAATCTCATAAATAGTTCATAAATAGTTCACACAAATCTCAAAGAGTAAGTTTCTTATTTTATATTTATCTAGTTTTGATTGTTAATTTATTTATTCAATTTTTAAAACAAATTAACAAATATTTTTTTTAAATTATTGTGTTTTTAGTAATAAATTTATTACACTTTTTTTTTTTTTTTTTTTTTTTTTTTTTTTTTACAACTTCAATATACACTTCATTACGTTACAATTCTATCATATAATTTAATGCAAAGAGTAAAATATATAACATAATAAAAGAATACGTAATTTAACAATTATAATAAAATATAACGTTAGATTAATAAACACTGTTTTTTTTTTTAAATAAAAACTATTGTTTCTTCAAATATAAACATGTTGTTGTAAAGGAGACTCGCAGAAGACTATGAAGTCTTATCATCAAGTACCTTTTCAAATGGTTAAATAAGTTTAATTAATTTTTATATATAGTTAAAAGTGGTTAAACAATACACAGTCAGTGATACACATAAACATTTTAGTATAAATCTTGTTGTTAAGTTTAATACATGTCAATAAAATTTTGATATTAAGTATGAGGTGTTTTAATTTTTTTTTCAAGGTGGCAGAATTATTTAATGCTTTAAGTTCTATATTTTCGGATATTATTTTGTTATATAGGTACGGACCCCGGTAGGAAATAGAGAATCGTGAGAACTTTGTTGTTTTTTTTGGTAATGTGAAGTTCCCTGTTGCTCTTGTGGTATATCTATTAGAGTTAATTTGAAAAAAGTTATCTAAAAAATGCGATGGGACTAGTCCAAGATTGTATTTAAGCATGAAAAGAATTTTTTGATAGATGTTGATTTGGTAAACATTCAGTGCATTTAGGGTTTTTAGTAAAGGTTCAGCATGGGTGAGTTTATATTTATTATAAACTAATCTTGATGCATGTTTTTGACTTAAATAAAGAGTATTTAACTTGGATTTGTGTGTACTTGCCCATGCAATATTAGCGTACGTAAGATAACTTTGGATGTAAGAAAAATAAAGAGATTTAAGATTATCTTGGGACAACATAGGTTTAACTTTGTAAAGTATCCCAATATTTTTTGAAATTTTGGTGTTTATTGTACTAATATGGGCTCTCCAAGTTATATTTTCGTCAATAAGTATCCCAAGAAATTTTGTTGTTTCTGTTCTTTTAATGTTTACCTTATCTATTTTTAGTGGGGGAAGTATAGTTGGTATATTATTTTTTTGTTTTTTGGAATGAAACAATATATATTTTGTTTTTTCTGTATTTAGTGATGACTTATTTAATTTCAACCAGATGTTTAATTTTTCAAGCTCTTTGTTCATACATTCATAAAGGTTTTTGATTGAGTTCGAGGAATAAAATAAATTTGTGTCGTCGGCAAACATTATAACATCAAGTTTTTTCGAGGTTTTTGTAAGGTCGTTAATATATAGAAGAAACAGAAGGGGTCCAAGAATGGAACCT
Source organism: Hydra vulgaris (assembly GCF_022113875.1). NCBI lineage: Eukaryota > Metazoa > Cnidaria > Hydrozoa > Anthoathecata > Hydridae > Hydra > Hydra vulgaris. The sequence continues at coordinate 43,761,053 of NC_061161.1, read as the reverse complement.
TGGGGGACACCGCACTCTATTCTTAGTAGTTTTGAGTGTTTATAATTGTCTGAAATAACACATTGTTGCCTATTGCTTAGGTAGTTTTTGAACCAGTCAAGAGTGATGTTTTTTACTCCATAGCTTTCCATTTTTTTAGATCTAGGATTGCGTGTTCAGTCGAATATTGTTTTTGGAAGCCAAATTGTTTTTTATTTAGGATTTTATTTTGGATTAAATACTCGTACAATCTGTTGTAGATTATTCGTTCGAGAAGCTTAGAGAAGGTAGGGAGTACCGAGATAGGTCTATAGTTATTAATTAAGTATGATTCACCTGTTTTAAATATTGGTACTACTTTAGCTACTTTTAACTTGTCTGGTACAACTCCTGTTTTAATCGAAGACTTGAAGATTTCAAATATAGGTTTATTTATCACTGTAAAGACATTTGCCACTCTCCTACTACAGATATCGTCTATTCCTGGAGTTTTATTTAATTTTAAGGAGTTTAGTGCAACGTTAAGCTCTTGATAGCTTAGTTCTTTGTATTTTAGTTCGCTCTGGGGATCATTTAGATATGATTCAAACGAGTTATTAGGATATCCAATTTTTGAGGCAAGATTAGGGCCAATGTTAACAAAAAATTCATTGAATTTTTCAGCAATTTTATTTTTGTCACTGTACTCTATATTGTCTATGATAATTCGAGCAGGCAAATTATTTGATTTAGTTTTTTTGTTCCCAATTATTTCTTTTATAATGTTCCATGTTTTTTTAATGTCACTAGTTGCATTTTTTATTTGCTTCGAGTAGTTTTTTTTTGAATTTTTTCAAATAAATTTTTGTATTGCTTGTAGGTATTTAGGTTTTTTTCATTTCTATTTTTTAAATATTTGATGTAAAGTTTTTGCTTTTTTTTTGAAGATTTTTTTATACCTCTAGTAATCCATGGACATTGTAAGTATTTTACTTTTAATTGTTGTTCTATAATTGGGAAGTGATTATTATAATGCTTTAAGAATATTTCTAAAAACTCATTATAAGCAGAGTTGGTGTGCCCAAGGTTGCATTTTTGGTAAATCTTATCCCATCTCACTGCCGATAGTGAGTCTTTAAACTGTTGAATAGTAAATTTATTAATTTTTCGTTTATAGACTTTGGTTTTTGAGTTGTTTGTTTTTGTATCTTGAAACAAAGAAAAGTATATCGGAAAGTGATCGGATATATCCGTTTTGATTACACCTGCTTTTAATGAAGAATCATAAAATGAATTAGTCAATATGTTATCTATTGCAGTGATTGAAGTTGATGTTACCCGGGTGGGTTTGTTTATTATAGGGAAGATGTAGTGTTGAAACATATCATCAAAAAACATTTTGGTAACAGCATCTTCATTGTACTGTAAACAGTTTATGTTAATGTCTCCAATACAGAATAATATTTTGTGCTCTTTATTGTTTTTTAGAAATATTTGTTTTAGATGATTAGAAAATTTTTTTATATCACCTTCAGGTGGTCTGTAACAGATGGGCACCAGTATATTTTTTAACTTTTGGTTTATTATTTCAATTGTAAAGACCTCACCATCGGCATCAGAAACAGAAAGATCGTCTCTAACTTTAGTTGTCAGATCATTATGAATATATGTCATAATTCTACCACCTCGTTTTTGAACTTTTCGCTCGTAAGATATTAGTTTGTAGTTCGGAATTAATAAGTTTGAATTTATTCTGGATGATTCGTCAGAACACCAGGTTTCTGTTAAGCAAATCATACTGAACAAAAAATTACATTCTACAAGAAAATGTTTTAGCTTGTCAATATTGTTAATTATACTTCTTATGTTTATGTGTATAACCGTAAAGTTATTATTTAATGATTTTAATTCATTTTTAAAAGTTTTTAAATCAAAAAAACGCGAGTTAAAATTATTTTCATTAAAAAAATGCAAATCTGGGTCGTAAAAGTTATCAAGTAAAGCGTTATTGGCTGATTTGAAAACATTAAAGTGTTGCGTTTCGAAATCTTTTGTTTGTTTAGCCATAAGTAAAAAGAATTAACTTTGCTTCGATCGCTTTAACTTACGCAAAAACTTATTTTCTTATTTTCTAAATTCGCGACAATAAATTTTATTAAATTTAATCGTTGCGTATTTACCTTGATTGCGAAGATTTTCGCAATCAAGGTAAATACAAGAACTTCTTCCCAAAGTCTCTTTCGCTCCTCCATTGTCTCTTTAGCAAAATCTTCATTTATATATATTCCACTTCCTTTTAGATTTTTAAGTGAACTTAAGATTTTATTTTTATCTTGGTAGTTCAATAGTTTCACGACGATAGTTCTTGGTGTTTTGTCTTCTTTATACGACCCAATTCGATGTGCTCGTTCCACAATAACTTCGCTTGAAATTTTAAGATTATTTGTAAAAATATTTTTCACAGATTTCTCACAGTCACTCCAACTTTCTCTTGGCATATCTTTCAGACCATCGATTCTTATGTTGTTACGACGAGAACGGTTTTCTAAGTCAGTATTTTTTTTATTTAAATTTTTAATTTCAAGATCATATCTCTTTCTTATTTGTGTTAATTCTTCCTTTATTTTTTCTTCTTGAAAGTTGAGACTTTCTTTCACATCGTTTACGTCCTTTTCAAAATTTCGCATATTTACTTTGTTGATATTTAATTCATTTTCAATTTTGTCGAGTCTATCAGTAATTATTTTTATATTTCCACTTACTATTTGTGTGAGGTTTTTTTCTTGGTCTTTTAACAGTCTTTCTGTTTCTTTGAGCAAACTTCTTTTTTGTTCTTCAAACTTGTTAGTAATAATTTTTTCGATATTTTTGATCGTTATTTCCATTTTTAAAATTAATATTCTTGAAAAGCAGTCAAAAACACGTGCGTTCGCGGCAAAAACTTTTTGAGAAAAAAACTTTTAGGTAGAGTTTCTGCTGTTACATCTGGTATTGCTGTTGTAAGTACTCAAAATTTCACAAAGTTCTAAAATGCTGTAAGTTATTTTCATTTAAATTTAAATTTTAACTTTATTAAAGAATTCTCTGTCTTCTTACGCAGTAATTTCTTACGCAGTAATTTACTAATCGCCCTTACGCAGTAATTTACTAATCGGTCTGTAAATTAAGCAATAGTTTTAAACAGATGAATTAATTGGATTCTATGATCTTTTATGCATATTTGCAAGGAGTTTTTTTTAATACAACCCGAAATTAGACTAGGTTAATAAGTAAAAGCACTTCAGTCTGTAAAATTAATGATTCTAGATAATCCCGAGAGTTATAAAAAAAAATTATGGCTTTAGTTTTCTTATAGTTTTGCATCCCTATCAAAAATTTCAAGTCAAATGTAATAACAGTTAGAAATTATGAAATACATTCGTAGTTAAATTGCGCAGTTGATTTGTGCAATCCTTTTGCAGTAACTTACTGACCGGTCTGTAAATAATGCAATAATTTCAAAATGATGTTTTTTCAGATTCCATAATTTTTTTATGCATATTTGCACATTGTAACCCTAATTTTTGATCTTCATTGCATAATTAAATAAGTAAAAACACTTTAGTCTGTAAAATAAACGATTCTGTATGATCCGGACAGATTTAATAAAAACTGGATCACTATTTAAAATTTAAAGACAAATGTAAAAACAGTTCAAAAATATCAAAAATTTAAAAAATATATCAAAAGTATAACGGTTCAAAAATATAAAATGTATTTAAAGTCGATATGTCCAACGGGTCATCGACATGACCCGTCTGTAATTTATGCAATAATTTCTGTCTGTAAATTATGCAATAGTTTTCAAATGATGTATTTTTTGGACTCCATGATTCCTTTATGCATATTTGCATAATGTAACCCTATTTTTTTTCCTCATAACACAATTAAATAAGTTGAAACCCTTCAGTGTGTAAAATAAACGATTCAGGATAATCCCGACAAATTTAATAAAAACTGGATCACTATTTAAAATTTCAAGTCAAATGTAATAACAGGTCAAAAATATCAAAAATTTTAAAAACATATCAAACTATTTAAAGTTAATATGTTCAATTTGCAGTCCATTTTCAGCAATTTACTAACCGATCTGTAATTTATGCGATTACTTAACTGATTGTTCTGTAAATTATGCAATAGTTTTCAGATGGTTTATTTTTAGGATTCCATGATTCCTTTATGCATATTTGCTTGGTATAATTATAATATGATCTCAAATTTTATTTTCCAAAACTAAAAAAAATAATATAAATCTTAAGGCTCTCTTAAGGGGTTTTTATTGATTTATCCAAAGCTTTCGACACAGTAAATCATGAAATTCTTTTGAAAAAATTAGAAAACGGTTTTAAAAATCAAAGTTTACTTTGGTTTAAATCATACCTAACTAACAGAAAGCAATTTATACTTAAAGAATCAAAAGACTCAAAAAACAACTTAATAACTTGACGAGTACTCCAAGGTTCTAATTTGGGACCATTATTGTTCTTACTTTATATAAATGACTTATATTTATCATCAAAAGTATTAAATACTATCTTATTTGCAGATGACACTAATTTGCTTTATTCTCACAAAGGTATTACGGTTCATTTTAAAATATTTAACGAAGAATTAGACAAGATCAACGAGTGGTTTATAAGTAACCGACTATCATTAAATGTAGAGAAAACAAAATTTATCCTATTCCATAAACCTAGTAAAGCCGAGAATATTCCTCTTAAACTACCCAATCTTTTAATCAATAATAAAATAATTAAAAGAGAATTGACTACAAATTTCTGGGAGTGCTCTTAGATGAAAAATTGTCATGGAAATTTCAATTAAATATATTGAAGGTAAGATCTCAAAAAATATTGGCATGTTATATCGAACAAAACCTTTTTTTAATAACGAGTCTTTAAAAAATTTATATTTTTCGTTTATACGCAGCTATCTTTCATACTGTAACATTTCCTGGGGTAGCACTAATCACACTAAACTCAAAAAAATTATAGTAAACAAAAACATGCTTGCAGGATAGTATTGTTAGCAAATAGAAAAACACAATGCGAACCTCTCTTACGTCAGGTTAGAGCTTTAAATATTTATAAGCTTAATATTCATCAAGTAATGATATTTATGTTTAAAGCAAAACTTGGGTTTTCTCCAGAAACATTTCAATCCTACTTTAATGAAATCTCCCATAAATATCCTTAAACTGCACTTTGCAAAGTTTAAAGGATGATTCAAAACGGCATTTACTGAACATGGAATTCGATATATTAGATTTCAAATATCTTTTTTGAAAACAATTTAAAGGTTTAAACTAAATCACTTAAAAATAAATTATATCTTTAACACTTTCTTTAGCTTTTATTAAAATGGTTTCAAACCATTAGTATAAAAGATAACGAAAACAAAATTGTCTTTTTCGTTCATATTTTTGATGATATTAAATAATCAGCCCAAATACTTATGTTTACATATATTGCTTTTTTTTTTTAATTAAACAACGCATTTTTTTTGTGTTTTTATAACTTTCATGATTTTCTGTCGTTTTTACTTTTTTATTTTTAAAATTATTCTGCTGAAAGATTGTTAGCAACAAATTATTTTATTGCTGAATTTTATTGCTGATATTTTTAATAAGAAAATTATGGAGTTTTATTTTCTTATAGTAGGTGGGTCGCTATGGAAAATTTCAAGTCTAATGTATTAACGGTTCAAAACTTATTCTAAATTCAATAATACTCTCATTTTTGGTGCCATAACACAGCGAATTTCCCATACTTAAGTTTTATATCTTTTTGTCAAAAAATCATATATTTTTCCACTACAAAAAGTTCAAAAACTTTTGATCTCCTTAACTTCAAAGGCCGAATGACCCCTCATTTTTTAAGTCAAGCCAAGCTCTATACAATGACATCAATTATACTTGAATTACAAAAAAATCGTCTGGAATGGCTAGCTCTGAGAAAACTTTTTATAATTTTTGTAGATTTTTTCATCATCTTTATTTTTTGATTTCAAAAATTTTACGTAAAGTTTTTTTTTTTTTTTTTTTGATGCTTTAATTAAAGTTATTGTCATCCATAGATTCTTATATCCTTTGTTTTTTATTTCTGTAGTTGCTTTTTGGGCATCTCAGTGGGCACGGACGTAAAAAAGACGTCTTTTAAACGTCTTATATATGTTTTGGACGTCTTTTGAATGTCTTTTGAACGCTTTGGACGTCTTTTGAACATTCAAAAGACCACTGGGATATATTATCAAAGATATTTTGAAATGTGCTTGAGAAATTATCAAACGCAATATTATCTGTTGATGATTAAACACACAGGTCAACACAAATTTTTTTTTGTTGACGAGCAAACAATTAGTTTTTTTTTTTTTATAGCATTTCTCATTTTAATTTCAAATATGCAACTCATTTTTCACCATCACGTCAAGTTGTAAAGATATTTGGGTTCAAATCTTTAGTATTTAGGGTAAAATCCCTAATATTGTTGAAAAAAAAGTTATTAAAAAATATGTCAACCTGGGTCTCAAAATAAACGTATCTTCATAGAGATTTCAAAAATATTATTTATTTGTAATAAAAATAAGTACTTTTTGTATTTTTACTGAAAAACATTTTGTTATAATTTTTTAAAGAGTCCAAAGCATTTTTTAACATAATTTTTTTGTCAGTAAGTTTTAAGGGAAAATATTTGTTTTCTATAGTCTCTATGAAAATACTTTTCTTTTGAGAACCAGGTTGACTTTTGAATAACTTTTTTTTCGATAATATTAGGGACTTTACGCCTAATACTAACGATTTGAATCCAAATATCTTTACAACTTGACGTGATGGTGAAAAATGAGTTAAAATCAAAATGAGAAATGCTATATTTAAAATGAGAAATGCTATAAACATTTTTTAGTGTCAATATTAGATAGTACTTCGCGTGCTATATGGAAAACTGGAAAATGATCAGAAATGTCTGCAAAAAAAAGGCCTGATTCAAATTAAGTATTTAGGGAACTGTTTTAAAATATTCTCAACCACAGAAGATGATTGGTTAATAATACGTGTGCGCTTAAATATGGAGGGTATTATATTAAATTCAAATAGTAAATTGAAAAAGTATTTTATGTTTGCAAACTTTTCATAACATAATGCGCCCATATTGTATCTCCCGCGAAGAAAACGTGCTCGTTTTGTTTACTCATTTGAGACATAAAATTTCTTAAGATATTAAGGAAGTTAACTTGTTTACCACATGGCGGTCGATACAATCAGGAGATTAAAAACGATTTACCAGAAGTATTTAACACTTTAATGCACAAAGTTTCAATATGTTTATTTGTTTTTGAAAATGTGTTGTTTTTTTTTAAATTCAAATTTATCAAGAATATTTTCCACCTCTCTTGCTGATTACACGTGGTTGACTTTTATATGAATCTAAATTGTATAGGGAATTTTCGCACATGGTTAACATAGGTAACAATCAATTCAAAAGCAAAAGTTTTAATGTTAAAAATTAATCTTTTTTACATTTTACTTTTTTTAGGTTTTACATTTATTAATATTTTTTTTGTTTTGGAAATTTTAATAATAGTGTTTTCGAAAAAAAACAAAAACATTAAACTTACTATCTGTTAGAAAATCCAACAAGTTTTATTTATTTTTTCCATTTTTATATAAATCTAATAATAAAAAACAAAATAATACATTACTGTAATAATTTTTGTTTATAGAATTGGTCCTCCGATCTGCCTCGTACTTCGCTTGTCGACAGAAAAACAGAAATTAGGTACCAAAAATGCTACACTAATTTAACAATCAGCATCTATTTATTTTTCATTAAATTTGACCTGTGCATAGAAAATGCATGTAGAAAATTATCTAAATAATAAAAATAGGGTGCAACTATTTCTTCGACTAAAAACTCATTTGAGAACAGCAACCAAATTTTCATGCAAAATATTTAGCAAAATAGTCCATAAAAAAGTATTGTAACCATACATAAAAACCATATAAAAATCAACCTCAACTTTTCTTCTTTTAAAAAGTAGTTTGGATTTATATGTTTCTAAAAAGAATTTCCTCCAAAAAACGTTTGCCTAAGGCTACCTAAAAAAAGTGTTATAATCAGTATAACACTAATTAAACTATTTGCTTCTATTTCTTTTCCTGTGAAGCTCGGCATGTTTATTGAAAAGGCATGTAGGTTAGGCATGTAGGTAAGGCATGTAAGGCTATTAAAAACGAACTGCGTTTCCTGATTATTCTTTTTATGACTATGATTCCAATTACTATAGTTTTTTTTATTATTAAATTCTTAGTTTTGAATAATAATTTCCGTCGCGTCCGTTCATTGTTTACTTTTGCAAAAAAGAACGGACGCGATGGAAACGTTGATGTCATTTTCAAAAACGCTTAAAACTTCTTAAGAAACCATACAAAAGAAATCATAAATCTTATGGTTTAAAAGTTGCAAAACTTTTTAAATAATAATAATATAACCAAAAAATTGATATTTTTTTAAAGTTAGTATTAATTGTGAAATATAAAGCTAAATAATTTAGCTATAACTTATGGCATTTACTTTATTTTCATTTTACATTTTTACATTTTAAAAAAAGTGTTGAAGTGCTTACTTTTGTCAATCTTTTTTCTTTAACTAACTTCCCAACTTACAATAGCGTCCTAAAGTTTAAGGACAGTCAGATAATTTTTACTGAATATAGCTAAAAAATTTATTTATCTGAAAATAAAAACATTTTTTCAAAATAACATTTAATGACATAATTCTGAGGTTAAAAATTCAAAAACACTTACAGTTTTATTAACTAAAATTAACATGTGGTGTGATTAAAAAAACAATTTTTCTGCGGTTCAAAAGTTCAGGGACACTTTTAAAATTATGCTTTGGGGTTGCTTCAGTTGTGATTTAATCAAACCTTTTCTTCGTATAGAAAAAATTATGGATCTGCATGTATATAAGGACATCATCAATCGTAAAATGCTTTATCATGCTAAGGATAAAATGCCACGAGAGTAGATATTCAACAAGACAATGGCCCGTACTGCAATCTCTGTCAAGAATTTCATTGGCAGCAAAAAACTCGTGTTCTTTAGTGGCCATTACAAAGTACTGATCTCAATCCAATTGAGCATTGATGGAAACACCTAGATCGTCGATTAAAAGGTCGAAACCAACAAATAAGAATGATTTATTCGCTTTAACTGAATCAGAATGGCCAAAGATTCTATTAGATGTTATAGTCAAGCTAATAAACTCAATGCCTTGTCGTTACTATGTTGTTATTGATTCTAAAGGTTATCCAACGGAATACTAACATTTTGAAATCCAATATAATTTCTTACAACCATTTATGTTAATTTTAATTAATAAAAATACAAATGTCCTTAAACTTTTGAACGCAGAGAAACCGTTATCTTTTTTTTTGTTTTATTTTTATTTATTTAATTTTCTTTTTATATATAAATATTTTTGTTTTAGGTACCTCTAAAAGACCTGACGGTCTTGTCACAGAACATTGCGGAATAGGGTTTAGTTAGTAAGTTCACGTCTCCTTCCTTACCAATGGCGCAAAAAATGCTCCGACCATGCTTCGAACTCTAGATCTCTTGCATCTTTAATTTTTTTTTAATTACATTAATGTTATTTTGGAAAAAAAAATATTTTAGATAAATAATATTGTTAGTTATATTCAGTGAAAATTTCAGGAACATTGAATGCGTCGTTTAACATTTATAAGGTTGTCCTTAAACTTTAGGACACTACCAGGGCAGTGGAATTGGAATTGGAGTCGTGCAGTCGGAGTCCAATAGTAAAACTTCTCGGTATTGTATGTGCATGTACAAAATAATTAGCCTTCAAAGAATTTTTCACATACTTGGCATATATTTTTGGCATATATATTTTCATATATATATTTCATATATTAGGAATATTTCTTATATTTATAATTTTTTAATTTTTCAAAAATTTTGCTTTAGAGTTGGAGTCGGAGTAAGAGCCGTACTCTGAAAATTTTAACAATTGGATTCGGAGTCAGAGTTAGTGCTTTTTTTTACGACTCCACACCCCTGGACACTATTGTAAATACTGGTCGGTTGTAGCAGGGGTGGTGGAAGGAAATAAAAAGTGCGATGTGTATGTATGGGGGGGGGGGCTTTAAATATTTTGCATATTTTATAAAACTAATATAAATTTTCAATTATTCTTAACAGAAAACCACATGCATTCATTTTGAATAAAGTATAATATCAACTCGCGACGTTAGAATTATCTTGTTCTATCTCCACATTTTTTAGTTTTGAGATAAAGCGATTTAAAAAACAAAAACTTTAAGAGACGGCGTATAAATTTTCTTTTATAACTTATGTTTTTTTTTCGCAACTTTTTTACTTATAACTTAGGTTTCAATTCAGTTGAAAGAAATTATTTTGAGGAACAAAACACTATCATTAACTCATTTTTTTCAGAAAGTGGAAATAGAACAAGATAATTCTAACGTCGCGAACTGTAAACATATTTCACTAAAATTTAGAATTAAAAGATATATTCTTTTACAATCTACAAATACTTTAACGTTTTCCAAAGTAAGAAATTCTGGTGTCTTTACTTTTTCCATTTATAAAACCTTTTGCTATAGCTTACATCTATTTCTGCAGTGTTTAATTTATAAAGTTGAAGAAGCAAACACATCATAAGCCAGGCGAAGCCCAAAATATAATTGAAATGATAAAAGTTTATCAATTAAACCTTCTGCTTTAGCTCTGTTAGGACCATTTCAAAAATTTTTTGAAGCTCTAAAACAATTAATTGAAAATTTGTCAAAGTTGAACCATATGATTTGATCCTCGCGGTAAAACGAGTTGGACAAGGAGCACTTAAATTGGTTTGCTTGACATTCTCGTCAAGTATATCGCATTGTAAATTTTTAAACCTTACCAGTCTCTTTGGAGCTAAACAAATAAAAATATACAACAGTTCGTACAATTCCTTTCCCTCGTTCATACAACTGATTTTTTTACAAGCATCTTGAAGAATTTGGTTGAGCCGATGTGCGTAGCAATGTATAAAAATCGCTTCATTGACATCATCTTGAAATAGTTTAGCAACACCGCTTAGATGCCCTGACATTGAAGCGGCACTATCGTAACTTTGCCCCCGCACCATTTTCTTGTCTAGTCCACATTTTAATTAAACATCACATATTGCATAAAAAAGCGACTTACTGTCGGTAGCATCTAATGCCAGAAAATCTTCGACCAAGAAGAGACCAAGAAAATCTTCGCATAATTTAAAATTTTCAGACACTGATCGAACACATATAGACATTTGCTCAATACCAAAAATGTCTCGTAGTTTCATTGTATATTACAGAAAAAAAAAATCTCGATTAAATAGTACTAAGTACATTTCTTAGCACATAATTTGCCACTAGTTTTATCATCTCGTTAACAATATCATGAGATATGTACTAACTGTTTGACAGCTAGCTCGACAGAGGTGGATAATCTTCATTCCTCATTAAAAGTAACTGATTAAGTCTGTCTTAAATTTAATCATTTTGTTGAATAGCTAAGCCTTGTTAAGTAACACATTTTAATGTAGAGATTACACGAATTAAGCACTCATAATGCTCATCGCATTGCTTATCATGCATTTCACTTATCATTTGATGTATGGTATTTAAACCTGCTGCACGTAGTGTAAATAATTTTTCCTGTACCTCGTTATGAAATGATGATAGGTCATGTTTTCTCAGTGTTCCTACAGCCTTTTTCCAATTGTCATAACCAATTGTCAAAAAATTTTGTTCACCGCATTTTGAAAAAGAAACCAGATTTTTCTTAACAGCACCAATACAAATATAGCAAAACACGATCTTTTTGGAATAACATAGAAGAATCCAAGGGTAATCTATAATCTATTTAAGTTGTTTGCCATACTTTTTTTTGGTTGCTTCAAAGCAAAATACATAAAGTTATTATTTCAAATACAAAACTCTAACTGCTCCCTAGAAGCTTGTAAAACGTGATTCGGAGCAAATACGTTAAGTTAGTATTTCAAATACAAAATGCTAATTGACCACTAGCGTCTTGAAGTTGTGATTTTAAACAAGATAAAAACTTTTAAAATTATAATTTTACAGACTTGAAAAGAATATGTGTGTGTTTGTGTATGTATGTGTGGGGGGGGGGCGGGCTATAATACCAAAAGCCCCCACAATTTTAAAAGTAAAGGGATTAAATCCCCCAAAGTCCCTATTGTTCCGCCACCCCTGGGTTGTAGCCTTTTTGGGAGTGAATCCATTTAAAAAAGTATTTGTATGTGTTTTGTATTTTATTTCTCATGTTTTGGTTACTTGAGCTGGAATAAATATCAACTTTATCAAAAATAAAAAGTAGTGGAACAATTAGAGTTCAACTCATTTTTTAATTTTTAATTTTTTAAACGTTTTACAAAACTAAAATAAAATTACAAATTATCATGCAAGTGTTTTTGTAAAGTTTAACTTTTCTGAATTTTTTTTTTTTTTTTTTTTATTTGTCATAGACCATTTTTTTTTTTGATTTTGATTGCAGTCATTTGTCTAAAACGAATTAATTGCTATAGTTATTTAAATATGAAAGTTTGGAAAAAAAAGCAAAAAAGTTTAATCATTACTGTCCTAAAATATATATATATTTTTAATTTATACAAGGAAATCATGTGCAATCTTCCATGTTGCCTTGTTTGAAGTTTTTAGTTTTAGTAATCTGGTTGAACGACTTTGACGACAATTAAAAAGGTAAAACTTTTGTTTTTACACTAACTGATCAAGCGTAGATAATCTAAATTATAAAAACGATAGAAAAATGCTGCAAACGATATTACATTTGTAAAAAAAAAGTGATCGCGCTAAAAAAATGCATGTGATAATTTCAAACCTGTTCCTTTTTATTCTTGCTACAACTGTAGAATCAAAAGCAAAAAACAATGATAACCTTACGACTTATCAAAAGATGGTTGAAGTTATTAAGCTGTCAAATAAACCCTTTTTGAGTGACATCGACAAAAAAGACAATCTTGTTGAATGGTTTTCAAGTGAATCTTCATCAATATGGGAGCAAGTGAAAAGTTTCACTGATGAAGTTATTCTTCCGTTAAATTTTACTTCCACACTTATCAGGTTAGCCATTAATCCCAATACTTTATTAGGTTAGTCATTTTTTTCATTTATTTTCCTGGTTACTCATTATTCCCTAAAATTTATTTGTAATTATTCATTTGTAATTGGCTTTTTCACTTTGTAATGATCATCCAAAACCATATTTTGAAAATCTGGAAAACTTTTGCAAAAAAACTTTTTTTTTGCAAATATTTTTTAAACTTTTTTTATTTTTTGTATGGGTAATGACTGAAAAAGTTAAAAAAACAAATATATTGCAATAACAAATCTAAATTTGTATTTACGGAAAATTTTTTGGAAATCCGGAATAAATAAAAGTTGAAAGAAATATCCAAAAAACCTGATAAATCCGAAAAAAAATTATCTCTTATAGTTTTCTTTTATTCATTTTTCAGCAACACCGCCGATATTATATATCCAGCAAAACTTAAAAAAAGTATACAACCAACAAAACTTAAAAAAAAAGGTAAAAAAATGAGGGGAGTATACTAAATACAAAGAGTATTCAATATCTCTTTGCAGACCTACGCAAAAATTTTTTTTTTGAAAAAAATAATGCAAATATGGTAAAACCAACGTTGGGGCAACGTTAAATAACGTTATTTTTTAAATCGTATTGTCTCTGGAAATGGAAAAGATGGACCTCAGACTTTCTGACGTCAGCCAACGTTGTGATTTGTTGTTTGATCTGATTCGAATATTAAATTGTATTGGTTTAATATCAAGTAACATTTTGAGATTTTGAACGTCAGGTACCGTTGTAATTCAGAGGAAAAATGTTGTGTTCTAATGTTGCTCAATGCAATTTGAATATTAAAGAATGTTTTTTAAACGTTTCATTAAAAATTAAAAGCGAGGAACGTTAGAATAACATCGTTTTAACGTTGCTTACAGTTTTTATAACGTATATAAATTTTGTATTAACATCGATAAACGCCGGAATAACAACATTATCACGTCGCTCAACGTTTTTCTAACGTTAATTAAAGTTGTATCAATATCGATCAACGTTGGAATAACATTATTCTAAAGTTGTTCATTGCTCTCTGGCGTTTGTTAATTTTGGATCAACATAACCCGGTGGAAAATCGGCTAGCGAATAGCTAGCTATAATCGTTACGATAAAGACAGCGACTTGGCCACGAGGATCGCTAGCTTTTTTAAGTTAGCGAAAAGCTATCGATATTGGTAAAGATAAAAAATACGAATTAGCAACGAGGACAGCTAGCTTAATAAGCTAACTCACAGGCTATTGTAGCTACCGTCATTTTGTAGCTAGCTACAAAGCTACGATATGTAGCTAGCGACGCATTGCTACAAAATCGCAATGTTTAAAGTTCAATTATTCTCATAATTATAACAGACTCAACATTAAAAATCAAATTTTTAAAGATGTTAGACACATTAGTAAAGAATAAAATAAGAAAAAAAAATCGCTAGAAAATCGCTATAAAGCTAGCTAGTCGCTCGCTAGTCGCTAGCTCATTTCCCACCGGGAGATTAACGTTGAAATAACATCATTATAACCAGGGCTGTGGAGTTGGAGTTGTACTCAAAAAATTTCAACAACTGGAGTCGGAGTCATTACTTTTTTTTTACGACTCCACACCCCTGATTCTAACGTTGCTTAACGTTATCCTAATGTTAATTAAAGTTAAATTGATATCAATCAACGTTAAAATAGCATCGTTCTAATGTTGTTCCACGTTAATTAATGTTGGATTAACACCGATCAAAATCGGTGCACACCGCAATTACTGAAGGCTAAAACGTTAAATAACATCAGGTTTGCTTGCCCAAAATTACAAAAAAATTGTCAAAAAACTTCGCTTTGCTTATAAAAAAAAAAACAATGCTGAAACGGCCGATTTATTTATAAACAAAACGATTATGAAAACTTACCATGTTGCAATGTTTTTTTGTTAGCCTGAAAATTTTGTTTATTAAGAAATGTTCTGAGAAAAAGATATTTTCTTTATCTTATCGCAAACGTTTTTTTTTTTTGTTGTTACATCCACATTTACGCTGTGCACATTTGATAATTTTACAAATAAAAAAGAAAATCATTTACATTCATAAAATATCTTTTATAGTTTAATTGCACTGAAACATTCATAATTTTGGTTAAAGGAGATTTATTTTACATATAAATAAGAATTTCTACATGGAATGGTTGTTAAACTCAGATAAAAACATAGTTACTATATCTTTCAACCCTATTAGTCATTATAAAGCTTGTCCTTTTGACAACCATTTAACTTCTGCATGTAGTAAATCTATTCATAACCCTCTCCCATATCTTTATACAAATTTGTAAATAAACGACTAATAAGTGCACAAAATTTTATGAAATTTTTAATACGTCTGGCATTATTTAAAATCACATTAGGATCTGGTGATATTTTTTTAGCTACAAACGCTGCTCAATGAACGATACAATAGGTAAACATGATATGTCCATTTGTGATAAATTTAACTTTTGTTAGAAAACGACACGATACCCTTTTTATCGCTGCTAAAAAAAATGTATTCTTCTGATGTATAAATTTTCATTGGCCAACAAAACAGTAAATTTTCATGTATATCAAAGGTGTAGCTGTATTGAACATCAAATAATAATTGAGCTAAATTTGTAATATCTGTCAATTCACCCAGCTGATTTTCAAATTTTTTACTTGCTTTAATTTTTTTTATAAGTTGTTGAAACTGATCACAGCTTATATCTGAAGTCCTTCTAGTAACTTTATCATTGGATAGAGAAATTTTCCGCTTTAACTTTTTTTCATAAATGGTTTCTGTAAGTGGAAAAACAAGTTTTTCTCCAATTGTATTATACAATGTTTGTTAAAAAATTATGTATTATACAAATATACAATTTGTATATAGTTTTTAGCCTATGCTATTAGATGTAATACTTTGTGAGATGCTAAAAGATTTCAGAGTAAAGACATAATTTTTTAACAAACATTTGCTTTGATATGAAATTTATAAAAGTAATAAAATATTTTTTTATATTTATAATGGCAATTTATAAAAGTAATTATTATTTTGCATATTATTTATTTCATGAATTCATAATAAATTAATAAAATATTTGAAAAAAAGATTGATCTTTAACTAGTTTTTCTGTGACCCTCAAAATATTACCTATATATATATATATATATATATATATATATATATATATATATATATATATATATATATATATATATATATATATATATATATATATATATATATATATATATATATATGTATATATATATATATATATATATATATGTATATATATATATATATATATATATATATATATATATATATATATATATATATATATATATATATATATATATATATATGTATATATATATATATATATATATATATATATATATATATATATATATATATATATATATATATATATATATATATATATATATATATATATATATATATATATATATATTAGGCCGGATCATAAAAATTATTTTTTTTTAGAATTTGTGAAAAGTGGCGTGATATAGTGTTGTTTAATATTTACAAAAAAAATATTTCTAAAGAATTGATTATACTTTGCATTTTTAAGTTTTAAGGTTTTATAAGCTAAGTATATTTACTTTAGTACATGCTAGTACATGCAACTGAAACATGCATTTAACCCTAATACTATATATAATCTCAAGGTTATGAAATTGAACCAAACCTATACCTACCTAACTAAATTACCCTAATGATATGATTAACTCCAACGCTATAATAACTTTATATTATTATATTATTATTATTATTATATTATTCTATTTTTATAAGATTGTTTATTAATTTCTGCTTTTATCAACTGATTGCAGAATTTATCCGTCTCATCTTGTATTTTTAGAAATTAACTGAAATTCTGATATGTTATAAAATTGTAAAACAATAATGATTTCAAGAATTAAAGCTTCAAAGAATCGTCATATACTTTTTGGAGAAGGTTGTGAATTACCCAATTTTTGCTTGTCAACCCACAAGCAAGTAGGCAAAGCATACTTGTCTGAGAAAAATTATGAAACTAAACCACTACGGTCTGTTTGTAAGAGACTAGCAGAGAAACTTTCTCAGATATGGATTAAAGCATCAGTTCCTACTATAAGTCTTCGAGGCATAGAATTACAGCTGGAGAAGTAGATAGGCGATGTTCAGAAAGTGATTCGATCAAAGTCTGCAACAGTCAAACAAGATGAAATAGAAAAAGATCTTGACACATTGTTTGACATTTTTTCGTGTAAATGCAAAGAACTTTCGTCTTGCTGCTGTCCAATGGTTCTGAAGGTGGCAGCAATTAAGCATGACTTCCTAACTGATCAACGCACTATACGTGTTTGCAGAATAGCTGAAATCGACAAGAAGGAATCCGCACGTGCTGAGAGGCGTTTAAAACGAAAATCTGTTTCATTATCAAAAGAAGAGACTGCAGTTAAGTGTGCTAGAGTCGTTGAAGCATCTAATAATGAATCAGATAATGAAACAGACAACAATTCTGACACCGAAACTTATTCCCCTTCCGTATCAGATGTCGATACCGAAGTCACATCTACTCGTCTGAAAAACCGTTGTTTAAAAAATATTGCTCTACAAGCAGATGGTTTTGGCATATCAGATAGAGCAGTTGACGCGATTGTATCAGCAACTTTGGTTGATTTATGGGGCCATATGGGGCCATTGGATCGGAATAAAATTCGCAGAGAACGAAAACTAATGAGAACATCCTGTAAAAATGCTGATTGTAGAATTACTGGATTGTATTTTGATGGAAGGAAAGATCAGACTTTAAAACTTGAGGGGGATAGGCAGACTGTGATTTCTGAGGAACATATTTCCATTTTATCGGAGCCAAATTCAAAGTATGTTGATCATTGTACGCCAACAAGTGGGTCGGCCAAATCCATTGCAGATTCAATAATTGATACTATTGACTGCACGAACCTTGTTTGTATTGGTTCTGATTCAACTAACGTTAATACTGGTTTAAACAACGGAGTTATACGCAGAATGGAAATTGAACTTGGTCGACCACTGCACTGGTCCATTTGTCTTTTACATCTGAACGAGCTTCCTTTGCGACATCTTTTTCACTCCTTAGATGGTGCAACAACTGGACCCCATTCATTTAATGGACCAATTGGCAAGTCTATTTCAATGTCTGTTCAGAAACCCATAGTCAGCTTTGCCATAATTGTTGGTGAACTTATTATATGCGATAAGCAGTTGTTAAGCAGTGATCAACTGTACTTTTTCGAAATTGTTAATGCGGTGAAGACAGGTGTTGATAGATTTAATTCTAGAACACCTGGGCGACTAAACCATGCAAGGTGGTTGACACTAACAAACCGTGTTCTACGCCTCTATATATCTACTGAAGATCCATCAAATGAACAAATACTTTTGGCTAAATTTATTGTGAACTCAAATGCGGTTGTTTGGTTTGACATTAAGAAACATTCAAACTGCTGGAATGCTGCTCCACACTATTATAAAATGATAGAAACATCACGATTTCTTCCTGTGCGTTATCGAATAATTGTTCAGCAAGTTTTGAAGCGCAATAGCTACCCGGCTCATATCGAGAGCATTATTCTGGCTATGCTCAAAGACAACCGTCAAATGATCCGTAAGCTTGCGTTGAAGAGAATTCTTCGTGCTCGTGAAGATGACATACCAAATCGAAAATGTCAACTCCCTGAGATACGATTTCAAGCGACTAGTTATGAAGAACTGATTGACTGGCAAACACAGCCCCGCTTGGAACCTGTTCTGACAAAACATATTCCAACTGTAAAAATATTGGCATGGCTTTCGTCAGTTGAAGACATAGTTATTGACGTTGAGCCATTTCTATGTCACAATCAAAGTGTTGAACGTGTGATTAAAATTGTGACTGAATCAGCATCTAAAGTTTATGGTCATGAAAATCGTGATGGCTATATTCGCGTTTAACTGGAGCGCCGCAAGTTGATGCCTCACTTTGACACAAAATCTGAATTTAAGAACATTTAATTATAGTTTCTAATCAACGTTTGCTAATAATATATTGTTTTGACTGTTCAAATAATTTGAATTTTATTATACATTCAATCAATAAATAATGTAACAAATGAGCGTTTTTAAGTTAATTTATTTGAAAATTACATTTGAAAAAGGTAAAAATGCAAAGTATAGCAAAGTAGTAGCGAAAAACGGTTTGCAGCATTGCATTCAGCGTAATTTTTTTAAGTTATAATCCGGCCTAATATATATATATATATATATATATATATATATATATATATATATATATATATATATATATATATATATATATATATATATATATATATATATATATATATATATATATATATATATATATATATATATATATATATATATATATATATATATATATATAAATATATTTATATATATATATATATATATATATATATATATATATATATATATATATATATATATATATATATATATATATATATATATATATATATATATATATTATATATATAATAACACAGTGTTGGCTATTATTAAGGTAGATTTTAAACCATTTTAAAGCTTAATTTTTTATACCATAGTTTTTTATTTTTGTCAGTAAAATTTCATGGTTGATAATGTTGAACGCCTTTGAAAAATCAATAAAGATCCCTAATGTGATTTTTTTTTAAAAACGATTTATTTATTCTATTTGAGTGGTCTAGGAATGCATACTCTGTTGAGTGTCGCTTTTGGAAACCATATTGACCTTTATTGATAATTTTGTTAGTTTTTAAATATTCATTTAATTTATTGTAGATTATTCGTTCGAAAAGTTTTGAGAATGCCAAAAGGATTTAGATTGGCCTATAATTGTTTAAAGAATTGTTTTCTCCTGATTTATAGATTCGTATAACGTTTGAGATTTTTAGTTTATCAAGTACAATACATGTTGTAACTGATGAATTAAATGTTTTGTAAATTGGATTACGTTTCTCCTAAAAAACATCTTACACTACTTGGCAAGAGATGGTGTTGATCCCTGTCGACTTGATTTTAAGTTATTTCAAAGCTATTTTAAGTTCGTCTCGATTTATTTCATTGAAATTTAAGGAGCAATGTGAGCCTGTTAAGTTACTTTTAAATGTACATTTTAAATGTATTGGGCATTTAAATTTTTGACACAAGTTCAGCACCAATATTGGCAAAGTAGTTGTAAAATTGCGGCCGTGGCGCAGTGGTAAGAACGCCTGCTTTATAAGCAGGAGATCCAAGTTCGAAACAAGCTCTAAACATATTTTCGCGTCACGGTAAGGAAGGAGGCGTGAACTTCCTGGTTAAATGCACTTCCGCGGTGCTCTGTGACAAGACCGTTATGTCTTCTTGGGGCACCTAAAAATAATAATAATAATAAAAAAAAAAAAAATCGTTGAAAATATCTTGCTTATTGTTTGATTCGTTTTCATTAGTTATTAATCTAGAAGGCATTTTGTTAGAAGTTTACTTTTACCAATTATTTACTTCCTAATGTCCTATGTCTTTTTTAAGTCTCCATTAAGTTTTTCTATTTAATTAGAATAATATAAATTTTCATCATATATTCTTTTTTTTTCTTTTTTTTTTTCTTTTTTACTTTGTTTTATTTAAATAGTTCTTCTTCTTATTATCTTTTACATTTAATACATGTCGATAAAATTAGGTTTGTTAACCATGAGACCTTTTATTTTTTTCTTCAAAGCAATAAGATTATCTAACTTAGTAAGTTCTATATTTTGAGCTATTATGATGTTGTATAAATAGGGGCCACAATGAAAAGTTTCCTGTTCCTGCTGTGATATGTAAGTTGACATTCATTTGAAAAAAGTTATTCATAAAATCAGTTGGTATGATTTCCAGCTTATACTTGAGCATAAATAAAATACTTTGCAGGTGTTAACTTTATAGACATTTAACGTATTTAAGTTTTTAAGTAAAGGATCGGCATGATTGAGTTTATTTATATTATAAATCAATTTTTATGCGTGTTTCTAGTGTATATATAGAAAATTTAGTTTAGATTTATTTGTACTTCTTCAGGAAGTACAAATAAATCTAAACTAAAACAATCGATTTTTCTTCAAAAAGTTAAAAGATTAAGTTTATTGGATATTTATGTTTTCAACTTTTAGTAATGGTAGCATACTTGGTATATTATTTTTCTTATGGTTGGAATAAACAAGATGTATTTTGTTTTTTTCTGTATTTAAAGATAATTTAATTACTTTAAACCAGATGTTAAGGTTTTCAAGTTCATTGTTCATAGATTTAAATTCAATATTGTGTTGTCAGCAAATCTTAATGCATCGAGTTTTTTTAGAGATTGTGGAACATCGTTAATATAAATTTAAAATAAAAGAGATTCAAGAATGAAACCTTGGAGAATTCCGCATTTTATTTCAGTAAATTTGAATATTTATTTAAAACAATCTATGGTATCTTTTTTTATCCTGTATTTTTCCATTCTTTTAAGTAAAATATCATGATTAATAGTGTCAAATATTTTAGATAGGTCTATAAAATTTCTTTATACAAATTACTTTTTATTATTAGAATCACTTATGCGATTAAAAATCTAAAATCGCATGTTCTGTTAATTGAAAACCGTTTTGTTTTTTAAGAATTACATTTGAAATATATATTCGTATAATCTATTGTGGATTATTCGTTCAAATATTTTAGAAAAAGTTAAAAGTATTGAGATTGGTCTGTAATTGTTTATTAAAAATGTTTCACTGGTTTTAAAAATTGGTATAATTTTAGATTATCTGGTACAGTTCTAGTTTTAATTGATGATTTGAATATTTTGAAAATAGGTTTGTGTATCTCTGAAAAGACATTAACGACAATATTGCTGCAAATGTCATCTATACATGGAGACTTTTTTATTTGAGTTTATTGCATTTTCGAGTTCATCAACTTTTAGTTCTTTGTTGACACTAGTTAGATAAGTATCAAATGAGTTGTGTAGACAAAGAACTTTTGAAGGCAGATTTGGGCCTATGTAAACAAAAAAAACTGATAAAGTTTTCTAAATATGCATTATTGTTGTCATACTTTTTATTGTCTATGATATTTTGAGAAGGTAAACTATTTAATTTGCAGGTTTTAATCCTAATTATTTTTTTATAACCCAAGTTTTTTTAATATCATCATTAGAGTTTTTTATTATAAGGTAAACTACTTAATTTGCAGGTTTTAATCTCAATTACTTCTTATAACCCAAGTTTTTTTAATATCATCATTAGAGTTTTTTATTAAACTGTTTGTAAACATTTTGGTTTGTCTCATTTCTTTTTTTTAAGTATTTGATATAAAGTTGTTTTTTTGAGAATTTTTTTTGAGAATTTTTTTTTATACCTTTTGTGATCCAAGGACATGTTAAACATTTTTCTTTTAGTAATTTTACTTTGGGATTTGGGAAGAACGTTTTTTTATTTTTTTAAAAAATTTGTTTGAAAGTTATTTTAAGCTGAATTAGTGTGCCCAAGGCTGCATTCTTTTTTATACCTTATCCCACTCTTCTGCCGACAGTGAGTCTTTAATTTATTGAAATTTGGTAATTTTCCTTTTATACTTAACTTTAATTTTATCACTAAAGTTAATAGTGGTAAATTTAAAATTGCAAACAAAATCTATTAATTGTTTTAATAGGTTTTGTATATTGTGACAAGAAGAAGAAATAGAAAAACGATCAAATATATCTGTCTTTATAATTCCTGTCTTTAGAGAAACATCAAAAATTGAGTTAGTATATTTCTATTGTTATAGTTAGTATATTTCAGTGACTGAAGTTGAAGTCATTTGGTTTGTTAATAATTGAGAAGATGTAATGCTGACGCATTTCGTTAAAAAAAGTTTAGTATTGTCATGTTTGTCATATTGTAAACAACCTATATTTGTCTCTAATACGGAATATATATTTTTTGCTCATTGTTGTTTTTTATAAATGTTGGTTCTAAATGATTGAAAAATATCAATAAAACACCTTCAGGTGGTCGGTAACATGTGGCAACCAGTATGTTTTTTGATTTGTTGCTATTTATTTCAATTTTAAAAATCTCTCTATCGGCATCTGAGATCGAAAGGTCATCTCTCATTTTGTTAACTTGACCATTCCGAATATAAGTTATAATTCCCCCATCCTTTTGTTAGTCTTTAGGAATTTCAAAACTTGAATTTATTCTACATGTTTTGTCAGAACACTACGGTTCTGTTAGGCGTGTCGTGCTGAATAAATAATCACATTTCCATAAGAAATTGTTTAAGCTTGTCCGTTACTTCTTATGTTAATGTGTATTAACGTTAAATTACTTTTTAAAGTTTTTAGTTCGCTTTTAAATGTTTTTATTTCAAAAAAGATGAACTAAATTTTTCCCGATAAAAAAAATGCAAATCTGCATCAGAAAAGTCATTACGTGAAATATTTGCCAAAATTTAAAAACATTAAATTATACTTTTTCAAAATTTATTGTTTATTTAAAATAGCGCATCGCTTAATAAATTAACTTCGCGAATTAACTAAAACGCGCGAAGTTATTTTTAAGCGATTCGCTATTTTAACCTTCTTAAATAAACAATCGATTTTGAAAAACTAAACTTCTTCTTGGGATGAAGTTTAAACGGTTACACAACGAAGGTATAATTTCAGTAATTAAGTTTTATCAAATTTATTTGAGAGATTTTAGAGAGAAATTTATTTTATTGACAAGCTCAAATTTAATTACTGTAACTTTACCATTGTTGCGTAATCGTTTAACTTTTAACCAAAGCTTCTTTTTTTCTAGCATCGTTTCTTTTGCATATATATATATATATATATATATATATATATATATATATATATATATATATATATATATATATATATATATATATATATATATAATATATATATATATATATATATATATATATTATACCAATGGCGGATTAAGACTTCTTGGGGCCCGGGGCTATTTTTTGTTTTTGGAGACCTTTTTATGGGCCAAAGACTAAAAATGACTAAAGAAAAAAGGTCCTCTCAAATTTTTGGGGGCCCCTAAATTTGCGGGGACTGGAGCTGTAGCCCCCCACCCTTGATCCGGCACTGGTATATATATAGTTATATGAAAGCCGAGAGATAATATATGAAACTTAAAATACTACAAAAAATATTTTATTAACTTGATGCCCCTCATGATTGGGTCGGAGGGGGCGAGATAAAGTTAAAGGGCTTTTTTGTTCCCAGCCTCAAATTATCGCAATTTTTGCAATGCATCATTATTTGACATAAGTATAAACAAACAAATGTTTGGAGTTTGCTCCATGTCTAGGAGTTAGGTATCTCAAACACCAAAAGATCCTGAATCTGTCACTGCTAGGAGACAAATTAACATGAGCGCCAGTGTCTTGTGGTGTCATCTAAAGATCAGTGCTAGGACTAACTCTATCTGTCATCTTTATCAACGATCTCCCAGACGGCATTAACTCTTGTTGCAAAATGTTTGTAAATAACTCTAAACTGATGGTACCAAGCCAAACAGGAAACGAGTAGCTTGAAACTAAAAGCCTTCAAGACAACCTCGACAGAATATTTGATTGGTGCAACACTTAGTAAAGCAACTAAATATTAGCAAATTGAAAGATGCACATTCGACGATAAAAAATGAGCAACATGCTAGATCCACTATCGAACGCAAAACAAGACCTAACGACAACAATAGTAGAAATAGACCAAGGAGTTACAATAAGTCGAGATCGTAAATCATAAAAACAAGTAGATAAAGTTGCGTCAACTGCAAATAAAATTCTCAGTCAAATCAAAATAATTAAAAAAATTGATTTTATGACTTTCACGACTGGATTTCTTTTTGGGATTTCTCATCCCTTGAAGGAAATTTGGAGCAGCCGTAAGGAGGCGTGATCAAATGTTCAAATGTTTTTTCAAATGTTCTTCCGCCTCCCGATAAGACCCTATAGACTTCTTGGGCACGGCTGTTTCACGCAATGTAAAATTGGGCATTACGTCACGAGTTTAGCAAAAACAATTTCCGCATAAAGAGTTTTTTAAAAATTTCGTATAAAAATTCAATAACTTTAAAGTAGTGGTTTTTTTTTTCTATAAACGCTTTTGTGTTCTAATAAAAAAAAAATGAAACATCTATCTTTCCTTGTTAAATAAGTATTCTGATTAAACGGAATAAAAATTAAAGTTGTAAAAATTTTGCTAATGATTTGGGATCACTTTTCTGTTTTTTGCGTATTTTAATGAAAACCTGTCTTGGGCCAATCAAGATTAGATATTTTAAGCTACATGCTTTATGATTGAAATTTTACATACTTATAAACGAATGTCTATTTTATCAGATTTTTGGTGAACATGGATAAAAAAAAAAATTTAAGTTAGATTTTTTAGCTTTTATATTTTTGTTATTACTTGTTTTATATGAAAAACGTTATATTTTTCCCAAGTTCACCAAAATATTGAAATTACAACCCTTTATGCATATGAAAATCAAAAAAATTACTTTCTGTACTTCTTACTAAAACGTTTTCAACCTTGACAAAGCTTGTTGCTTTTAGCAACAAAATTTGTAGTTACATGCGAAAAATTTTTGTTTACATTTTAAAGTAATGACGTAACTTTAAGTGCGTTACTTCCCAATTCACTATTAAATAAAAATTATTAAAACAGCTTTTTTAGCGAGACAAATTTTAGTGTATAAATAAAACAAACTTTGGCGGGTTTTTTCTCTCGTGGCTAAAAAAAAAAAAATTTTTGTGATTTTTTTATTTCGTCTATTGTAGTGCCTGTATTAGTTTGCATTCAGTGTAAATAATGTTAATATGTTTTATAAATGGTCTAACTATGTTTATATTACATATTAGTCAACAGAAATATAATTTTTCCGATTATTTTTGCTAAAAAGTACCTTTAAAATTTTGAAATTCTGCCAAGTTCATCATTTTGCGCGTTTATTTAAAAATCGGAGCAGCCTTGGATTATTATATTGAATAATAAAATATAAAACATTTAGTCAGTGTTCATATTCCTTTTACAGAACGTATTTATCTTTAATATTTCAAAAGTTATGAAAGTTTTAGTAACACCCCTTAAGTAATTATTTTCAAAAAATAACAAGAAGCCGTATGTCCACTCTGAAACAGCCGTGTGGGGCACCTAAAATAATTAATTTAAAAAAAAAATTGAAATAAAAAAGTTTTTAGTAGTATTTAGAAAGTTTTTAGTAGTATTTAGAAAAATTGCCTTCAGATAAGAAATTTTATTAACTTAAAGCTACTCTCACTTTTTTACATTTTCTTTATTTTAAATCAAATTGCTTGTTTTGCGTTAATCTACTAAAACTGATTGAGAAGAAAGTTTACTACAAAAACTTAACACTGAAAAGCTTGAAATTTAAAAATCATTAGATTGTTTACAAATAAGATATTTTTCTCAAAACCTATTTTATGAGCTTTTATTTTTCTAATGTATAAAACTTTTTATTCTAAATTTCGACATTCGCCAGACTGAATTAGAACATGGTTCTATCGCATTGAAACATTTGATATTAAAATCACACACACTGTATTTACATCTGTTGTAGCTATATAATAATATTTTATAAGTATTCAGTAATATAACTATTTTTGTATTTTTTTGTTTTTGCTGTTAATAAAAGTTGCATCTATTGATAACTTTTGCATTTTTGACAATATTTAAATGTTTTCAACACTTAACAGTTAATTGTTTTTTACAATCAAATATTGTTTTTTGATTATTTTTATACTGCAACACTATTTGTATCAACATCTTAAAATATACTTTACATTATTTTTAGCGAAAAACAAGATGAGTTGGAAGCACTTTCAGAGTTTTTGAAAAAAGGAAGTAAAATAAGAATCAAAAATGATTTTTCAAATTTTCTTTCAAAAAAGGTTTATAGATTTCATATAATAAGATAAGATATAATAGTTCATTAAATGTTTAATATTAGTTCATAAGATATAAAATATGTTCTATTAAGTTACATTAACATTGAACATTTGTTAAAATTTTCTTTATAGAAAAGTGTGTTTAAAGTTATACTTTGTTATAATTATAGGACAAGTTCTTTCCCCAAACCATTTCAAGCAGTAATATGACATTTGATCCAAACTGGATTGCCTTAGTTATCTATTATATAAGAACTTCTTCATTGATTCATTTGGCACTTATGGATCCTCAACGTTCTAAAACAAAGGTAGTTAAGTAAAAATGAGTAAAAACTGTTTAATGAATAAAAAACCAAATAACTTTTTTGCTTGAACTTTTTCTTAATTTTTGTTTTTATCAGGTAAAAATAAGCATAAGTACTTAAAAAAAGATTGAGAAATGCAAATGCAAAAGTTAATTTAAAAGGTTTATTAGAATAGATCTAACTGAATTCAAAAAGTAAATATTAGTTACCATCAACAGGTTCTATTCTAGACCATTTTCAACAATGTTTAATGCATTTAAGCATTGATTTAGATGACATCCAAATAAAAACTCCATAATAAGTTACATTATTTATATTTGTACCTGCTAAATGTCTTAGCAATATTAAATTAAATAATGATTTCTTCTAAAGTATATATATATATATATATATATATATATATATATATATATATATATATATATATATATATATATATATATATTTATATATATATATATATATATATTTATATATATATATATATTATATATATATATATATATATATATATATATATATATATATATATATATATATATATATATATATATATATTATATATATATATATATATATATATTATATATATATATATATATATATATATTATATATATATATTATATATATATATATGTATATATATATATATATATATATATATATATATATATATAATATATATATATATATTATATTAAAATAATAATAAAATTAAATTTGTAACATAACTCAGAGTTTCACGCTATATGCGATCATCAGACATCAAACAAAAATATATATATATGTATATATGTATTTATATATATATATATATATATATATATATATATATATATATATATATATATATATATATATATATATATATATATAAATTAACTATTATTGTTATTACATAATATTCATTTAAATGGTATTAAAATGTAACTTACTTGTTAGCTTTTCATTATCTTCATTATTATTGCTGTCAACTAAACAGAAAACATATAAATAATAGTTAAAATATATAATGTAATATTTATATTTTTAAAAAATTTACACTAACTGCACACAGTTTGAAAATTTTGAATTTTTTGACGACTACATATCCTAAAATTGCCCTTTTGAGATTTGATTCTATATATATTGGGGACTCCAAAACAATAAATTTTAAAATCCTAGATGAAAAATCCAAGGGAGAAATTTAGCTTTGAAATTACCAAATTTTTTTACTTACTTACTCAAATACTTAGTTTTGGAATTCTAAAGCCTAAATTAGCTCAAATAATTTCAATATATATTTTATTATATTGCTACAAAAAAATAAATAGATAATAAAAAAATACACAATAAGTATGTAAAATTATTATTCGCAACATTTCTAAATTTAGTTATCACAAATATCTTTGTTGAACCCTTTTTTGCTATTGTAATCAACAACACAATTAAACAGCTGTTTGGAATAATCTGGATAAGACATAATCCTTTTGAATCTTTGGTAATGAGGCTTAAAGTTTGAATGGATTACCTCTGTTGCTTGCTCACTGTAAATTCCAAGACCAGTTTTATGCTGCTTTAGAAATTGTGGAACATGGTAAAAGACAGCATGAACTTTTGGTGTGACAGAAACAGTTAACTTTAGATAACTGCTCTTAAACTCTTTTTTAACTCTTAAACTCTCTTAATCTTTTTCTCAAAGTGAGCATTCAAAACAAGAATTAACAACTTGGAAAAACAAATGTAGAACATGGCAGATAGATGATTCAAATGCCGTATCAGCCACGGTTATCTGTTTCAGAATGTCAATTTTTTTCAGTAACTTCACGCAATCATTGCCATTGAAGTGACCACCATGGTACGGCTGTAATGGTATATGTATTGAAGTCAACCATTCTTTCGTTTTTGCCAAAACTTGAACCAAGTGCTTGATAAGATGGTTAAAATTCCAAGAAGCAAATGAAGTTCCATTGAAGGAATAGCTTTTAAGATTAGCTTTTCATCTGGGAATGGAAGTTTTTTTTTTTTTTTTATTTCAATTCACCTCCTCAAGGCCGAGAAGGCCACTACAGACGAGGAGGCTACTTATTTGTGGTTAAAACCCTCTCTCAACTCTATAACTCCGAAACACGAACCTTGATGAACAAGGCCGCTGCGCGGAGAAACGAGTTGAGCGCGGTACTACCAGGGACGTGGTGGGGATCGAACTCGGAACCACTCGTTTATGAAGCGAGCGCTCTACCGCTACTCCACTACCGCGTTTAAAGTATTAATGATGAACAGCATTCTCTAATTCTTTTAATTTCTTTAGATCAGCACCAGATAAAATAAACTTTTGATGTTGCTCTCTGATTGTTCCAAATGTTCTGAGCTGGCCAAAGTTGTTCAAGTTTGTCGACTCAATGTTGCACCAGCAGCAAGGATGCTTGCTACTGTGAGACTGAATTCCACAGATAATATTTGCAAGCTTTATGTCACATGACAGAATCAATTTATCAGTTAATTCATTAACTTGCATTAGGTCCATTATCAGTTTGATATTGCCAAATGTTTCAAGGGTATTTTCAGAGATTGCTACAATTAGTTGCTTTTTGACACCTGTCCTTTTAAAATTTTCACTTGAAGCCAACTTAATCGACTTTTTTACTGGACTTTGTTGTTCTGTTTGGTAATCAAAAATTAGACTCAAACTAGCTTTGAAAAAGGACCCTTTACCATCAAGTCCCAGTTTCACAGTGTCTGAGGTTATCAAATTTTTCGAAACTTTGATGTTTTCTGTCAGGGTTTTTAGATTGGTACAAGGAACAATCATGAACCTCATTATAATTGCGCCATTTTACATTGATAGAATAAAAAAATCCTATCGGCTAGAACCTGCTGATGCCATTTTTTTTTGAAAATTTGGTTCAAGCGGCATATGTGGTTTAAAATAAAATGTTTTCAAATTAATAATATTTTATTTACAATGTTATTAAGTTAAAAACAGCTATACTTGAAATAAATTTTAATTTGACTAAAGACTATAAAACTTTTTTGAGATTTTGTTTTCTGCGTCTCCTTGTTATCCATTTGATTCAGCTAAAATAAAAAAATAGAAAACTTAAAACTATGGCAGAGCAAAAAGCAGCAACAAATTCGAAGCATTTAATCTCCAGATATTTCAGAAACCAAAGCAAAAAAATAGTAAAAGGTTGAAAACCATGTTGTTTGCTACATGCTAAAGGAGATTCGTTTTTGATATGCGTGTAAAAATATAAAAAGAGAACCAACAATGATGTCTGCCATAAATACAACTAAACTAAAACCTGCATCAACAAACTGAAATTTGCTTAAGTCATTATGTTGAACTGATTATAAAATAGTTAAGAAATAATTAAAAAGATTTAATTATTGCAAACAGAGTGCCTTTCAATGAATACCAATTTACTACAATAAAAGATCACCTAGATGATTTCGCTGATCAGTTAATATATTTAAACCCGAATTTAAAAATATATAATTTTGCTAGAAAGCATCAACAATGTTGATGTTTTTTACATTTTTTTAATGTTTTGTAAAATATAATTCATATGAGGTTATAAAATGGCTCCCCAGTAAATTCCATTCAATAAATACCAAACATGGCTATTTTTTAAACAGTTTAATATTGAAGACTTTTATCCTTTCATCTCTAGTATTGCTTCAAGATTCATAAATCAACACAAAAAATATTTATTTTAGACAAAATGTAAAAATTATAATTAAAAAAATATTTTATTTTAAAAAACTCTTAAATAAGGAAGGCTGCTTGTTTTTATTTATTTTAATTTTTGTTACATTTCTTTAACAACCATTTTAACAAGAACTTAACAAGAAATGAGCTTATATGAACAAGGCCGCTGTGCTAAGATGAACGCAGCACTACCAGTTATGTGATTAAAAGTTGAACTTGATATAGTGATGATGGTTGTTTTTATGGACTAATTAAGCACAATTGCAATGAGTTATGAAAAACCTAGTTAATTTTATAAGGATAATTTACTGTCTAAAGCTAATAATAAAAACTAACAGTTTTTATTATTAGCTTTAACTAACAAAGTTGAAACCTCGATATTTAATTTGGTAAAAAACACTTTCTGACCAAACAGAAAAACACTATTGTCTATCCTTTATATATCAATACTAATTTAAACCATCTTTTATATATCATTGGTAATTCTAATCACTCTCCTTGCATTATTAAATCCATATCTGCCATGATAACTGACTGTAATAGCAGTATTTTATTGAGCAAGAAAGTTTTTAAATTTTCTAACAATGTTTTGTTAGTAGTTGTTAGTAGCTTGTAGGTTTAAAAAACTTTCAAAAAATTACAAAATATTTTCTTTCAACTCTATATAAACTTATTTTTAAACTCATTGTTGCTTTTCAACACTGATATTTCACTTGGTATTTTTGCACAATAATGTCTATAATGATATGCATAGAATAAATTTGTATAAGTTAGTGCTAATAATTAAATACTAGAATGTTATATATCATTAGTAACCCTTAAATACAGTATTTGAAAGAAATTATGAAAATCAAACAATTCTATAAAAAGTTATGACATTTTTAGTAGCTAATTTCAATTATTTTTATTTGTATTTTAAATCACACATGGGTACAGTATGGAAAAAATTTTAATAGTCAATTTGTTAACTACAAGATTTTGAGTTATTTATAATTCTTTTTGTACATTATTATAAATACAAGCTTGTGATTTTTGTTTATTTTTTATTTTATAGTTATAATTTAGTAACAAAGTTAAAAAGGCTTAAAATAAGCAAAATACATGTTTTTGGTTTCAAAATAAAAATTAGTTTTAAGTTTCTAAAAAAGTTTTATTCCATTTTTCTTCTTCATAATCATTTTTCTTCTTCTTCATGATCAAGTTCATCTAATCTTAGCATTTTATTTAGAGATTAAATAAATGTGCGCTTCATCATGAATTAGAACTGCTGAGAGAAGATGTTATTGGAGCAGCTAAACATCTTTATAAGTTAAGATATCAGCACACCTTAAAAGGTAAGCAATATTATTGATTTATATTGTACATAATTTAAATGTAGGTATGGGTTGGAGGTATGGGTTGGAGGTATGGGTTGGATGATTTTGTTAAAATTGTGTGGTAATACTCATAATAAAAATGATCTATAAAATAGGTTAACCTTAGAAAAGTGTTTGTTTGTAAAATATTTTTTCAATACTTATGGTATGTCATATTTAAATTAAAAAATGGCATTACGGAAACCTAACTAAATGTGGACCATGGACAAGAAACTAATTACAAATGAATATAGACAGCATTACATAAATTTCATTATATTTACATATATAATGTATTTAAATATATAATATAATACATATTTGTTATAGTAAATATAATATTATTATATATTATTTTTTAAAAGTCTTTTTTTAATAACAAAGTTTGCTACTAGTTAATGTCATATTGTTTAATATTTATATGTAGTATTTTTTATTTTTTATATTTGCGTACTTTTTTATATGATATTTTGACATCGTGTAATCAACCCACAAAATCATTTAATTGAATAATATCATTTTTATGCATTTCAATGTATTTAATGTATGAAAAAAATCTTATGTATTGTTTAAGTCTTTATAACAAATTTTTTATTTACTATTACTATAACTTGTATGGCTTTAACTGCAGTAGATGTGTGCAAACATCACAGGTTCCACCGCATAGTGAAACCTGTCATGATGCACTTTGTGATTTTAGATCTGCAAAATTCAACTTTTAAATCTGCAAAGTCATTAATTTGTATTTAAATTAATGTTTAAATCATTAATTTGTATTAGATATTTAAATTAATGTTTATGTTTAGGTGCTGGTATCGGAAACTTGAAAGATGTCCCTGAAGGCATATTGCTTGATAGTTCTATGATTCCTAAATATAAAAAATCAAGTGACACACAAGGATACTTTTCGTAAGTATCAGTTTTTTAGTAATTTTAATTTGTTAGTATATAATAAATGCTGTACAAAAAGAGTGTGAGAAAGTAATCTTGTGTAAAATTGCAGTAAAAATGTAGATAAAAAGTTTTAAATAACAAAAAAAATAATAATGATAAAGAAAAAAAAAACAACCTAAAAACAAGATTCTAAAACTAATGGCTATAATTATGGTGTTGAATTTTAAATAAAAAAAAAGAATTTTAAAAATGAATTTTTTTTTCAACTTTTGAATTAATAAGTTATGCTAATGATCTATGTTTTTCATGTCTGTTTTTTAAAAAGATGTTGGTTTTTTTCTTTAAATAGTTTTAATTAAATTAAATGATTAATTAAAATGATTATTGTAATTAATAAAATCACAATAACTAATTTTGAAAACTTATTTGATGTATAATAATTTTTTATTCTTATATATATTTAGTAAATTTATTATATATATATATAAGCTGTGAGGACTATAATAAAAATGAATAAAATAACATTTTAATGAAAAAAATAACAGTAGGTAAGCATTTAAGAAAGATGTTAAATATATTTAAGATAATAATAAATATAATAAATGCAATAATATTAAAATTTACAAATTTTTACTAACCGTTTATTAATTTTTATTAATATGCATCTGATTATTAAGGTGGTTGTTTAGTAAAAAAATTAAAAATGCAATTTTTTTTTTGTGTGTGTGTGTGTATGTGATAGAAAAGAAATAAAGAAGTTATATTTATATTTGATTTTGATTAATTTATAATGCATTTTCAAATTTAAGTTCATTTACTAATTTTATATATCCTGCATGTATGCCAAAGTTCATATAAAACAAATGTACACATAGCTCAAGCTCTCTGTTTTAAGTAAGTGATATTTTAAAGTGATTTTAAATTACCTTTATATTTTTTATGGCTGCAAATCTACTGTCTATACCTGAGTTTAGATGTAGCAAATTAAAAAAGAATAACCCACAAACATAGCCTGAGTAAAGTAGTATTCCATTAAAAGACAGAAAAAAGATTTACAGAGATACAGAACAAAATCAGGTAAAAAATAGAAACCATGGTAAAGAGAAGCTTCAAGAGATGCTAACATTGTTTTTATGAGAGTAGTCCAAGATAGAACACACAAAATAAAAGATTCATTGAGTGCTGAGCGTTTTATCAATTCTCAACATAAGAGTATCTGTAATATTGCTATAATTATTTGCAATAAACAGTCGTGTTTAGGATAAATTTTATAAGCTACTGCAATCTTCAAGCTATCACAAAATAAAAATCATGTTCAAGATTTGTTATCTAAGTAATCAAAAAGTGATGAATTTTTGTTACTTGTTTTGTTATTTAAAAAGTAAGATATTTAATAAAATCATTAATATAAATTATAAATATAAAAATAAAAGCAGTTGTAGGCTAAGCATGAAATTTTGTGATACCTCAGAAATTATTGGAAATAAGTGAATAACTTTCATACTGTAGTTAAAAAAGAATTGTTTAATAATTCCAAAATATTTCCAGACACTATTGTAAATTTTTGTCTTAAGCAAAGTTTGCAGAGTTTGCAAAAGCATGAGCAAAGTTTTGACAAAATTTTTGTCTTGAGCAAAATTCCAAATGCATGATAGAACATTTCTTTCATTATGGTTTCATCAAATGCATGATATAACTTCTCTTTCATAATGGTTCCATCAAATGCATGTTAGAATATTTTTTTTGTTTTGGTTAAACAAGTCAACAGTAGAACAAGAGTCTCGAAATTATTAGTTGTAAAAGATTAACTTGTTGGATTCAAAAGGATTCAAAATAAGATATCAAAAATGTATCAAATAAAAGTACAAAGATCATGCTGCCAATATTTAGAAGTTTGGATGGTAAAAGCATGAGTATTGATTGGATTATAGAAGCATAAGTATTGATTGAATGATTGAAGCATGAGTATTGACTAGATGATAGAAGCATGAGTATTGATTAGATAATAGAAGCATGAGTATTGATTGGACAGTAGTTAGAAGTATCAGTGTAATCTTCATAGTTTTTAAAGCTAGAACCCCAAATGCTTTTTTCAGTAGCTTTTTCAAATGAATTTCATCAGCTACTTATTATAAGCTATAAGTGCTATTTTTTCACTAGGTTTGAAAACAAGATTCATTTAACAATTTGTTATATAATTTAGAGAGTGTTTAGTAGTTTTTTAGAAAATGTTAATAAGACTGTAAAAAGAATGTTGTCAGAACCACAAACTCTAGAGCTAATGTGAAAAGTAATTTTAATAACAGAATGTTTTATAATAGTAACAGTAATGTCATTAGATTTAAGAGATCTGCTTTATCTTAGGGAGAGGTTATAAGATAAAACCAATGCATGATAAGTAGTCTGGTAACAAATATTAATAAAATAATTATGATCAGAAATACCAGCTACACAAAATGGTGAAAACCATAGTGGTAGAGTCAAGTCTTTTTATGTACTATAGCCATGATTATATAATTTGAAAGAACATGACTCTAACAGATGGTACTTTGTGCTACAAGCAATACGCTATGCAGTTGTTTTACTAGTGCTAATCCAAAATGATAACAAATGGATTCTTATGCAGTCTTGATAATGCACACTAAAAGTACTAATTGGAACCCATATGCAACGTGGGACTGTTAATACTCAGATATTTACAGCTGTTGATTTAATTAATCTTACCACAAAATTTGTAAAATCTTACTACCATTGAGTCTCAGAATCATTAAACTGAGTTTTAGACCTGTACCTTTATTAGGAGTTAGCCATTACTAAAAAGGAAGCAAAAATCAATGAGCAGAGTTATGAATACCTAGTATTATCTTAGCCAAGAAACATTTTAACTTGAGAGGTATTTAAATTAAGCCTTTATCTTTAGTCTACTATCTTTAGTCTATCTTTAGTCTTTATTTATAATGGAGCCTCAAGACAGAGGAGTATTTAAAATCATAGTCAACTTCTCCTTGATTTTGCTATTATAAGTCAATTCCGACAAGCCACCAAGACAAGTAGAAAGTTATAATGGATTATATGTTACTACAAATTAAAAAAACTTCGCTAACCAAATATTAAGTTGTATTTAGTGAGTGAAATTTGTACACTGTTTAATAATTTGGTGTCTGAATTTTGTGCATTATAGCACCACTTTGCATTTAATCTTTTGATATGGTTTTGACCACTATATGTTCGTATAAAAGTATTTTCAGTATTGTAAAGTGGAAATAATCTTTAACAGAGAAATAATTTCTATAAGAATAGTGTGGTTGTAAATATTTATTTAGTGAAATGTTAACTTTGTTTGTAACTTGTAACTTGTTAGTAAAATGTTGTAACTTGTTAGTAATTGTTGTAACTTGTTAGTAAAATGTTAACTTTGTTTGTAACTATTTTATTATACCATTTTATTAATTTTTTATATACTTATTACTTACTACACATGTTATACACTATTACTTACTACACGTGTTCACAACTTTGCTCATTTGCTTTTTTTTTTCTTAAAATTTTTTTTTTATTTTCTTAAAAAAAAATGTATTATTTTCTATATATATATATATATATATATATATATATATATATATATATATATATATATATATATATATATATATATATATATATATATATATATATATATATATATATATATATATATATACATTTATACATGTACATGCATACATACACACATACATACATACATACATACATACATACATACATACATACATACATACATACATAAAGTATATTTTTTTATGTAAATTTATACATTTATATCTTTATTTAGCTTCAGTGACACATTTTTAAATGATAATGTTTCGATTTCCTTGCCTCATATCAAACATTTTTATTTTGATCTCATTGTAAGAGAAAGCTTGACTTCTACGATTGAACGAATGACTATGTTTTACAATAGCTTAATTGGGAGCAACTGTGATGAGGTTAACAGTTTTTTATATTCATTTGTTCATGTTTTTTTTATATATTTATATATAAAAAACATGAACGATATATATATATAAATATATTTATATATATATATTTATATATATCGTTGGGGATAGTGCAAATCCGCGTAACTAGCATTGGCTACTATATTTGGATATTATTAATTTTAACACCAAATATTTATTGTTAGGATTACAAAAAACATGAATAATACTAAAATAAACCCAAAATCAGTTAAAATAAAAAATATATAAAGTTTTAAACTTCTCCAGTAAAAAAAATGTACTGTAGATACGCGGTATTATCGAATGCTAGTTACGCGGTTTTGCACTATCCCGGACGATATATATATACATATATTTTTAAATATATATGTATATATATATATATTTTTTATTAAATCTATTATAACTTTATATTTATGTTATAAATATATTCACATTTATAATACTTAATAAAATATTTTTACAATAATATTTAGTATTATTGTAAATATATTTTATTAATATATATTATCCTGCTTTACTTGAAATCGAAAAATTTAATTCAATATAAAATAACAATTATAAAGTGGGCAAGAGCCAGGGCTAAAGCCTTTTCTTCCCGCTGAGGCCTGTATATATGGACATTTTTATAGATAGTTGAACTTCAGAGTTATGATTTTTATTGTACTCTCTGAATTGGGTTGCTGTTAAATTGCTAGGCCCCACACCTCCTATTTGGGGGGGGGGGGATACTTTTATACTTGATATAGATGTTGAATAATTAATATAAAAAAAGTTAATTGAGAAGGTAATGTTTATGTATGTGGCTAAATTTTTAATAGTTTTAATAGTAAAATTTTAATGAATTTAGTTTTTCTTAGAAATTAGTCCTTTCATCAATTTGACACTAAATTGTGTGTATTTGACTTAGGAATGTTAAATGCTAAATAACTGTTTTTAGCCCCAGTATTTCTTCTTTACTGATGTACTTTATAAGACAAATACATAATTTTGCATAGTATGTATGGTATATTATTTGCTACTAAATAGTTGTTTGAAGTTTGTTTTTATTGCTGATTTTTAATAAAAGATAGTGTAAAAAAAAGATGATTTTATATTCACTAGACATAAATCTAAAAAACAAAAGCAAAAGGATACACTATGTGCAAGTATTTTAATGAGCTTAGAAGTAATACAACTTATTTTTTATAAATATACAATTATTCTATAAACAAGTTACAAATAAAACTATTTACATACAAAATATTTCTGATGCTATTTTTTAAATCATGGTTAAAGTTAACATATTTTTGCACTTTTTGTATATAATTTGAATCAATTTTATTAAATTATAATATAACAATAATATAGTTATAAATAATTGATTATAACATCTAGTGCAATGTTGTATGCGGTAGTTAATATATTATGTTGTTTAATGAAAAGGCAGAAGAAAAACCTTATTATGGTGAATAAAATATAAATATATCTACATTTATATATATATATATATATATATATATATATATATATATATATATATATATATATATATATATATATATACATATATATATATATATATATATATATATATATATATATATATACATATATATATATATATATATATATATATATATATATATATATATACATATATATATATATATATACATATATATATATATATATATATATATATATATATATATATATATATGTATATATATATATATATATATATATATATATATATATATATATATATATATATATATGTATATATATATGTATATATATATATATATATGTATATATATGTATATATATATATATATATATATATATATATATATATATATATATATATATATATATATATATATATATATATATATATATATATATGCATACATATATATATATATATATATAAAATCAGTTTTTTTAAAGTAGGTTGATCTTTAGTTAAATAACTCTTCATAACTGTATCAATGTACAAAATTTTAATCAAGTTTTTCATAACAAAATATTTGTTTCCTCATATTATGGAAATAGAATTGAAGTTTATTTTCCTTCTCTTGTCCTGGAAAATATCAAAACTTAGTTACTGTGACAAAAGTATTCAGAACCCACAGAACAAATACTAGTTACAAAATGCTTTCTTAAATATTCAACCAATTCATTTTAAATCAAAATTTAAGTACTTTTTAGAAGTTGGCAAAAAATTATGAATCGATACTAAAGACAAAAATTATACATATAATTTTTGCATTAAGTAGTAGAAGATTGGGAAAAGTGATTTGAAGAGATGAGTTAATGTTTCAGGTTGCAATCCACAAAGAACAAATCTATATTAAAAGGTTTGCAACTGAGAATTGCAGCAAGCACTATTTACAAGCAAGGTAATACTGGGGTGGAGGCTCAGTAGGCATATAAAGACGTTTTTTCTCACAAAAATTTTAATGTATGAGCTGCGTAAAAGCTGGGTTACAAGGATAATATTTAAATTACATCAATAAAGCAGAAATGAACAATGCATCTTTATGAAAAAACAGGGCTCCAGTAAATTCCCTATCAGAAATATTTGGTCATGGATTGTTTAATCAGTTTAAAAACTCCATCAATTGCACATTTAAAGCAACTTTTGAAAGGTATTGTTTTTCAGTATGTGAATTGAATTGGTCAAATCAATTTAAAGACGAGTTTTTCTTTGTTATCAAGGTAAAGGGGGACACTTTAAATATTAAATTTGTGTTAATTTTTTTGAATTTTCTGTTTTTACCCTGAACATCACAGCGAGTTATACTTTTCATTTGAAAACCTTTCAATTTTTACAGGCAATTTATTTTTCGATTATTTAATTTTTTTTAATTACTTATTTTAAATATTGATATTAATTGTATAATTATATTAATTGTATAATTGCTAAATGGTTTTATTTGAAAGTAAAAAATAAGTAATTTTTTGTTTCAGATCTTTTTTTTAACTAAAAAAGAAATAGAAAAGATTATAATTTATACTTTGATTAAACTTTTATGCATAGCTGTGGTGGTAGTGATGGTATTATGCATGGTTCACTTTTAAAATTATGAACTCTTAATATCTTTGTTAAATTGCCATTTTATCTGTAAAACTAAGAAATCTTCAATAAATCATATTTTCACTTGATTTTTTTTTTTGCAACAATTTTTTTTTTAATTTTTATTGTAATTTGTAAAGGCTTTTCAATTTTTTCTCCTCAGTTAACAGCTAAAATAATAAACGTTTTTTTTTTTCAACTAAACCCAGTTTATCTAGACATGCTGTTACCAGCATAAACCATGACATGCTGGTACCAGCATAAACCATGATTTATGTCTTAGTAAGTCCTATAATTTAGGATTTTTTAAATAGAAGTTCTGCAATTAATAAAGCAAATTTCATAAAACAGAAAAACTGCTCTGGATGTTCTTGGGATTTTCGATTAGCTTTCTAACATAGCAATTTAGTTTTGTTTTAAATTTGTTAAATTACTAAAGTAGTTGCTCATTATTCTCTGTTTTCATAATATTTCACTTATACTAAATATGGTTGATTGAAAAATATTTTCAACATCAAAAAATACTGTGTAATATTCTTTTTCTTTTCATAATTTTTATTCTTTTTTTTCAAAAAATTCTGACCACTTCCTTGCAAGTTTTTCTTTACTTTGCAAAATCTATTAAATTCAATATAATTGATTGCAGAACGTTATTTTTTTAAATAATTTTTTTCTTTAAGTAGTTGTGTATAAATTTATTTTCAAAACAGATATTGAGTAGTTTGGAGCTTCACCTAAGGGCTTTTAATTAAATGGTTAATTTTTTTATCATTTTTAATTACATTAAATGATTTTTAAATTCTAAAGAAAATGCCACGAGTATTGTATGATATATAGTTTATTTGAATTGACTTGAAGTTTTGAATTGACTTCAAGTTTTTATGTATTTGAATTGACTTGTAGTTTTTAGTTTAAAAAATATAGTTTTTTCTCATGTGTCATTGTTATAAAAATAACAGCATAGAATAATAAAAATTATATGCTATTTCCTATGCTAAATAAATAAATAATAACTGAAAGTTTAAATAAATTTAAAATAAGGTTTAAAATTTGACATTCTAAATCAGGATTTTACTGTGTTTGTGTTTTTTTTTTAATTGGTTTATATCGTATTTCTTCTTTCATGTTCAGATTTAGTGTTTGGTTCAGAATTTTTTGTTTTATTTTTATTAGGTAATGGCTGAGGCTGGATGCCAGTGTCCAAAAATGATTTTAAGTGAAGAAGTTCGATTTGCTTATTCTGATGATTGTTATGGTGAAGTTCAAAACAGAGCTATCAAGTGCAGACTGCCTTGCTTAGATTATGATGGAACAAACAAATATATTTGTGTCTTTGGTGCTGCTCTTGAAACTGGTTCGTGGTACGTAGAAGAAGTAAGCGAAACTAAAAGAGAAGAAAATCCTGATCGCTATAGCAACCGTGCTTATTGTAATCCTCCAAGTCAAAATGATTGGGATCAATGTATGAATGTTCAAAATCTAAACAAAAATGTGTTAGTGCTAAGTGAAAAATCAGCCGATAAACAGAAAAAGGTTAATCCAAAATCAC
The DNA here is from genome assembly GCF_022113875.1 of Hydra vulgaris. Classification (NCBI taxonomy): domain Eukaryota; kingdom Metazoa; phylum Cnidaria; class Hydrozoa; order Anthoathecata; family Hydridae; genus Hydra; species Hydra vulgaris. The sequence goes on along the minus strand of NC_061161.1, from coordinate 43,719,054 downwards.
AAAAGAAACCTCCTCCAAAATCACGCATTAGTTCAGCTGCTTTGGCATCTCTTGCCGGTGGTGGTTAATAATAGTTATTTAAAGTATGTAATAAAATGAAAATTATGCTTAATTGTAAAATTATTTTAAACATGCTGTGTTTTTTATGACCAGATATACAAGATACACCGATTCTAATATAAAGTTTAGACAACGGCCTACTCAAATACACGCCCTTGTATTATGTTTAAATTAAAAAAAAAAAAATAGAAAGCCAATTAAAAGCATATTCTGTCTAATGAACAAATTTTCTCAAAATGTTTTTATTATTGCTCTATAAACTTTCAGTAAATCTGGCACTGGTGGTATACGTACCGCAAATACACCAAAAAAATCTCAATAACTTTTTTACTATTTGCTTTTGAGAAAAACTGTTTTGAATGTGTTTAGAGTTGTTTAAATCAGTTCTTCCCAATTAGTTTGAATAATTTTTAAGAAACAGCTTTGTTGTTATTGTTAACTGAACTTTTGTTTTTTTTTGTATGTGTACCCCATACAAAAAAAAACAAAACCGCATTCAATTTATCGATTGTATCTCTGCAACTAGTGAAGCTGAAATTTGGCGTGTCCTAATATTATTTGATTTGCTATTAATAAAACCAGTTACTGCTAACTTAATCTTGGAGAAAATACCCGATGAAACACAAAAACCACAAGATAGGTACCCCAAAAACAACGTTGATGTTTTTAAAATAACATTTTATAAGCTATACATGTGTTCTCGCTTTTTACTATATTGATTCTATCGATGGCATAGTGCACAGATGTGGTAAGTGCAAGATTAAAAACTGTCATTTGCGCGCGTAATTATAATAAGAAGAGTTTTTGTATTTACCTCATATTGTCAATTAGTAGACTCTTTATCGTTTATCGTACACATACCATATTTATGCACGATAAAGTATAAATAAAAACACGTTTTTCTGCGTACTTATCTCAATTTGACCAAAATCTGTACTTCCATATCTGTGTACTAAGCCATCGCTATGTAACCTCTTGATTCTAAAGATGTCATTGCAGTGTTTTAAACAAAGCTTGCATCGTGTTTTTTACGTATCAAAAATCAATAACATTTTTAGAACATAATTTGCAAGAATTTATTAAAACTTATTGTGTTTGAACCTAGAGCATAATTTAAATTTTTACTGTAAAGTTGTTTTTTAGTATTTAGATATGTTCTGTAAGCGACTAATGTACTCTAAAATGTTTAATGATAATTTTTTTAATAAAAAAGAATTAGAAAAAAATAACATAGAAAATGATGCAGAAATTTCAGCTCCGACAGGAAAAATTAAAATCTATTCGTGGAAAAAGTAAGCCTGAGGCATCAATCGGGAGAAAGTTCACAGATGCAAAGAATTTACAATTAGAAAAGGCAGTGCCAAAATTTGATGATTACCTTACTGAGACGGCAATAGAACGACTTGTTGGTTTATAATCTGACGAGTAGGTGTCACGTGTGTGTGTGGGGGGGGGGGGGGTGCCATTACAACTTTTGTCTTAAAAAGAAAAAAAAAAAGGTCCTCGTTTTCGAAAATTTGCCGACTACCATGACGATATTTGCCGACTAACTATGTAAATTACCGACTAACCTATATTGAAAGGGTCGAAATTTGCCGAATAACAAGTCAAAAATGGTCAAATTTGCCAACTAAATATCGTTGATGGGAAGGAGGGGGGTGTTACACCCCCTCGCACCCCTTAACGCGCCGGCCTTGTCTGACGGACATAGTTCACAATTCAGTTACGATGGTTTAATATACCTCCTTTCAAAACAAATTTGGTTATTTATTTCTCCTCCCGACACTACTGGTGTAACTCAGTTGCTTGACCAGGTTAATAAAAATCTTCATCATGAGTACAGAATCGCCGAGAAATATCTTTTAAACTCAATGCAATTAATTAATCGAGAGGGATTTATGACCATCTTAGGCAATATATGGGAGAAATGGGCATCGAAACCGGTTCTTGTTTCTAGTACAAAAAGAGAATAACACCTTTTGAATTAAATGTTAACTTTATGAAACAAGATAAATTTGAGCGAGCTGCTGCATCTCAAATCTTGGTTAGAGAAATGGCTGAGCAAAGCTTCCAACTCGAAAATATTCCTGATCTGCTAACTATAAGAAAATCAACCAAATCTTGAAAAAATATCTACTCGTGTTACTCAGGTCTACTGTTCAATGCGTGCAAAAGATGTTGCAGCAAAGATGTTGCAGCAAAGATGTTGCAGCAAAGATATTGCAGCAAAGATGTTGCAGCAAACGCAAATGATATAAAAGAAGAGAAACGACGAAAGATAACAGCAAAGGAGGAAGCCAAAAAAAAGAAAGAAGAAGCTAAAGAAAAACTTATTAAATGTAAAGTTGAATGCTTTGGCAAACAAAGGAAATGTTAAGCTTTTGACCTAAAGCAATGTCCTAATTGTCTTGATGTTCTCCGTTCAATTTGCAGCAAAGTGAGTTGCAGAGTTGATGGTGTTAAACCGGTTATGCTTTTACCAGCAAACCAGCACTTCTCCACATTTAAAAGACTGATATACGACCATTATAACGAATACAACGACAATCAATAATCTTTTTTTGAATTAAAGTAATCAGTTAAAGTATTATTTTATTTATCTGTGTCATCTTAAAATTGTTGCAGTAACCTATTGTTATAATAATGTTATAAAGTCTGCAGCCATTATAGATATCTGTGTTATTACTGTTGTGTTCAAATATTGTTTTTAAGATAAATATATATTATTCTCTTTAAAAAAAATCAAATACGATGGTAATTTATCGTTGTTGTTTTTTATTTCAAAACATGGTCTATAAAGTGAATTCTATAAAATGTACCCCAAAAACAACAATAATACTTCTTTTCTTTATAAGGGTGTTATAAAGATTTATAACTACTTGAGATAAAAAAAAAATTTTTCAGTATCTTGTTATAATCCATAGGTAATAGAGAAAATATATTTTGCTAACTTATTCTCTGATACGGCTTCTAGGCTCCTACAAAACAAAAAAAACTACAAATTTTTATAATTTAAATGTTTACTTTAGAGCAAATACCAAAGTATTTAACAAATAAAAAACCATTAAAACTGCTTTAATTTATAGGCTGACATATTAGCTATCATAATATATCAAGTTTTTTGAATCCTGAATCTTTTTCTACATGCTAGGTCACTTAGAAAAACGTATAAGTGGAAACTCACCTTTAGTAATAGATAATTATGACGTTTAATAAATGGTGTGTTTATTGAAAATAACACCGCATTTATTAACCGTAATAGTTTTGAAAAAAGTATGGGTTAGATTACTGTACAAAAAACAAAAATACCCAAATTCTCAAAAATAAACTTTAAAAGTATATTAAAAAAAACCAACAGAATTGATTAAAAACGAAGTACTTTTAATTTTCTCTGTCTTTTTCTAAAGGCAGCAATTGAATTACTGGTTCTCTTTCTAGTGTTATTAAAACAAGTATTTAAAACAACAATGTTTATGATTTATTTTCCGCAATTTTAGTGATTTGAACATAAAAAAAGGTTGATAACCTTCTCTACTATCAAGAACCAAATTTTTCTGCTTTATAGTGTTGGATTTAAGATTGATAAATAACATCAAATACGTGATCTAGCATAGAGAATCTTTCACCGTCATACTCAAAAACAGTAATGATGGAGTTGTTAGCCCACCTCTGGCCAATTTATTTAAATAATAAATAATTGTAATCAGTTGACCCTTTTTTGACACTGTCGAGTGCAAAGTAATTCACAACATATTTCAAACTATTTTCAATCATATTTTGTTCCATTTTTTAAAAATATAACTGGCAACTTCAGTGAAATCATCTCATAAAGCAATGATCGTCCAGGTATTTTAAAAATTAGTACATTTTGAAAAAAATATCCGCCATTTGTTTCCCTTATGTTTGTCTTAATTAAGCTTTGAGTTAATGATTCTCAATTTTATTAAAACTTTTCTTGTTTTTTGTATGGATAATGACTCAAAAAATTAAAAAGCAAATATATTGCGAGAGCATATTTAAATTTGTATTTACGGATGGATGAAATGAAAATGCGGAAAATCTATAACTAGATATGCAGTCAAATCGCGACGTTAGAATTATCTTGTTCTATCTCCACTTTCTGAAAAAATTAAGTTAATGATTGTGTTGTGTTCCTCAAAACAATGTCTTTCTACTGAATTGAAATCTAAGTTATAAGTAAAAAAGTTGCGTAAAAAACATAAGTTATAAAAAAAAATTTATACGCTATCCCCTAAAGTTTTTATTTTTTAAATCGTTTTATCTCAAAACTAAAAACTGTGGAGAACAATATAATTCTAACGTCGCGAAATGGTAATTTCGCGACGTTAGAATTTTAAAGATTTTAAAGATGAAATCCATGTTTAATCAGGAGAAATATTGTGGAAAATATATTATGGTTTATTAGGAAAGGACGAAAGTGAAAAAAAATAAAATAATAATAATAATAAAGTTGTCCATCCTGGAAAATACATTTAAATTATTAATGTTGCTTTACGACTTTCATTGTTTGCTCTCACTAAGTCATCAGCAATAAAATCATATTTTGCTGACTGTTTAGATTTTACATCGTTCATAACTCCTTTTAATAAATGGCGGACAACTACAAATTTAAAAAAGTCAGTTTTTTAATAATCATCTTGAAAATATAATCTGCTATTATAATTGATAAGAAAATCTGAGTTTAACAATTTTTTGCTAGCTGTTTAAATATTTGGAAAAACATTAAAATTTAGAAATTTAGAAATGTTCATTATCTTCTCAAACCTCATTTTATTTATAAAAAACTTTATGTCAAGCTTCATTAATTGAAAATCTGTACAAATTGAATGCTATATATTGACTACTCGTTTTTAAAGTGATTCGCTAGAAAGAAGATTCGGACAATAATGCCAAATGAGCGGTGGCAGGTTCCTAGTCAGTTTGAAAGACATAATTCACAAAGAGATGATAATCCAAATAAGAAGTTTAATAAAAAATAGAAGTTACATTTAAAAAAATAATAATTATGCTGTTAAAGATAAGCATGTTGGTTCCTTGATGGAGCAGATTAAAGAAAGAGATTTTGTAACTTTATCCAGGGATTACCATTCTCCGGATGTACCCAAAATTCCAGATATTTCTTTTAACTTGTTTACAAGTTTCAATAATTTGTTTCAATAGTTTGCAGAGAGCATTCACTACCTATTGTTTCAATCAAAGATCACTTCAAAAACTCATGGGAAGATGATGAGTGATTAAATTTATATTATAAATATAGAACTAAATTTGCTTATTTTGATTAGTTTGTTTATTATCTGATGAGATGTCAACTGCTCTATAATATAGTTTGCTGAGATCTACTATTATATAAATGTATAATTTAAACAGAAAAAAATCAATGGTGTTTAAGCATACTTTTAATGTTACTTTAGAGGGAGGGGGATACAAAAACTGACATCATATATAAAGGGAATTGACCAAAAATTGACAGAGTTTAACAAAAAGGGAAGGAAGGGGGTCAAAAAATTTAGAAAAATTACTGACATCATTTAAGGACAGCTTAAAGTCCTTAAATGATGTCAGTAATTTTAAAAAGCCCGAAGAGGGCTTTTTAAAATTTGTATCATCTGCTTTACAATATTTTACCCTAAAATTGTCCATAACAACTGTCTAAATAAGACATAAAATTTTACCCATTGATTATAAAATAACTTATCTTTTTTTTTTTAAATAACATTTTTTTTTTTAATCTTTGAAAATATCCAAAATTTCCGGAAAATATCCCGAGTTGAAAACTTCTGCAGGATTACAATTTTCAACCTTAGTTGTCAGTAACAACACCTCGAAAATTTAGGCTTTTTTTTTAATAAAAATTTAATCAGTCTTTGATTAGTCACTGAAATTCCATCAAAGAAATTCCAATTTTAATTTTAAAATTGGAATTTTTTTGACGGCATATGAGATATTTTCATTTACATGAAGAATAAAATTAATTTTTTTTATTTGGTGACTTTAAGTTCTTCAAAAATAGTAGACTACTTTTCTTTTTCGATGCTAAAATGTGAATTGAGGTTTTGAAGGACACTTCTTCTCTTAACATAAATTAGTAGGTTACTCTAAGCCAAGCCTTGGCTCAGAGTAGACGTGTGTAAAGCAACCCTAGCTTCAGATTATGCAACAAACAAACTGTTTTGCTGATGCTCTTTTTTGTATTAAACATACTTCAAAATATTTTAAAGAGATTAGAGATAATGTTGTGACAGTATAGAAATTTATGTTGAAAAATAGGAGCTCGAAATTGTTTCTGTCAATAAGAGCAGTTGTGGCGCAGTGATTAGTGCGCTTGCCTCAGAGGGCATGTTTTGGGCAAGTTTTATAACATCGATAAGGAAAGAAACATAAACTTCTGTTTCCAAGATCACCAAAACAAGAAAATGCCACAGGGGTGCACGTTGTTAAAAGCACTTACAGTGTTTTACATTTTTATTTATTCGGTATTTGGTATACTTACATTTTTACAAATCACTTACAAGTTTATCGAACTTACTGTTCCTTCATGTGGCAATCCGTAAACAATACTGAATAAATAAACATATGAATGTGTACGTAACATGATGGTAAAGATAAAAGAGCAACCAAATACCCTTGTCAATTAACATTGTTATTATCCAAGTTTATCAATAAAAGATGCAAATAAACTGTTCATGAATTCATAAGAACTATAAAAGGGATTGTAGTTCTTATTAAATTTTCCCCTTAACGAGAAAGAATACTTGGAGAGATCACTGAAATATTGAAGAATTAAATGATGACAATAATGATATTTTGGAGCCAGCAACTTCTCAATCAAAACTATCAGTTACATGCAAGTAAGGCTGTTGATGGGTACCCGGACACCTGGGTACCCGTCCGTTATTTACTGTCCGGATAGCATTTTCAAATAATGAGTAATCGTAATTTTATTGTTTAAAATTCATTTCATTTATTTTTATACTTAAATATCATTAATTGTAATAAAACAGTTTAACTGTATTAATTTGATATATAAAAGAAATTCTGGAAGATCTTGTTGTTAGTAATTTTAATAGTTACGATTTCTTTATCACCATCAGAATTTCTAAAAACATTCAATATAACGTTCGGAAAGTTATTTGAGTTTTTGGTTCAGATATTATTACTCAATGATTATTATTATTACTCCTGTATACATTGTCTTTCTTTACGTAAAATAGATGTTTATCAAATTTATTCCTTAATTTGTCTCTTGGAGAAAAATCTTTCAAAACCTGAAGGATTAGGGATAATTTGTTAAGTTAGAGATAACCTTTCAAAACAATACAATTTTTTAAGTTACAGATAACCTTTCAAGACAATACAAGACAAAAATATGACTAAACTTTTTTCCAAAAACCTCATCTTTCAAAGAGTTTATATAGTATTCTTTTTTCTTTCATAATATACTAAGGTTATATCACATATCTTACCCTTATGTAGAAATTTCTAAATTTTTTTAAATTTGTATTGTTTAAGTACCTCTTGTTGTGAGTTTGGTATAAATCTGTATGTTTGATTAATTTTTTATCTTTATTATGAAACTCTGTGTCATGTGATCCATTCCTGATTTTATAGAACTCTGATTTACATAATCAGAGTACATTAAAAGCAAACAATATATTATATATATATATATATATATATATATATATATATATATATATATATATATATATATATATATATATATATATATATATATATATATATATATATATATATATATATATATATATTAGAAATGGGAGTTGAACCCTTCTTTTAAAGTTTGGGTCGGGTTTGGTTCGGTAACAACTAACGTTCGGGTTTGGTTCGGGTTCGGTTCGGTTTGGTATCAAAACAATTTTATTAGTTATTAGTTACATTCACAATGATAAAACACAAATAAATTAAATTAATATTAAATTGCAAATTATTTGAAATAATTTGCAATTCCTTAACTATTACAACTTCAAAAGTTAAAAAAAAAAACGCTGTAGTTAAAGTGCGCAAAACATAAAGCAGTAACTTTCTGAACACAAATAGCGGTAGCTTAAATAGCTTACTGTCAGCTTAGTAATCAAGGCTGCATGTTATATTTTAGAAACATCAGAAATGCTGATATTTCTTAAATTCTCGTCACCTCACACACTGAAAAGAATCTTTTACTGGCAGTACTTATAGCATAAATAACCAACAATGTTCTAGCAATCAATACCATAGTCGGAAGCTTTTGTTCACAGTCATTGTGTTTCCAGAACTGCAATGCATCACACGCTGTCACGGGCAGTGCCAAGTATTTGTCAAATTCATGCCTTTTGTCATTACTTCCTGCTTTAGACAAGAGAGTGGCAGCTGTTTTAAAGTTTGCCAGCAAATCATACGATTAAAGGTGAGCTACACTCTTTTTTAAAGGAGACAATTGATCTGAATGACTGCATTCATTAACGCTGTCTATATCTGTATGGCATGAGTCTTTGCTTATCACCTAAGGTATTGAAGAAGAAATAATTTTGTCTACCATACTACACATCTCTGTATAATCAAAATTGCGATCTTCTGCGTTGACAAAAGACATGTATTTGTAAGAAGTAACAATAAATGTTGATAACTTGTGTAAATGATTATGTATTGTAGGCTTATTTTATGTATTAGGTTATCATAATTATTTTATGTTATATATATACAGTATTGGACAAAACATTTGCAATCAACATAGAACAATGAGCAATTAGCTGACAGGTAACAGCACACAGGCAGAATTTCGTTGACAAGTGCCATTTTGCAGCGAACAAAACAAGTGCAACTTTTTTGGTTTGTTTCATTTTCTTTAGTCTGGTCCGTGTCAACGTCACGGAAGTTTTTTAATAATTAAAGGAAGTATCCAGAAGTTTCCAGAAGTTTTCTTTTACTATATAAGAGACATGTAAACCGACATGTAATTCAGTCAGTATATGGAAATCAATCAGTCAGTATTATTAAGACAGTTTATCGAAGTGAGTTTTATCAAAATGTTTTATCGAAGAACATCAATACAAGAAGTGAAACACAGCAAGTGTTTCATTACATCAATACAGTCCACATCCAACCAAGACGTTGTGTTCCACAGAGTATTATTGTATCATCTCAAGGTAAATGTAACATGATAAGTCTTGAGAAGCGTGATTATTTTTTTTAATTCTTTTTATAACTTCAAGGGCAAAAATGGCTCCCGACAGTCTTGGATTGGAACTAAGAAAGAAAATTATTGGTGATTACGTAAGCGGAATATCACAAAAAAGTATTTGTGATAAATATCGCGTGAAAATATGGACCGTATCAAGATTATGTTCCAAATATCGTTCTACGGGGAAGTTAGCAGCAGATAACAAAGGTGAAGACCGCGTTCCATCACTTCTAGAGAGGATTCTATGATTGTCAGATTCGTCAAGAAAGATCCCTGGATATCATCAGTCGAGATACAAAAGCAATTAGAGCTGCCTGTATCGGACCTAACAATCAGACGACGTGCTGTTGAAGCCGGATTGTTTTCTCGACGCCCTGCAAAATAACCGCTGATTTCACTAAAGAACCAGAAGAAAAGACTCCTGTTTGCTACACCTCATATTGACTGGAATGTGCAGAAATGGCGAACTGTCCTGTTCAGTGATGAATCGAAGTTCAACATTATTGAGAGCATTTGCCGTGTAGGTCCACCGGTCGGAAAACGCCTCAATTTACGTTACTGCCATAAGACCGTGAAGCATGGTGAAGGCAATGTAATGGTGTGAGGGTGTTTTTATGCTAACAGTCTAGGTCCAATTCATCAAAACAATGGAATAATGGACAGTTTCATGTATAAAATTATCCTGAAAGATGTTATGTTACCTCATGCTGAATGAAAGATGATTCCACAAAGTCTCATTGATCACCTGATTGAATCTTTGCCTCGAAGATCGAAGGATGTGATCGACAACAAAAGATTCGCCACGAAATATTGATAGCAAATTACAGTTTGGTCAATATTTTGTGGAGTTGCACTTGTTTTGTCCAGAAGGAAATCAACTTTTTTTAATACTTTTGATTAATTTATTAATTTTCGTATACAAATAATGTGATGAATAAAACTTGAAGAACATTGTCTCTAAACAGTTAGATAGTTATTTCTCTATATTGAAAAAATGCAGCACTTTTATATAAAGAAACTAAATTAGCATTATTTGGTTGCACTTGTTTTGTCCAATAATATGTATATAAATATATATATATATATATATATATATATATATATATATATATATATATATATATATATATATATATATATATACATATTTTCATTTAACACTGTGTTATATCAATAAAGACTCATTAAAAATGAAATGCATTTCTGATGAGTATTTATTGATGAAATGCAGTGTTAAATGAAAAAAAATTTTGCTAAGTGATTTTCTACTACTTTATAATTGCTCTGTTCTTTTAGGAATATTGAGCATTCTATTTTGTAGAATACATTTTATAGAATACAATTGTATTCTATAGAATACAATTGTATTCTACAAAATAGAGTGCTCAATCTTCTTAACATTGAGCACTTTATTTTGTAGAAATAGAGTGCTCAATGTTAAGAACATTGATTAACGATACCAATGTTAAGAACACAGATTAACGACACAGGGGGGCCAGGGGCAACCTACTCTCCCCCCACCCCTAGGTGTTGGTAATCTGCACTCCCCGGTGTCGGTAATTTGTTTTCCCCCTCCCCCACACACTTTTTTTATAAAGGATCTTTTTCTTTTTTTTTTAAGAAAAATATTGATATGAAGGACTTTTTTCACAAACTGATGATTGTGCCCCCCCCCCCCCACACACCCAGTTTCGTCGGCCCTGTAGTAATCAATCTTCTCGAAATTTTCGTTTTTTGTTGTCTTAAAAAACTTAGCTTGTTTTTATGTTTCTTTCAATGATTTATCAGTATCACTGTTTGATATCTTTTTGAACAAGTTTAACTTTGCGAACATTTTTAACAACAGCTGTTAGCTCTGACATAATTTGAAACAAAAAGTTTTTTTATTTGAAAATATATTTTGCATAAATACTATTACTTTTTTCTGAAAACTTAGAATTATGTAAATGCTGAATAACTGTAAATAAAGAAATGTCTAACAATACTTAATAAAGTTCAATAAACATTAGATGGAAAATGTTTACGAGATTTTGAAACACTAATTAGAATATTTTTTAGTTTACTTAAGTTTTAGTTCAATTTAGCTTTTAAACCATGTAAAATTGTTTAAATTTTACAAAAATATTAAAAAAGTATACCACAGGCTCAGGCGCGGACTACGGTTCAAATCCTACCGAAAAGGTAAGAAGGAGGGGCGGGATAAGGTAGAAAATAGACTAGTATTTATATAAAGGTCGGGATAGGGGTAGGTTTATACAAGGTCGGGATAGGGGTAGAAAATAGACTAGTATTTATATAAAGGTCTTTTTAATTTGAATATGAATAAGTAAAATAATGTTACACTTTGAAAGTTCAAAGTTCATTCAGGCTTACAATATAATACAGTAGGTCATTTTGCTTATGTAAGAAATATACATCATAATTATGAACACAATGATAATAATAACAATAATAATAACAATAATAATAATAGCAATAATAATAACAACAATAATAATAATAACACGATGAATTTATTATGGTAAATGAATAACAAACCTCTTTTTAAATCATTTAAGATAAAAAAAAAACAAAATGGATCCTGTGGTTTATCTGGTATTTATACTGTAACTGACTACAATCACCTAATGTAATTTATAGAAGCAACATCTTTGATAACTCTACGGAATCCTTACACAAACGTCCTCAACTGCAATTGAATCCAAAATGTCCTTCTTGGTCGACATCAACATAAACGTTTCAAGCTTGTCGTTACATAATGAGAAACGCAGCCTAGTTTTGACAATTTTTAATTTACCAAATGCCCGTTCACAGCTCACTTGTGAGAATGAAAGTGTTAATAGATATTCGTAAGCCAGAAATAGATTTGAATAAGCAGTTACATTCAACGAATATTTGTATAAAATATTATAGCAACATTTTAAACATTTTTTACACAATGCTCAAAGTTCTAAAAATCTTTATCATTCTCATTTTCAGTTGCTTTTGTTGAAGTATCCAACTCTGAGACTGAATTCGATTCTTCTGAATCTTTGTCCCTATGACTCACTGTAAATTCATCTCGTAGTGTTTTTGAAAGCCTATCAAAGTTTATAGCAAAGCAATTTAGATCTTAATCTCTCAGAACAAAGATTAGTTAGTTGAGAAGTTTTTGCAAGACTGTTTTCTGGAATACTATTTTCAACCATTTCTTTAAAACGTTTGGGATCTAAACACGCAGTGTCTCTAATGATGTCCCTGTTAACTGAGAAACATTCATCTATGCTAGTGGTAATCTATTCAATTACTCTACGGAAAACATCCATTCTGAAACGATCAAGAGGATTCTCTGGTATGTCATCAAAGGCAAGTTCCCCTGCCATACTTTTCGTTCGATGAACTCGTTCTACACGTAATTCTATTTTAACTTCTGAATCAAGTTCACTTGCATCTAGGATGTTGATTTCTTTAACAAATGTAATTGTCTTGGAATGAACATCTTCGAACGATATTGTCTGCAGTTCTTGTTTTGCTGGTTCTACCATATTCCAAGCACTTAAATAATCCAGACCTTTTGTTTGAAAACATTCTGATGCTTGTCGCAAAACGGTGTACACACGTAGAAGAAAGGCTGCAAGAAGTACATTAATCGATACCATTTGTCATGCAGTACTGTGGCTTCGAATGTTGATTTTGCATCGAATCTTAAAGACATCCTAATACAAATAAAAACTTGCAAAAGAGCATAAAACGATTCCACTTGTGGAGCATCATAAGTTCCAAAAATTCGTTCAAGTACCATCTGCTTCAACCACAAACGTGTTTCACCATTTTTTTGCAGTCTTTTCAGTTTGCAAGAATCACCAAAGTAAGTTGCTGTACTCTGCAAGAGACCAATTAAATTTTTGACACGTAATATATTTTCCACAATATCTGTTGCGGACAGTTTTAGAACGTGCGCGTAGCACCACATGTATACAGCATTTGTTGAAATGTCGTTAATGTAACGTTGAACTCCATGATATTCACCACGCATGTTTGCTGCTCTATCAAAAAATTCACCCACAATTTTTTCCATTTTTCAACCATTGTGTTAATGGTCTGATTTTAATAGTTGGTACAGTCCTGCACCTGTTGCATTTTTAATTTTTTTTACCGCAAATAATCGCTCTTTCACGTCCTCTCCATACATATCGTAGTACATATCGTAGGAATATTATCTCCAGATCAATCACCAACGTATCTTGACTACCATCCATTTGAACATTAAATTTCTGATCACCAATTTCCTTGATTATAAAATTCTTCATCAAGTTTGAAATAGTAGCTAGAATATTGTTAACTGTAGTCTTTGATAACATTGTTACCAAGCCTCCACGTCCACGTGAGCTTCCTTTTCCTTTACGTATCAAACAATCTTTCCTTTTTTGACTCGCCTGAATAGCTTTTTCTATATGATTATTAAAAGAAACATCAAACTCTACTATTAGCAATATTAGTTTCAAAAAGTTTCCGTGATCAATAGATTTATTGTGTAAATTGTAGATTCACCCCGATTATCTCTGTATGGAAGAGCTTGCTTCCCAATAAAAATAACTGCTGCAAAAATTCGTATAAATACTTCAATGTTTTTCAATACTTGCGTTTTCTGCTTTTTTACTATACCTATGTTGATTAAAGAGCTTATATCTTTCTCTGTTATACAACTTCATAGTGCAATTACAGCAGCGTTATGTGATTTAGATTCTTCATGGTCTTTGATTCTTTGGTATATATGGGAGAACTTTTTAAATCCAAGAGAAAAACTAGAATCTTGCGGTTATCCAACGTCTTTGTACATACTTATTATCTGATAACAATCTGTATGATTCGGCTGAATCATGTTATTATTTACTAATGCTATTCTTTGGTTACGCTGTGCACTGTCACTGTGTTGCTGTGCACTATCAACAGCCGTTTATAAATCAAATTTGTTGTTTCGGTACACTGATGTTTATGGTTGAGAATACTTGAGTTTGCATCATCTTTTGTTAGTTCAATATACACAACATATATACTTTCTTCGGTAATAAGTGCACCGAGCTCTAGCGTTTAGTCTGTTATAGTTTTTACGGGCGATTTGCAAATGGTAAAACTGATTGCTTATCTTGTTGAGGACTGGAGGACACTGTATTTGACACGGTAGTTGCTTTAATGATTACGTTAAGCGTTATACTTCACAAAAAAGCATTTTTCTTAATTAACACTGGGTTTGACGCGGAAACAGATGCTTCTTTAACAACATTGATAATATGTTCATTATTAAATAGTAGCTTGCGTTTTTTAAGATCACGGCCTGATTGAAGCAAATCACGTTTATTCTTTTCTTGTCTTATTTTGGCACCACTAGACTTTCTCCTAGACTTACATAATGTTGAGTCAGATTATGTAGCGGCCATCTTATGTTCATTAGAAGAGTTCGCTTGCTGGGAAATTACAGACAAAGTTTCCATAGCAATCTGCACAATGTACAATGCAATCACTGTAGTAACATAGATACATTTAATGAATATATAAGCAGTAAAATCTTGTTAACTTGGACTCTCAAGACAGGCCCGTACCTTGATTTTTAGGGGGTTGTTTTGGAAAAAAAAGACATTTTAGAGTAGTAAACTTACCTTTTGCTCAATTTTTACATCAAAATTTGGTCTGAAAATTTTTTGTCAAAATGTTTACCCAGCTATACCCAAAATCCTAATGAGACTTTTAATCGAATAATCTGAAAAAATGCCCCAAAACACAATTTGTTTCAAAAAGTGTTTTAGAGTTAGCTGTTTTCTCAGCAGTTATATCTTTTAATGGATGTTACGTATGACATAACGAAACATTTCAACAACTTGGATTTCATTGTGAAAAATATTTCCTTCTCGGTGCAATTAAAAAGGACAACAATCGCATCATTCATATGGAAAGGAAGGAAAATTAAGGAGGAAAAAATTAAGAGGTATAAGAAAAGGATTTAGCAAGGATGATTCTTTTGTGTCTGGAAATTTTTAAAGATATATATTGTTAAAGTAGTTTTGTTTTGTTTTCTTGCGTTTTCTCTGTTAACAGATTTTCAAACTTTGAACAAGAATATCTTATAGTACCTGTTGTCGAGATATTGACATTGGCAGCACAAATTTTACATAAAAAATAAAAATTATTTTTTAAAGTGCAGCCATTTTGATTCTGTAAATGTTCTGATGGTGATTCTGGTCAAACCCTCAATCAACATTTTGGTAACCTTTTTGCAAAATTTTAGCCTCACACATTGACTATTTTATAAGAAATCCTTGTTTAAAAATGTAGTTAAAACTGCATATTTTTTGCTGACTCAGCATGTTTTCGAGTATAATTATACTTTTTATTATATTTACTCTAAATAATTTAGAATTTTTAAGCGTGTTTTGCTTATTTTTAAAAAGCAAAAAAAGCTTTTGGAATCAAAAATAAGAAGCATCAAATCAGTTTGTTACTAAGTTTGTGATACAAATATCAGGGGCGGGTTTAGGGAGGGGGATCCTAACTCAGACTTCCTAATCACTTTTTTCAAATTTTAATTTCGGACGAAATAAAGTTTCTTTTGGGTCTAGTTTAAACTATCATTTAGTGAAGTAAACAGCATGAGAAAAATTAATTCACGTGAGTATTTGTAAAAAAGTCAAAAAATATTTTTCTGTCTTCCCCTAAAATATATCTGAATTTGCCCCTGATATAAATGATGTTTCAATTGTGGATCATGAATTTGCACTTAAAGCGATATGTAACATGTGGTATTATGGAGATATACAACTTATTATTTTGCGGGGGGGGGGGGGGCAAAGCGCCAAGTATAGTGGGGCGCACCGGGAAATTTCCCGGTTTCCCGGTGGGCCAGTCCGCCCCTGCACAGGCTGGAACAAAAAGAAGGCATAAATCAGCCTTATTAATGAGCCCAAATAAAAATATAAATAAACAATAACAATTACTTAAAAAAACGTCGTTTGATTAATTTAATAAGTTTAGGACCGATATTAGTGATGATTTCCGATATACATTAACATATAAAACATCTAAGTTTTTTCTGACAATCGACCAAATATTTAAAATTTAAAGAAACTCAACCATCAAACTAGTTAATAGAAAAAATCTTAAAATTTATATATAAAGAGTTGGAGTGATGTTTATAAATGTCAAAACGCAAACGAAGCGTGTAATTTTTAAACAAACTTCAGGAGATTTTCAATGAAGCGTGTCCAAATAAAGAAATAAAAAACAAAATTACTTGCTAATTCATTGGACGCTTAAAACACTTAAAATGCTCCAAAACCAAACAAAAATTATACAATGAATTTCTCTAAAACTAAAACCCAGTTAATGAAAAAATTGATCTATGATCTAAAACTGATCTAAAAAATCTACTATCGTAGATTGTTTATTGAAATATATATTTTTAAAGTTTTTTCTAGAAGAATGATATAAACGTATTTTTTTGTTTTATCTATTTTTTGTTTAGAATAATTTTTTATTTAGAACAGAATATATCAGAATTTCTGGTATTAGTTCTTTTTGGTTGTAAAAAAGTTTTGTTTTTATTTTTTCTATTAAATCATTGATTATTGATCGTGATTTTTTAGAATTAAACTTACACTTATAAGTGTATCTAAGGAGTTTAAAATACATTTTTAAAATTTGATCATGCTAAAAAAATTACACCAATCTATAATTCTTTTAAATTCTAAAACCGTCAGAGGAAACATGATTGTATATTTTAGACTTAACATTAAAAAAATTTGAAATGTATTTTTCTTCAGTAAATTAAAAAAACAAAAAAAAAGCAAATCATCAGTATTTAATGATATAGCCAGTAATATGCAGATTTCAAATTAAGTATCAGCACCCAGCGGGCACAGAACGTCCGTTGGGCGTCTTACGAACGTTCCACGTAACGTCTATAAGACATCGTATAGACGTTCGATGAACGTCTGTACATGTTTCCATGAACGTCCCGCTAAGTAGACTGTTATTTAACATAGTGAAACTTTCCTTAGATCAAGGGATATATTTTATCTATATTTGCTTGCAGAATATTTGGATTACACGCTATTTCGTAATGTTGTAATCATTTATTGTAACACTCGTCTGCGTTATAGTTTTTAAAGATCTTCTCCCAGTTAATTTTATCTAATTTATTTTTGTATAATAAACAAATAAAAAAGCAAGAACATTTATAAAGTTTTTAGGAATACTTATCGGCCAAATTTTATCTTGGCTTTCCCCATACTAAATACTCACAATCTAAAGTTAGCAAAACCATTGGCCTGATGTAAATTGATCTTAAATTCATTGTTTCATAATTATGCTAATATTACATGTGGTAGTACTTTTATAAGTTTTATATTTTATTTTAGGTTTTATTGGTCATTTACCAACAACAAAAATTTAATATTAGTAATGGGTAGTGAAACAATAAATTAATAAAAAGTATATTAATGTTAGGTTCTATTTATACCATCCGGGTGGTATAAATAGAACTTAAAATTTGCAGAAAACGTTGCGTAATTTTTAGTTTTAAATCCGGTTGAACGATTACATTGTCGCCCTTTTGACGACAATGAAAATTTTTGTTTTTACACAAACTAATCAAGCGTGGATAATCTAAACTATAAAAATGATAGAAAAATGCTGCAAACAGTAATAAGTTTGTTAAAAAAAGGGGTTGTGTTAAAAAATGAATGTGATAATTTCAAACCTATTCTTTTTTATTCTTGCAACAACCGTAAAATCTGCAAAAGTAAAAAACGATGACATCCTTTCGGCTTATCAAAAGATTGTCGAAATTATTAAACTTTCAAATAAACCCTTTTTGAATGACATCAGTGAAAAAGACGATCTTGTTAATTGGTTTTCTAGTGAATCTTCAACAATATGGGAGCAAGTGCAAAGTTTTACAGATGAAGTCATTACTCCGTTAAATTTTACCTCCACACTTATCAGGTTAGTCACTACTTTCAACAAGTTTCCCAGTTTCATCAACAAATAGGGGTGATTCTATGAAATGATGAGGGGTAGGGTGAATCTTTATAAAGTATAGGCTGGGTGGAAAAAAAAGTGTCCTCAAAACTAAAATTCACCAAACTGAAATGTTTCAAATACTCGATTAGCCGACAGCCCCACCCACCCCACACCCACACACCCACACAACACACACACACTCGTAAAATTGCCTCTGTTAATAACTAATAATCTTTAATAACTGTTTTTAGCACTTTTTAAATAGTTTAATTGCACTTTTTAAATAGTTTTATTATAAAAAACTAAAAAAAAACTAAAAGGTTTTGCGCATTTGACTCATCTGCACATTAAATTCTCGTAAAATAAAACTTTTAAAAAAAAAGAAAAAAAAGACTAAACCTTCCATCACTTGAGTTTCGGTGCCTACAATGCAATCTTATCCAAATCTTTAAACAAATACATCGGTTTGATATAATTAATAAATAAAAATAACAACTAAAATTTGTTAACTGCTTGTCACGTGTTCACCATCACAAAATATGGCGTAAATGACCCAAAGTGTCTTCCAAGACACAACCAACTATATAATAGATTAACAAAACACTGAAACGAACTACCTGAGCAAGTAACTTTCTACTCAACTGTACTTTCTTTTAATATTAGACTAGACCACGGGTTGGGGATAAAATTCGGAACGAATTTTTTTAAAACTGGTTGTTTATAGTAGGGTGTTTTTCCTGCTCGCTGTATGTATATATTATAAGTATATTTTACGGCTGCAACTATAAAAATAATAATAGTAATAATAATAACAATAATTATTATTATTGCTATTATTGTTATTATTGTTATTATCATTATTGCCATTATTGCTATTATTATTATTATTATTATTATTATTATTATTATTATTATTATTATTATTATTATTATTATTGCTATTATTATTATTGTTATTATTATTATTATTATTATTATTATTATTATTATTATTGCTATTATTGTTATTATTGTTATTATCATTATTGCCATTATTGTTATTATTATTATTATTGCTATTATTAACATTATTGCTATTATTAATATTATTATTATATCAAATAACAACTTATTTGAAGTAATACCTACTTTCATATGATAAAAAGAAGTACTACTACTACTTTTTTAAATGTAAGGCTTATTTTTTAAATATCAGCAGAGCTTCTATGGATGTTTTTTCTTTTTTACAAGGGTCTCCTGAAAAAAACAAACAATATTTGGAATGTATATCTCTCATTTTCTAAACATTTCTCATTTGTTTATTTATCATAGCAAGATATTTTTTAGCTTGATTAAAAATATCATAATGGTCTCTCTTAAAAATCTAGCATGAAGTCATCATAGTCTTAGAAAAAATATTTATATTAGAAAGTTAATAAATCCCTGATGACTGCATGAGCGTAATGGAATGTGTGATATAACTGTATAAAGATACTTTCAATTGATAAATAATTACTTAAGACGATATTAAACATTTTCTTAAGGGACAAAAATGGTGCAGAGTAACTCTAATAATAATTTTTTAAAATTGAATTTCTATTGAAACGTTTAACTGAAACTCTTTTGTTTTTTAGGACAAAGTGTTATTCGTTGGACAAGATGATTAAAAGAATCCCTAATGTTTTTAGGACAAGATGTTATGCGTAGTTTAGTAATTTTTATAAGTTTTGTAAATTACCTAACAATTTGTGAAATTGTTAGGTAATATCATTACCTAACAATTTCAACTAAATGCAGTGCGCAGCGAGTTTTGACGTAAAATTTACATAATAAAGAAAATCATTGATATGGATCCAGGATTTTGAATAAGATGGTTTTAATGAAAAATAAAACCAAAGATAATGAAAATATTATGTCTTGAAAATTAAACAGGTTTTTACAAAAAACTTGATAACTTGTTTTATAAGCCACAATGCGTCTGACTAGTTGAAATAAATAAAAATATTTTTTTTTAAGTTGCTATGTTGTCGTTGCAAGAACAAGAAAAAAATTGAAGTTAAAAATTAAAAGAATTTTTAAAAGACTATTAGAAGAAACTCAATGTTGAAGATTAATATTGCGTTAAACGTGAAAGCAGGCCTGCTGCGACCCTTTTTGACGGCCGTGGATCAAAATTTCACTTGTGTACCATCAGATCCATAAAATCCGAAAAAGATTTGATAAACGATCCAAGCTGAAAAAAATTTAGAATTTTAATCGAACTAAACTATCATCAACCAGAACATTTAAGAAGTTCATTTCTAAATTAAGGTAACCTTAATCTTTAAAACTTTGTAAATCATACACAAACTGACATTAGAATGCGTATTAACAAAAACCACAATTATTAAACATTTGAGTATTATCTAACTAAAAGTTAAATAATAAAAGTTGTTAAGTTAAATTCAGAAAAAATTGATCTTCTGAGATTTAATTTATTTATTCTTTTTCTCACCCAATTTACAGGTAAAAAAAACAAAATGTATAAAATTAATAGCTTACACTAGTAAGTAGTCTAAAATCTAATTAAAATTCTTTTTGGAATACTCCATCATGGTTTTAAATATTATTCTTCTTCATTATTGCATTTTGTTAAACACTCGCAATTAATATCAGGCAAGTAAAGTTACATTAAAAAAATTTTTGGAAACTTGAATTTTTTCCTTCAAAAAAACCCTTAAAGATTGTTCTTTGTTCCTTTGAGTTACAGTACTTTGTTCTCTGATCTTCCAGAGTTTAAAGGACTGGTTTAAAATTGCCGCTACTTTTACTTCTACAGTTAGGAGGTTTGATAAATATTTTTTCAAACACTATCAAATACTAGATTGAAAAATTTCTTAACTTCGTTGATTAAGGGGTTATATTTAGTAATAATAGATATATGAGTCAAAATCAGGGAAAAAGAAGTCGAATTGTTCAGAAGTCTTATAAACAATTTTAAGTTGTTTTGAATGAGGATGGTAGTAATAGTATTTGTTGTGCTTTGATATGCTAAAGAGAAATATTAATGCTGATCTTGTAAGAGCGTCCAAAATTTAAGAAATGTATTGTTATAATATAAATTTCTAAACCGTTTGATCGATTTGATACATCCAGAGGTTTAAGCAAAGAACTATAGTTAATGGTTGACTAAAAACAAATTCTAGATTTTATAAGAGCTTTGGAGATAAATTGAAATTGAATAATGCGTTCGTTTAAATAGTTTTCAGTTGTAAAAAAATACAGTTCTTTAATTTGACTTGTATCTTTTTTTATAACTGAAATTTTACCGAAGATTATAAACATGGTTTTTTCAGTGCTTAATTGATATAGAGGTTTTGGCATAGTGTTTCAACTATATTAGTCAATTCTTTTTGATCAGAAAGAGCAGCACTTTGTAGGATTAAATTGTCTGCATAACCAATAGTGCCAATTGATATTAGTGGATTTCAAACATCATTTTATGTTTTTCCAATTGTGCATATTTTACCTATTTGTCAATCGATTTATGAAAAATGAGAGGATTAAGGTTTCGCTTGAAACATAATATGTATGTATAAAATATTTATATTATAAGCAACTATGATATGAATATACCGTTTATTTTATGCGTTGTAAAAAAAAAAATCTTGAGTGATTTTTTCCAGGGGGATTTTTTCCTGCTACCTTAATTAAAATAACAATTTATTTTTATTATACTGGTTGAGTCATTTTGGTTCATTAAGTATTTACCTAGTCTTTCCCATTTAATGTGGAACGCTTCTTTGATTTTTAATTTATGGTTAGTGTTAACAATATGGGAAAATCCCTCACTTAACAAACAAATCAATGTGGAACGCTTTCTCTTACTGTTCTCTGTCCAGCAGGCGAGGCTGAAAACATTTAAAATGTCCGGCTTTTTTAATATTTTAGGTTTTTAATTTCTTAATTTTTTTTTTTTTTTTTTGCGTATATTTCCATATTTAAATGTAACTATTCTTAAAAAGGTATAATTTTAAATTTTTTTCTGACGCTCTATTCTTTAATTAAAATGTCAAGTTCTACTTGACATTTTAATTACTCTTAATTACTCTTTTTAAGCTTTTCGCTTTTCCAATTTCGTTTCAATTTTTATTTTGTCTTTAAAGTCATAATATCATATTTTATTTAATTGTCAAACAGTTTGAAAAGCAAAAATCGAAACAATAAAAGTTATAATATAATTTCATTCCATTTAAAACTGTTTTCAAAACTGTATACTATTCGAGCTCTTTTGTTGGTCTATAGAACGGCAAAAGAATTTAAAAACTTAAAAAAGTATAGATCGATTATTTTTTAATTAAAACGTTTTCAACTAAGCGCATGCTTTTGTCAGTTTTCGCTAACGCTCTTATATCAACAACAGCACTTAGATTAAATTCAGGCACGACAGAAAGGGCTAGCCTAGGATAGCAACTACTACTACTGCCCTTTTGGCTGGGGTGGAAGGGTAGCATGAATGTGCTCTTTCTAGGAAATAGGTATGGTAAATTTTTGTGCTTTAAAAGCATTTTATTATCCAACATTTCATTATCAATATTTTATTATCAATATCTACCAACTGGAACTGGTAAGTTCCAGTTGGTAGATATTGGGGTATCCCATCTATAGGTGGGATTGGTGGTAACAGATTGATTTTTTTTCTAACTTTTTAAAAGAGAAAACAGTCCATCGAGTAATTGATTAAAACTGTTTTAAACGATACTTTAAAAAATATTTTAATGAAGAGAAAAAAAAGGCCCCAAATTAATAAGATGCAGTGGCGCAACTCAGAAACAACTCACACAAATAAACCGACGTTAAAGAATTTTTTGTAAATTGCAACAACGTTTAGAACTAATATCTTTCCAAAAATTAATTCGAAATAAAATAGAATATGTTACATTAAAATTTATTATTCTTGCTATCGATGTCACGACTTTTTGTTATTATACTTTAACTCTTTATATATACTCAGGAAAAAAAATTCTACAGAATTTCTATAAACTTTTGAAACATTCGGCCTACAGAAATTCTATAAAAAACTCTATAGAATTTTTATAGACCATATGTTTCAAAAGTTTATAGAAATTTTATAGAACTTTTTTTCCTGGGTATTCCAAATAATTTTTAGTAAATGTTTTGCAAAAAAGCAATAGTTTTTTGGGTTTGTATTTTTATTTACGAGAAAAAGAGAAAAAAAGGAACACATTGTACACACAAAAAAAGGAACACATTGGAACACATTGTACACACAAAAAGAGGAACACATTGGAACACATTGTACACACAAAAAAGGAACACATTGTAAAGACAATATACAGTTGTAAAACAAATTTAGAAATAGTTTTTTTAGTCGGTATTTTTATTTTCGATGATTATTTTCGAGTAGTGATTGTTTTCGACGATTATTTGCGTACAAATTTATATCTCTTAGTACTTCATTATTTAATTGTAAATTTTAATTTAAATGTAACGTTTTAACCAGTGAACAGTCTATAGTAAAACTAAGGTATTATTAAAAGCAGCACTATCATCTTATCAGATCAAAATTACTACTTTGTTGAAAAATTAACAACTGAACCGGAGGAGCCGGAGAACTCTTGCGGTGAAATACAGAATCACGATAAATTTGACACAGGTAGTCAAAAAAATAGACAATACAGAGAAACAGGAGTCCGATGGAAAAGATGGTTAAATTCTAACGGAAAATCTAGAAAATCTAAAAGCGGAGGATTTCATTTAAATTGATAAAAAAAAAAAAACAGTGACAGAAATGGAAGAACTTGTATTTAAGGCTTGGTTTAATGAGTTCAGTTGGTTATTTTATGATCAATCACTGAAAGCTATCTTTTGTGAAACCTGTACAAAATATGATTCATGTTCTGGTGAAGTGTTGAAGCATGGAGTCGGGAAAATATTTAGAACATGGAGCAAATCTGCAGCAGCATTAAAAGATCACGAGGAGTCCAGTGTTCATAAGGTTGCAAATGCTCTAAAGATTGAGAAAGAAAATATAAAGTTTACAACAACTAATGCTCAAACTGACCAAATGTACATGGAGAAGCAAGCAGTTTGAAGAAAAGGCTTGCAAGCTCATTTCGAAACATTGAAAATATTTCTTCGACAGGGTGTAGCTATAAGGTGATAATGATGAAGAATCCAATATTTCCAGTTTAATTTGGATAAGAGTAAAAGTGACAAGGTATTAGAAATGTTGATGATTGAAAACCATTATGTTTTATCTCATGAAATCTTGCAAGAGCAAGAACAACTTCTCACCTTGGTCTTGGTGACATATATTGAAGATATCCTTTTGAGGTGCAACTTGGAATATACAAAAGTTGCTGGAATCGACTTTGATGGAGCATCAGTTATAAAAAGCTTGGCAGCAAAACTGAAAAATATTTTTGGAAAGCAAGCACAATATTTTAATTGCATGGTACATTGCAGCGAGCTGATTGTTAAGGATACATATGCAATATTATCACTACTGTCGGATTCTCTTAGCATTGTCCAGTCAATTCATGCAAATGTTGGGGCATATCCAAAGCGTGTTGCCTTTTTCAAACAAATTCAAAAGGATATGTTGCATGAGTCTGAGTCAGATGATACAGAATATTGTGACTGAAGTCTTTGTCAATGACTCGATGGACAACACGAACAAAGCAGTACAAGTGGTGTTGGAGAAGATTGCAGAACTCCGTATAATATTGAACAATCTTCAGAGTTACAAGACTATTGCTGCAGAAACATGAGCAAAAGTTAAAGGTTTATTATCTCACCTTTCATCAGTAAAAACACTTTTTGAAATGCAAAACACTTTTAAGTTTTTTGCTATTCTCAGAGTGGCCATTCGTAATGGAAATCATGGAAATCATGGAAATGTTATGGAATTTTATTTAGTCATGGAAAAAGTCATGGAATTCCTAAATTTTCTTTGAAAGTCATGGAGAATTCATGGAACTTTTTAAAATGATCTTTATTTTTTTTCTGCTTGAGATATTTTTAGTCTAAGTCCTTTTTGAAAAATATATTTTTGCAGTGTAAGTTATAGATTATCAGAGAAGTCAAAGAAAAAAAGTTTCTTTCAGACATAATTTCAGAATGTTCTACCAAATGCTTAGTGCATGGCAAGTACTAAATAATTTACTGGTTAGTGGTTTATCATAAAAATTTATGAAGGTTCATGGAAAAGTCATGAAAAAGTCATGGAATTTCATTTTCAAATTTAAGTGGCCACCCTCTATTCTAGTGAATCTATCAAAGCAGTTACAAGAATCTGATGTCGCAGTATTCTGCATTCGATATGCGTCTCAGAGATATGCAGAACTTAGATCAGATGAGGAATTTAATAAAATTTTAAAGGCGACAAAAAAACAACAACCTGAAATCAAGCAAGACAATCAGTCTGAAACCAAAGTTACGCAGAGAAAAAGAGTAATACCTAAAACATTACGCGATTCAGTAATTACTGAGAAGCTTACATTGAGCGGTGCAATGAATGGTCCAGTCAAATCAGAGAAAAAACAAAGGAAATCTTATTTTGAAACAATTGTGCTATTCAGAACAGTTTGAGTGAGAGATTTGAATAGGATGGATTAACAGCTGTAAAAAATATAGAAGAAGTTTTGATTTCATGATGAATAGACAAGGTTCCCCACCGTTTTTAATTTAGAATGCCATTTTTTAATGATGTTGACATCTTGGAACTAAAATTGAGTTGAAGAAGCTACCAACAATTACTAACCTGTACAATGCTATTGCATCAATGAAAAATGGCGCAACGAGAATGTGGCAAAATGGCGATTTGTGATATTTACTTGTCCGTCGCTAACAAAGTAGCCACTGACTTAAACCGCTATGTTAAAAGTCATAAAAACCTAATCAAAGTATCAGCGTCATATAATAAGTTAATTTTTTTTTCAACCTTAAACTTCAAAGATATC
Source organism: Hydra vulgaris (assembly GCF_022113875.1). Taxonomy (NCBI): domain Eukaryota; kingdom Metazoa; phylum Cnidaria; class Hydrozoa; order Anthoathecata; family Hydridae; genus Hydra; species Hydra vulgaris. Next base: position 43,692,858 of record NC_061161.1, on the reverse strand, counting down.
GCGGAAAACTCACGCAGCTGAAAGAATTTTTGCATTTTATATAACATTTTCTTACATAACATTAACGGGTAATATTAACTATAATTGTTTTATTCTCATCTGGTGTCAATACTGCGGCTAGAGTGTTGGAGTTTTGCCCCTCCCACCATAAAAACGTCATTAGTGCCCTAAAATCTTAAAAACCTTCCTTTATAAGGTATTACTAAAATTAAGTAAGCCCTCCTTTGTCCATGGCTTCAATATCAGCTCCATCTAGGATGACCATTGTCCCGGTTTTTACGTAGGAGAACGTAGCACTAAAGTAATTTTAACTAGTTTAGCGCCGCGCACTCAAAATCTATGAATACCACACTTAAGACACACAGTGTCGCCATCATTATCACTTTCCCTATCATCTTTAGCTGGGAGATTTTTTTTTCTTCTTTTTTTTTTCGTTATCTTCTTTTGGTGTTTCTTCTCTTAGCCTTAGTCATCACCTTTCTTTATAGCAAAATATATATGATTCAATCCGACTTAACATGCCTAGACGTTTTCGCAAATCTGGGCTGTAGTTCATTGAGAAAAAAAGTCTCTAATAGAAAATTTTCCCGAGAATGAAGTAGACAATGGTGTCTGGTATATCTGCAGGTGCTGAAGATAAATTAATGGTTCTGTTGATTATGCTGCTGTTGATGATGATGCTGACAGCAATACACATAGTGATTTTGAGACAGAAGCATTGTGAGCTCTAGCGCTGGAATATACTTGCAATAATGTTTAGATGCCTTGTTGGCAGTCTACATCTGCTAACATTTGATAGATTTGTAGGCATCTGTCGTTGTCTGGCTAAATGAATAGAATTTCCTGCTTCTTTTTATTTATTTATTTTTTGTATATCCGAACAACTCTGCTAAATAAAGGGAAAAATAAGCTCTATTGTCAAAACTAAGGTTAAGTGGAGTAACATTGAAACATCTTTAGAAAATATTTGTTTTTTAGCTGCACTATTTCTATGTGTTTACAAATGATAATGCTGCCATAAACTGGTAAAAAATTTAACTAATTATCTAATATTACTGATAGATATTTAAAAACTTAAAAACCACCAAAAAACAAATCATAATTTATTTTTATTTTTAAATTTTTATTTAGTCAAATATATTTTTCTGGTAAAAAAAAAAAAGTAATAATAAATTTTAGAAAATAGACAAAAAAAAAAAAAAATAATAACAATGCTAGAGATTTTTAAACAAATAAAAATAATATATTTAAAGTTTTATGTAATTTTTATTTAAAAAAAATTGTGAAAAAGTTAAAAACCACAGAACAAAAAACTGTAATTTTTACCTAATACCGCGTAATTCTACTATGAATTTTTAGGCACTCATTTATTCGATTTGGCATTGAGCCTATTTAATTCTTTAAAATATGTTTAGGAATATTTCCAAGTATTGTTGATAAAATATTGCGTAACTCCTCAAGGCTCTTTAGTCCTTTCTTGGCCATCTCTTTATCAAGCCAACTCAAAGATTTTCAATGCAATTTAGATCTGGACTATTTGTTGGCCAAGTTAGACGCTCAATATTTTTGCCTTCGAACCATTCAGAGACAATTTTAGCCCTGTGACATGGTGCATTGTCTTGCTGAAAAATGAAAAAATTTGCTAAAGTGCATCAATTGATGGTAACAAGTTGTTATTTAAATATAAACGTAATAAGTAGAGTTAAGTCAACCATCAAATAATTTAAACATGCCGAGACCATAATATGTCATGCAGCACCATATTGCAACCGACCCGCTACCTTGAACGATACAATTGAGATTATATTTTTCTGAAGGCTGCCAGTGAATCATAATTCGGTTTTTTTTGGTTATCAACATCAATATTCATCTCATCACTTAACATTACTGTCCTCCATTTTTCTTTAGACTATTCTTAGACACTTTGGCAAAATTCTTTTCGCTTTTTTTTATATTGTTTGGTAAGTCGCGGCTTTAGAATAGCTTTTTTTCATAGCATATTGTTAGCTATTAGTTGTTGCCAATGCAAGTGATTAAGTATTAAGTGATGCCAATGCTTGACGTCCATTTGAAAGCTTCCATTCCCTTTTTAATTCATGCGACGACATGGTTCGATTTTTCTTTGCCAACCTGATTAAAAGGCGATCATCTTTGGGTGTCGTCAAACGCGGTCTTCCAGAACGATGGCGAAAAACGTAAGATTTCGTCTCTCTGAATCTTTTGATGATTGTTAGCTCCGAACTATGTGATCGTTTTTTAATATAAAAAAACGATCTTTGACGATATTGGAACGATATTGGAAAAATAATTATTTTTCCAATATCACGAGTGGTTTTACCTTCCTGGTGAGAATGCACTACTTTTACACGATCTTCATAGGCTTTTCTGCTCAATTTTTTTAAAAGAAAAGAATTTTTTTTTGTTTGAAATTAAATACTTTTTTTTAATACTTTTGGTTTTTTGGTAATGACTCAGGTCATTAATAGAATATTTAAATAAAAAGGTAAAAATAATTTTAAAAAGTCGTTTTCACCGCATTTAGCACAAAAAATTCTTTACGGTTCTTAACTTTTTCACAAAAAAAAATTGAAAAAATTTAACTCATAATATTTAATCCTTATTTTTATAGGTTCTATTAATTAATTTTCAAAAAAAAAAATATCTTCTTATTTCTCATGTTCTATTTAATATGTTTGAAAAAAAAGACTATTTTATTATCTTTAGAATAAAAATTAATTATATTTGAAAAATTTTTTTAATTTTATTTAGTGCTTCTTAACTTTATCACAATACTGTATATTAGTACCAGCCTACATTTTTGTTTTAAAAATAAGAACCATTAAAAAGTTGTAAAATTGCAATGAAAATGTTATGTCATATTATTTTTTGAAAGATATCAATTCTGTTCAGTTTTGTCTCAGTTCTGATAGTGTCTACTTAAAAATATAAAAACATATGTTAATTTATGATTAAAAATATTTTCTCTAAGAATTGTCAAGCTGTTAAGCTCTACATCACATTAATGACTCGATATCTGATTACGGCGAAATCCAGTAGCGCTGTAAGTTTTTGTTAGATTTCTTCGTTTTAAATTTTTTAGTGTTTGGTTTTATTTCAGAAACAATAAGATATTTTTTTTACATTTTTAGGTTTTGATGTTTTGTTGTAGCCAACATTGCAAGTGTCGGTTTCTTAGATCTGTTGGCATTTGATGTATTGGTACATTTCTTTTTTCAGAATTACTCTTTTAATTTAGAGTTTGCATTGTTTGATTTCATTTCATGTAATTGTGAAAAATTCATCAGATGTAAGTCATGCCACCAACCTTTCCTTGATTCTTGGCCTATGGGGTGACTTAAGTATTCCTGTCAGTGTTACCCTAAACCTAAAATATGCGTTAAAAAAAATGCTACAAAAAATATTTAAATGCTTAGTATTTAGAAACATCATAAAAATACATATATATGATATTATGTATGGCTTTACTTATCTTTTGGCTAAAATTTTCTAATTGGTTAGTTAGTTTCTATTAAGGAGAGCCTAATACCACTCTGTCTTAACACAACAACATTAGGTATTTACAACTTAAGTATATTCATGTATACGAAGAATGAAGATGCTATACAAAAATTGCGGTGATTGAAGACTGGGAACAAAAAAAACCCTAAAACGTGAGGCCCCCTCAGCCACAAATAGAAAGACAATGAGTCAATTTTGTTATTTTTTATTCAATCTTAAACTTAATTTATATTCATCGACGGATTTCAAATTTTATTCAATAATCTCTTGTTGTTCGGTTTCTATGACCTTTTAAAGTTTACACCCCCTCAAATTGAGAGGGCTGTAAACTTTATAAGATTATAAAAGCCGAACAACAAGAGATTATTGAAACAAATTTGAATATCGTCGACAAGTGAAATTAAGTTTAAGATTAAAAAAAAAAAAAAAAATTGACTCATTCCCCTCCTATTTGGGGCTTTAGGGAGGAGGGGGGGAAGAAGGTTAACGTTTTAGGGTTTTTGTTGTTCCTTGTCTCGAATTACCGCAATTTTTTGCATAGCATCTCATGCTCAATACTTTTTTTCAATGAGCAAATCCAAGTTTGGCGTTTTTTGTAAAATGAAGACCCGAATTATTTAAATCTATTTAAACCGTTTATAATCATTTTCTCATAATAAGTTGCGATAGATAAATAATTATTATGTATATTATATTAAATATTTATTTTTAATATATTATAGCAAAAGTTGTTATAACTTATCACTATTAAAAACAAATTCGATATTCGAGCACTTATATTCGGGTCAGGATTTTATTAACAATGCGAAACCTGGATTTGCTAATTGGAAAAAAGTTTTGACCCATCCTAGGATGGGTCAAAACTTTTTTCCAATAAGCAAATCCAGGTTTCGCATTGTTAATAAAATCCTGTTTATCCTAGGTTTATATATTTGAGGAATGAGTTTATATATTTGAGGAATGAATCCTAGGTTTATATATTTGAGGAATGAGGATCCTCATTCCTCAAATATATAAACCTACTTAAATATGGAGTTTTCTTCATGTTTCAAAGTTGCTTAGCTCAAATATCAAAAAAAGTTATCTACGACCGTAGTTAAGGCGATTTACAAATTAATCGTATTCTTTTAATTAGAATTAGCATGTTTTTTATCAGCGTATTATGTCCAAACATGAGCTTTAAATGATACAATATTTTTTTGCTTCAGGTTTTTTTAATATTTAAAGAAACTTTTCTTTTTTATATATAATTTTCAAAACCTCTTTACTACCCGTAATAGTGAATCGAAATTAATTTTAGATTAGTCTTTAGATCGATTCCGCTCATTGGCGTTAACATGAATTCGGTTAAAATCTTTTGAAAAAGTTCCTTAATAATGTATTACTGCAGCCGTATTCTCATCTCTACGTTAACGGAGCTTTTGTCTGAAATTTTATTACAAATATAAAAATGCAAATGCATTTTTTTTATTTTTATGAAATCTATTGACAAAAGGAGTTAACTGAATATTTAATATTTATCTCCTGCTTACTTTACAAATAGTTTTCTTAAAAGAAATTATAAATGTTTCATAAAAATGTTTTTTAATTTTTATATATTTTGAGTTAAATTGTAAAAATATTAAAAACAATTTTAAATAATGAAGAAACATAAAATTAAGGTTCTAAAACTAACAACAAATATGGTTCTAAAACTAATGACAAGTAAGTTTCTAAAACTAACGACTAATAAGGTTCTAAAACTAAAGACAGTAATAATCACGCTAAATAATACTAAGCGATAAAACAGTAAAATTTATTTAAAAAATATATATTTTACTCTAGCTCTATTCAAAATAATTTTTATTTAAATGGCTGTTTTATCATAGTTCTTATTTAAACAGCTCGAGGCTGTTTATTTAAGAATTTTGATAACTCAGCTCCTAGAAAAAAAGGTAAGAGCTCAAAAACATAGCTGTAATCCTTTCTCTGAAAAGTACCCTTATAAAGACCTGTGGTACAGAATTCTTTAGTATCCAAGGCAAGTTGAAACAGTAATAAACTGAGCCTAAAAGCAACTTAATACTATTCAAACTATAGAATTCTCTCAAGTTTGTTTACATCCTAAATCTGTTATAGTTTTTAAAGAGTTACATAAAGTTTCTTGCTAGGATCACTTGTTGGACCAAAAAACTTTTTTCATAAGATGAATCATGTGCAATTCATAGATGTGATGTCTGCACATTAACCAAAGTACCGGTATACCTGAGACTTAGGAAATAATAATGCTTATGGCACCTTTATTTTTGCCAGTGTTGCTGGATATTGTGTCAGAACAAAATCCAATAAACTGATCAGATATCTCATAGTATTCAAGCATTATTTGATTGGCAATGCAGGCTTGGACAGGAATGACGTGCGATTGCACTCTGTAATTGACCACGCTAATAATTTTATTTCTTTACAACTTCACCACAGCTATTTTGATGTTTTATCAATTTGAATGCAATAAAAAAATTGTTTCGTAATAAATATCCTTTAATCCTTGATCTTTTCTAAATTATTTTATTTTACGCAAAGGCTTTAAATAAGACCATAAAATTAATTATAGTTTTTGTATACATAAACGCTTGTGTAAATTAGTAAAAAACATTATAAATAAGTTTTTTTTATGTAAGCATTTATTTTTTATGATAAATTAACGATTAATTTTTTTTATTAAACTTATGATTTTTTAAAATGTTTTAAATAAACATTTTATTTTTTGTAAACAATTTTTTTTTTTTTTTTACTTTCAATTTTGATAGAAATGAATGAGATTTAATTTTTTTATAATAATTTTTAAATTCATTACGCAAAGCGCTTATTAATAAAGTTAATAAAGTTATTAATAAGTTATTAATAAAGAATGCTCATATTAAAATTAAATTAAAAAGCTTGTTGGCAGTTTATTTTATTTAAATTGCAGGCGCATTTTATTTATTTATTTTTTCAATTTTTACGAATAAAAAAGTTCAAAATCTTTTTTTTTGATTAGACACTAATTAGAGCATGAAATTAGTAAAAATTGCTATTTTAAAAAGACTACATTATTTTTAAACAATTTTTTTTTTCAACTTTTTTGACAAAATAAATGTTTATACAATTTAAAAATATTATATAAAACACTTTTTAATAAATTTAATAAAATTTGTTCTTTTATTTAACCAAACATTAGTATTAATTTGTTACTTAATTTAAAAACGTTTTGTGTAAATTTAATAACGCTTAAAAAGATAAGCTTTAATCACGTTTATTTCATATGTAATTAAAAATGTAACAAAAATTTTTGCTTCGAGTTAAAGTTTTTATTTTCATTTTAGTGCTTATATAATTTATTTTTCGTTATGAATTTGTTTTTCGTTTCTTTTTTCGTTAGGATTTTTTTTTTCGTTTGGTTTTTTTTTTTTTTACTTTTTTCCTAGTTTTAGTTTAGCTTAACATTTCTACATTCAGAACATTTCTGAAATTTTTAACTCATCAAAACATATAAACATTGTTTATTAAACAATCGTGGTCAAGTTGTCAAAAAATAAAATCATTAGCGTGGTCAGCAATAGTGCTCAATCGCACGCCATTCCTGTCCAAGCCTGGCAATGGCATGATCACTTCCCTAGGAGCTTTTAATTCCTAAAATGCTAAGAAAAAATATACTGGACCAGACAGAGCAATTCTATCCTCATTTTTAGATATTCTTTTTTCTGAATTGACTTTTTCAAAAGCTTTGTATCAAAATGTACCACACTCTTTAAACCTATTTTACTTAAGTTTTCCTTTCTGATTATCTGTGCTTTAGACTCCACAAAACTATGTGTTTTCCTGTTTGACATCGAGATATTATCAACTAAATATATGATATTAAGATATATGTCAACTCCACCAGCCAGTAAAGAGAAGACAAAAGACACATAACTGGTTACATTCCAGTTCCAAATCTGCTCATAATTGGAATCCAGTTGTGAAAAATGAATCTTTAGAACTGTATTCCATTAAGTGAATGCAAACTTTGAGCTCAGTTTGAATTTTTTCTGGTTTTTTTTTTGGGGCTTTAGCGAGAGGTAAATATAGCTTGTCACGTTCAGTTCAATTGTCACTATGCTTGAAAAGTCTTTGTTTGAATAGTTACTTTCTTTTTTCTTATTTTTATCTTCATGCCTTTGGATCTTCTACTAATTCAGATGTAAGATAGTCAGGAAAATCATTAATATAGATAAAAAGCAACACACTAATGATCTAATGATCAAGTTTTGTGGTACCTTAGTGGTTACTGGAAATGATGGAGTAGGCAACTTTTACATTGTTGTTAAAAAAAAATTCTAAAATCATTCTATATGCACCGTTTAAAGAGAGCTTATGGAGGATATAAGTACTAATTAACAAAAGGCATAAAGATCTCTAGAAAACTGATTGGACGGAATTGAAACTGATTGTTAAATGAGTCAGAGTTTTTTAAAACTGGAACCAAAAATGTTTTTTTCCAATAGATTTGAAAACAAGATTCAGTTAACAACTTGATATAAAGTTAAGAGTGAGTTAAAAGGAGTTCTAGAGAAAATATTTTTGTAATTGTTAAGACAAAAATCAAAACCATAACCTTTAGAAGAGTTAATATGAGAATTAATTTTAGTAACAATAGATTTTTATTTTTTTTTTGGGATTTATATTACTTTATGTTATTTGCCTACTTCAGGCTGGGAAGGTGAAAACTTTTTTTTTTCATTGCGGTTACATTTCTCACTCAACTCATTAGCTCTGAAACACGAACTATTATGAACAACGTCACTGCATTGAGAAATAAGTTGAGCGCAGTACTACTAGGAACATGGTGGGGATTGAATTTAGAACTTACTTAGTAAGCGCTCTACCACCACACCACTTTATTTTTTGAAACAGTAATAAGATAAAACTCATATATGAAAAACAGAAAATGAATTATTGTCAGAAATATTAGCTAACAATCAAACACATGTCTACGCCAGCCTATAAGATAGCAATCTAACACAAGCTTATGTCTATGCCAATCTATTAGATAACAATCTAACACAAGCTTATGTCTATGCCAATCTATTAGATAACAATCTAACACAAGCTTATGTTTATGCCAAACTAGAGTCTGCTCAAGTCAGAGTCAACTTAATCTTGTGAATCCTACAAGACAGGATGTCATGTGACAGGTTGTATTGGATTATGTTACGGGTGACAGGGTGTTATGATGATCTTTATCCTAACCTTAAACATTAGGGTAACTCAAAAATTTTGGTCACCAAATACTAAGCTGTTTGCAGGATTTATTTTTATTCTTGAAGGCATTTGCTTTTTCAAATACATTTAAAAAGTATTCAAATTTTTAACATATTTGTTGAGAACCTGTTCAAGCTTAAAACCAGGGATGCAAAGTTGGAGTCCAGAGTCCAGGAGTCCTTGTTTTTACCTGGAGTTTGTAGTTAAAAAAACGTGTTCGTTTCTTTTAAAATCAGACTGAAATCATTTCAATATTATATATTCTTTTTTTAAAATATACAAGATAATAGTAAAATCTAAAATCCAACTGCTACCATTATAGCAAACAAGAAGGTAAAAATGTGGTTAAACAATAATGCTTTGCAGTCTTAAATCCAGACCAATCAGTATAAGAAACAATGTCACATGATGCATACGGTTCTTATTACTGATTGATCTGGTTTTTACAACAATCTTAAATTCAACACTCCCGACCCTGGGAAACTAGATATCCAAAAACAATAGATAACCAGCTCTTCTTAAGTATTAAACTTTCTTTTTATTTCTCCCGTAACAGCAGCTATCCTTCTCAATCTTTTGGGTTATAACCAATACGATATAACCCTTTCTGAGTTTTTAATCTCGACTTCTTCTAGAGGAACTAAATGCATAAATGGACGTTTTATTAAGGATACATGCCCATTTATACAAGTTATACAATTTATACAAAATAAAATGGCACCACAAACTTGTTTATCATTAGAAAAAATCAATTCTTTCACAACACCTTGTTTCCATAAATTTCGCTTTAACTGATTATTGTTTATTAAAACAGCATCTCTAACTTGTGGATACTCACCACCTTTTATCCTTGGGGTTTTTTTATATCATAAAGGTGTCTTTCTTGTAATTGTGCAATATATTCACGACTAAAATATTTCCAGTCATGATCAATAATAGTTTTTAAGTACTTCAATTTGCTGTTGTGATCATCAGCATTATCAATTTGAGAATCATCCATCTGAGTTATTACATTAATTAATTGCAGTCTTTTTTCCGATAACAAGATGAGTCGGGGTCAATGGTTCATATACTTTGTCATAAATATAGGTTAGTGATCAACTGTCAATTGACATATCAATCTCATGTAATACTGTTTCCAACTCTTCATATAACAATCAACTTTTACCTACACATTTATTCAACGCATCTTTGACAACTGGAAAAATTTGTTCATAGAATCCTCTCCACCACGGCGATTTAGGCAGAATGAATTTTCATAATATACGTTCCTTTGCAAGAAACTGTTTTAACTGTTCACTGAGAAAAGTTTTAAAGTTATCACTAATAACTATCTCTATACTTCCTCTTTGAGCTATAAAACGTTTTAAGCATCTTATAAGCGAATCAGTTTCCATGGAAGGTGTTAACTCCACATGGACATTTCTGGAGGTTGCACATGTAAATAAAGATACATAAGCTTTATTCATAGAAATTTCTTGACCATAAATATTTTTTACAAACAAGGGGCCAGCATAATTTAATCCAATATTTGCAAATGCAAATTCATGTGTTGCCACTCGAAAACTAGGCAAATTTAGTGGTTCAGAACCTTGTAAAGTCTTTTCAAGCACTCTTTTGCATTTGACACAATCTTTAATGTACTTGCTCACTACCTGTCGTCCCTTACAAATCCAAAATCTACTTCTTAATTTGTTAAACATTCAAGACGTAAATGCTTTTCTTTTTCATGCACAGATAGTACTATTAGCTTTGTAAAATGACTATAACTTCTCAATAGTATTGGATACTTTTCTGTATATTTTAACAAACTATTTTCAATACGCCGTTTTAACCATAGAATTTTATGTCCATCAATAAACAAATCCAGCTGTTGCTTGATGTTTTTATAACCTTGGCAAGAATCATTCTTAAACAGACTTTGTTTAGACTTGATCCATAATATTTCAGCTAATTTAATTTCTTCTTTCATCAACTCTCCTTGGTATTTAATAACTTTCTTTTTAATATTATTCACGAATCGTAAAACGTATGCTGAAACTCTCCCTAGCTGAGTTTAACTGCTAAATTTCTCTGCTTTAATAATATATTGAGCACCCTCTTTTGACTCATCTATATAGTTGACACAAGTAGTAACAGAATTTTGTAACTCACTAGTAACACTTTCCATCATATTTCTATCACAATGTAACCTTTATTTCGGTGTCTTATTAGTTTTTTAAAAACAAAGGACCTTCCCACCACAACCATTTACTCTGAAACTTTAACAGATTAAAGTCTCTAGTCGGTATATCTGCTGGGTTGTTTTTTCCCACAACATGGAACCAATCATTTTTGTTACTTAACTCTTGAATTTTAGACACGCGATGATGAACCCATAACTTCCAGTCTCTTTTAGAATTTTTTATCCAAGGTAAAGATATTTCATTATCTGTCCAATAATAAATTTTCTCAACAATTAAAACATCTTTAAATTCTTAAACAACCTTGTTCATCAAATTAGCTAATAACAAACAGCCAAGTAGTTCTAAACGTGGAATTGTTAACTTTTTTATTGGAGCAGTTTTGGTCTTTAAGGTTATCAACTTAAGACATCGAGCCCTCCTTGGTTTTTACTTGAGCATATATAACTGCTGAAAAAGCAACTTGAGAGCTATCACTAAACCTATGCAAAGTAACATATTTTATTATATCATTTAGTTCTTTAAAACATTATTTTGGTACAGTAATGCTGGAAATAACTTCTAGTCTTTTTAAATACTTAACCATTTTTTATGAATTTCAGAAGGTAATTTATCATCCCAATCAAGTTTATTAATACACAATGCTTGAAACAATAGTTTGTCACAATAACAATTGGTGAAATTAGATTATAAAATTTGGCTCCTACACTAAGCAAATTTCTTTTAGTAAAGGGCAAATTCAATGCTTCTTGTACAAGAGCCAAAAAGTTAAACTAGAACTCATTGCTTTTACCATTCCATAATAATCCCAAAACCTTTACACAATTAACTTCCATATCATTATTTCTATTTAATGTAAACTTTGCATAACTGTCTCATTCCGCAAGGCTTTTTATTCCTTTTTATCTGCAATGTACTTGCTTAACTCTGGTGAATTACTAAACCATTTTTGCAGATTAATTCCTCCTTTTTTCATAGCTTCTTTTATAAATTCATAAAATTGAATACCTTCACTCACTGTGTTCACACCAACCGTAGAATCATCAACATATAAGTCTCTTAAAATTTTTTTTAGTAAATTCTTTAAATGTATCTGAATAATTTTCCATGTGCTTTATAATAGTAGTATTTAACAAAAAAGGACTGCTAGTGATTCCAAATACTATTCAGAGGAAACAGTAAATAATTAATATGTTATTCTTATCATCATACCATAAAAATCTCAATAGATCTTTATGCTCGTTACATATACCAACATTTAGAAAAGTAATGTCATTTTTGAATTGCTGGTAAAAATTTTCTTGCTCTTGGAAATCACTGGATTCAGATTCCCAAAATTTTTTTAACTCCAACCTTAAGATACCATCATCTGATTGTGAAGTCGACACCAAATTAGTTTGAATAATATTCCCACGTCCACCAATATCAGATGGAAATACAAATAATCCATCCTAAAACACTCTCTAGATCATTCCATCCATGAAATGGAACCAATATTATTACTCTCTGGACCATTATTGCAACCTCTTATTACTTTCCCAGTAATTATTGAATAATAATAGTCCAAACCCACTAGGATTTCAACAGATTGATTGTTCTTTAATAGATAAAGTTCAGCCAAAGGGATTCCTTTTAAGTAAACATATTTTTGTTGCAAAAGGTTGAAGTTAGGATTTTTAAATGGTGAGCATATGAAAGGGATACAAAATGCCTCCATGTAAATATTATTATTTAGATCTCTACCCTTCAAACAAACATGAACAACATCTAGTGTTTTAATTCATCTGAGGGAAATCTTTTAATAATTAAACTTTCTGTGCATATCTTCTTTAACTTAAATTGGTTGCATAATGCATCTGTAATGTAAGTTCGATGACTGCATCCATCAAATAATACTCTAATGCAACTGGATAAACTATTATAAGGGTTTGTAGCTGTAGCTTTGGTAGACTGTAGAGTAACATGGTTGATAGTAGCTTTATGCTGGTTTTGATGAGTAATTGAATAAATCTGGAATTCTGATAACAATTTATTTAAAGCCTTATTACTTTCAGCATCACATAAAGATATGTTATGCTTCTTTTTGCACTTTATGCACTCATAATTTAATCAACAAAAATTTGCTTCATGTCCTCGTTTTAAACAAACAAAGCATCTGTTTTCCTTTTGAACTATACTACGACAGTTTTTTTTTATTTGTTATATTTCTGCATCTAAATGTTAAATGTCATTCTTTACAAAACACACAAGTGTCTAATTTCTTGATTACTTCTTGGAATAGTGTTAAAATGTTTTTGATTATTGTTCAACTGGTGCTGATTATTTCTTTTACAATTAATATGCATATTCTGTAATGTAATTGGTATATCTTCCTCTACTTCGAGACTTGTATTGGTAACAGTTTCACAACGCTCTAGAGCTGAAAGTTCTGTCTTAATCACATTCTTATATTCATATAAGTTCCTATCATCAATTTTAAAGTGTCTTGAAACAATAATGCGTAATTCACGTGGAATTCTTTCCGAGATGGGAGTAAGAAAGGGATTCATAAGTATATGTTTCAACATTTAGGTCCTTTAAAATTCTTATATTTGTGCAAGCTTGTCATACATTTGATGGAGTTATGATATTTTTTTTAATTTCGCACTGGCTTTATTTTTCGAAGATCATCCATATAAATTGCAATGAGACTTTGCGTATTACCAAACCTGTCCTTTAAAAGTTGTATTGCTTCCCTATAATTATCCTGGCCAAATGTAAGTTCTTCAATTAGTTTTTGTGCTCTTCCAGAAAGATATGATTTTAAATAGTTGAACTTTGGTATATCTGAAAGACTTTCATTGCTGTCAATCGCAGTTGAAAACTGATTCCAAAAACCTTTCCATGATATATTGCCTGAGAAATTTGGAATTATTAATTTTGGAAGCTTCATACATATTTTTGAAGAAACACCTCGCGTAGATAAATCTTTTTCCGAATCTTTTACTTCTCTTCTAAGAAACTGTAAATTCTCTATGTTATTAAGTATATCCTCAGTCCATGAACTGGTATCCTCAACTTTGGATAAAATGTCATTTTCGTTTGCTAATAAGTCCATAATTTCATCATCTAAAGCCTTTAATATTACTTTTTTGTTTTCTATAGTAATCAATAATAAGTTTATCTTTTTAATTTCTTTTAATTCGATTACTGCAAACAACTTTCTCAGATAAACTCGATGCCCATTTCTTATTTGTTTTTTCTTTGCTAAGGAGGCCATCGTTAAAAAATTATCAATAAATCTGTAAACAATGTATTTAAATCAATAAATTTCTTAAATAATATTTTTTACTATATATGGGTTTCGGCACCATAAAAAAACGTGTTCGTTTCTTTTAAAATAGGACTAAAATTGTTTCAATATCATATATTCTTTTTTAACAAGATACAAGATAATGTGCTTAAAAAGTAAAATCTAAAAACCAACTGCTACCATTATAACAAACAAGAAGGTAAAAAATGTGGTTTAACGATAATGCAATCATGTACATACATACATACATACATACATACATACATACATACATACATACATACATACATACATACATACATACATACATACATACATACATACATACATACATACATACATACATACATACATACATACATACATACATACATACATACATACATACATACATACATACAATTATAAAGTATGTTTACTTATGTAAATTTATACATTTATCTTTTTATTTAGTTTCAGTGACACCTTTTTAAATGATAATGTTTCGATTTCCTTGCCTCATATCAAGCATTTTTACTTTGATCTCATTGTGAGAGAAAGCTTGACTCCTATGATTGAACGAATGACTATGTTTTACAATAGCTTAATTGGGAGCAACTGCGATGAGGTTTACAGTTTTTTATATTCATTTATGTGTAAATATGTAAATTTATATATACATATATATATATACCTTACCATAAAACATAGAAACAAGGTCGGCAATTTTTTGCCGTCCTCAAACACATTTAGGTCGGCCGAATGCCAACCTAAATGTGTTTGATATATATATATATATATATATATATATATATATATATATATATATATATATATATATATATATATATATATATATATATATATATATATATATATATATATATATGATTTAAAGGATAACATCTTGTGTGAGAGTATATTTATATATTATTTTAAAACATCAAAAATGCGATTTCTCTCAACACTTATAATTTTTTTATTATTATAGAAATTTTCGCTGGATTTTAGATACCAGCTTCTTCAGCTTGTTAAATGTTGAGTGTTGAACACCTGCACTTAACCTCAAATCGTTCTTAAGATATGTCGATGATAGTCACGCAAGGTTTCTAGATCTCAACCAAGCAAAACATTTCCAATACATTTTAAATCAACAACATCCTTCCATCCAGTATACAATTAAAGTTGAAAACGAGTTAGGAACACTAAATTATCTGGATATACAAATTATGAATAAAAAAACAGGAAAGTATGAATACAAAGTGTATTGGAAAGATGCTTTCACTAACATTCAAGTTAAGCCACACTCAAATCATGATCCAAATATCTTGAACTCTCTTTTTAAAGGATTTCTCCACCGAGCTTACTCAATCTGTAGTAAGTCTTACTTGCAAAATGAAATAAATTTTCTAATCGACGTGTTTATTGAAAATGGTTACGATAAAACTCAAATGATGAATATTGCGCATCAGTTTCAACACAAAAGACAAAATAAAATTATAATTCCATCCGAAATCAATAATTATCCTGTAGTTTCCTTACCATGGGTACCCGGTCTCTCGCCAAAACTTAGGAAAATATTCCGAAAAGCTGGTTACAGAGCGGTATTCAAATCAAACCCAAACTTAAAATCCCTGTTAACATCAAAGAATAAATCAAAATTACCTAATAACAGTCAACCAGGAACATATATAATCAAATGCAACTGTTCAAGAGTGTATGTAGGCGAAACAAAAATGAAAGTAAACACAAGAATGCATCAACACCAAAAAAGCATTGATGAAAATAAGCAGCATCAATCTGCATTAGCTCTGCATAAAACATTTTGCAAAAAAGAAATTTTTTGGGAACAAACAAAAACATTGAAAGTAGAAAATAAAAAATTTGAAAGAAAAGTTAGGGAAGCCCTAGAAATACAAAAAAACATGTGTTCTGCAAAAAATGGCGGGATTAATCTCGATGAGGGTCAAGACGTAAAAACTAAGTTTTGGACGCCATTTTTTAAATTTCAGCGAAAAAGAAGCCATTCAACCGCTGACGTCAATAGCAACGTTTTAATTTAAATTATAACGGTTTACTAATTACTGTAACATTTAACAAGCTGAAGAAGCTGGTATCTAAAATCCAGCGAAAATTTCTATAATAATAAAAAAATTATAAGTGTTGAGAGAAATCGTATTTTTGATGTTTTAAAATAATATATATATATATATATATATATATATATATATATATATATATATATATATATATATATATATATATATATATATATATATATATATATATATATATATATATATATATATATATTTTATGATAGTTGCTGGCCTATTTTTTTTGAAACTGTCAAAAGTAGAGGCATTGACAATTTCACCAATTGATGGTATTGATGGATAGTTGCTTCTTTTTGCAAACAAAAACCATCTCAAAGTTATAATCATAAGCATAAATAGTTCACCCACAAAACTACAAAGTTTTTTATCTTTAATGAATGAAAATAAATCATTTATAAAGATTTTGAACAAAATGGGTTCAAGGATTGAGGCACTTTTGGCACCCTTGAGGCACTCCAGATAATATATCCACCCACACAGTGGTCATTTTGGGGGTCAAAACCTGCAGAAAATCTAAAACATTTTTTATGTGTTCAAAAAGAGCCGGTATGAACATATTTGAAGTAAAAATTATAAATTACCCAAAAAATTTCTTTAAAAAATAAAATATTCACTTTTTTAAGTTAGATTTGACACTTTGCAATTAATGCTAGGTTGCAAAAATGAATTATGTGTCTCATTACCTTAAAGATCAAAATGGATTTATTAAATAGAAGAAATTTCACACAAATATCATATCACACAATGGGCAGGTTGGTAATCTCCCCACAGGGAGATTACCAACCTGCCCATCATGTATGACAGTTTTTAAATGTATTGCTAAAAAAAATTAACACAAATGAGGTTCTAGTTGGTTATATTAGGCACAACATAAGTGCTTACATCAAAGAAAATATTTTTTTACATAGAGTTAAGCATATCAATTTTGTTTGATCTGGTTGAAACTAATAACATTAGATAAATAACGAAATTGGGAATGTATGAGAATTTTTTTAATTTTTATGAGAGGCTTTGGTTGCTTTGTTTGACTTCTTTATTCTTCTTCTGAATCAGAGGCATCTCTAGAAATTTGAAGTTCCGGCATCTTCAAGAGTTTCTTGATAGGTTCAGGCAAGATCTCTGAGTTGTGCTTCTTTTTCTTGCAGTGGACATAAGCCTAAAAATTATATATAACATTTAATGGATGAAAGAAAATATTGCTATCAAAGCTAAATTAAGAAAATTCAAATGAAAAAAGGTCCTGTTTCAGAAATCATTTAAATTAAATAAGCATGAAAAATTATTGAAATTGGAAAAATTTTGGATATGCTTAATTCCAAAATTACCTGTATCTTTGGATCACTGATGTCCATCAGTCTCAAGAAAAGGTCAGACATGCCATTGAGCCAGGATGATTTTCGAGCATGATAAAGACGGATTTTTTGAAGAAATTTGTTGTTAGCCTCTCCTGGTTCCTCATTAGTCATTCCAATTGGAAGAACACAAGCTTCAATGATTTGTTTTCCATGTTTCAGAACCTTGTGAATTGTTGGGGACAACCAGTACCATTTTACATGGTCAAAATAAATCTTCTCAGTCTCTTCAAACAGAACTCCAAACTTGTCTGGATCAATGGCATATCCAGATGCAAAGGCAGACCAGAGTGTTCCAAGATTTTCAACCAGTTTGACAGGGACATCACAGATTCTTGCAACAATTTCTAAAAAAGAAAGAAAATATGTAGGAATATACAGATATCAAGATTTGAATTTCTCCAAATTGACAGCAAAGCTATGATGTGATGCTCATGCAACTTGACAAGACATAATATCTAAAAACTAAATTATTTCTGAATGCTTCCCAAAAAGTTTGGTGAAAGTACCAAAACTTGCAAGTGTAGCTACCTGGGTTTTGAAAAGCTTTGCGAGCAACATTTCCTGTTGTTGTAGTGCCAGCACCTCCATCCCGCCTCTGGTCAACAATTAGACCCAGCTGCTCCCGAAATTTTTGCTTGACTCGTGTCTCCCGATTTGCAACCAGTCTTTTTTCATCAGGGCTCATATGAAGATGGAACTTTTTGACATCTTGGCGATATCCAATGTTGCAAATTGTATCAAAACTCCGCAAGCCAAAGTGCAAGATGCTTATTATTTCGAATTTTTACGCTCGCCGACAATTACGATCGCACGCGCACACATGCTTGCGCGAACTTTAAAAGTCAATAAAATAAGCTCCCGCAACTCCCCGCAACAATTTCATGTGTCATTTTAAAGGTCTTTATTTTAGCAATAAGTAAGTTATGTGGGATATAGTCTTACGCTTTTGAGAGGTCCGTTAGTATTGATCCAACAACATTTCCATTTTAATATATTCATGCCATTTTTTAAGTAACGAAAAAAGGGCATGTTGAGTACTATAACCTCTTCGGAAACCATCCAATTGTTTATCGAATCTAGGCTTAATAAATATCAAGATTTATTTTATTGTTATATTTGTTAAAATTCAAAAACTTTAGAGACAGTGGCTGGTAGAATATTAATATGACGGTAGTTCGACTTATCTGTTTTGTCATTCTTTTTAGAAAAAGGTATTTGAATGTTGAAAGCACAACTTTCTACCAATGAGTATAAGATCAGTACATGAAGGTTTTATAAATATTCCTTTAAAAAGTAAACAGTCTCCTTAAAAAAGACCTATAAATTGTAGAGCCAGTTTTTTAAGAATGAGCCCATTGAGTTGGCAAGCCATTCAATAAGCCATAAACTATAGTTTGTAAACTCTTAAATTGGCAAGATAAAAAAATCATTTTATATAGCCACATAAAGGCATTTTATATTGGCACGTAAACTTTATTATTTTTAATAAACATATAATATATCCATAAAGCATCATCTAATATATATTTTTTTATAATCTAAGCTTACAATATTAACTTGTTCTTCAATCAGCCCAACCCAAATACTCGGCTTGAAACTAAGAACTTCAAAATTTGAACTCGAAAATTTTAATTTTTGGTTTAATATACCAATAAACTGTTTTTGAACTGTAAAAAAAACAGTTTTACACTTTTTCATAAAACAAGACAAGCAATTAATTTTCAATTAAAGTTACTAAAATTGATTATTGATAAAAAAAAAATACTTTAGAAACCATATAGGTCTCATAGAATCAAAAATATCTGCAAAAAGTGCGTTGTATAAATTGAGATATTTGCTTGATATTAAACCACGAAAAATGTTGTACGCTTCTTCCAGTATCTTTTCAGTAAAACGTCTTTGTGACTGGCTGACAATCTCATTTCTTATTCTTAGGTTTATATTTGCAGTGTTTGATAAAATTATCTTTATACTTGTCCATAAATTGTATTCATCGAGCTGTTATAACTTC
The DNA here is from genome assembly GCF_022113875.1 of Hydra vulgaris. NCBI lineage: Eukaryota > Metazoa > Cnidaria > Hydrozoa > Anthoathecata > Hydridae > Hydra > Hydra vulgaris. The sequence goes on along the minus strand of NC_061161.1, from coordinate 43,673,143 downwards.
AAAAAAAAAAAAAAATCTGCTTTTTCGTCTGGTAGTGCATGTAATTTAACTTCTGTTTGTTAAATTTGAAGTTAGAGTAATTCAAAAATTTTTTTTAAGATAATTTTTATTTATTTGTCTTTTATTTTATTTTTCCGATTTGATCTCACTTTATAATAAAAGACATGGAAGAGTTAAAGGAAAAAGTTTAACGTATATAAAGCATCCGTTTGTTTTTTAACAACCGGATGTCTTTTCAGGCGTTAATCTGTTGGGAATCATTTATTAACATCATTTGTTAAATCAATTTTTTTTACCATTCAAGATTTATGAGCTTCCTATCCTTTTATTACAATTAAATTTTTCTAGCTATATTTTTTCGCCCAGGTAACATACATTTACCACGAGCTAGAAACCTCACTAGTGTGAGCGCGCTTTGATTATTATTATTTATAATGTTTGTTGCCGTAAATTTACATATAATGTATATGTACGTAAATTTACATATAATGTATATGTACGTAAATTTACATATAATGTGTATGTACGTATATATACATTATATGTACACGTACATAAAGTAGGGAAAATATCTCACATAAACAACCAGTTTTTTAAATGGTTGTTCCAAATTTTTTTCACAACCAGAAGTCTAGTCTACCTTTGAAAGAAGGTACAGTAGAATAGAAAGTTATTTGCTCTGGTAGTTCGTTCTAGAAATTTTCTGATCTATTATACAAATGATTGTGTCTTGTAAAACGGTTTGGAAAATTCTCACGCCTTATTTTAGAAAGGCTACCACGAGACAAGAAGTTAATAAACTTTGGGAGATATATATCATTAACTATATTAAAATGATGTATTAATTTAAAGGTTTAGATTAAACTGCATCAAAGGCGCTGAAGCTCAAGTGATGGTAGATTTAATATTCTTAGCCTTTTTTAGTATTAAAGATGCCACAAGCTGGCCGCTCTTTTTTTTTGCCTTTCGTTGAACAGATTCGACCAAGGCCATACTAGTTTTTAAATAAGGAGCTAAAATAAACACTCTATATTCAAGGTGTGTCTTATAACCACTTTATATAATTTGAGGGTTATATTTTTATCAATAAAGCGAATGTCTTTTTTAGCATACCAAGAATTTGTAAGGAATTAGAGACAACAGTTTGAATATATGTGCTCAACTTGAGAGTAGATGCTTCTTAGGCATTTATTTATTCCTTGGTTATTTTGTAGAAAGTAATTGTAATGATATTTGGTTTAACCGTTATGTATAACACACCATTTCGAAGTTTTTGACTTATGTAACCAAATGTTAGACCACTTGTATAAAAAGTTAAGACAATCCCACAGATCAACAAGATTAGTCAGCGATATGGTTTTAGAAAAAAGTTTAGTATCCTCGGCAAATATCTCAGAAGGTCAGTAAGTTTTGCAAGATCATTTGTTTAGCGAATGAAGAGGAGCAGACCGAAAACAGAACCTTGAGGAACACCACTGAGAACATCAACCTATGCAGAGCTGTTATTTTTAATTGTAACACGTTACTTACTGCCTAACAAAAAAAAATTTAATCTTTTCTAGGAGTTTGCCGTTTATTCCGAAAGACCGTAATTTTAGTATGTATCTTCGAGAGAATGAACTTTATCTTTAGTTTTTATTTGTTTGTAGACAAGTTTGAGATTGTTTTGGGATTTTGAAACAATTTTTTTTCTTTTTTGTATATATTGCTCTTTTTGCATTTAAATATTTTAGCTTTTACTGAACGATTGTAGTTTATTTTATGCTCATTATTATTCCATTTAGCAGAGCAGTTGATATGACAAGCGAATTTTTTTGCTCGGATTAGGTTTTTAATATGTGGAGTAATTCAAGGATCATACTTTTTCTTTATTTTATTATTCTTAAAAATAAAATACTCGCAAGCTGTGCGTTAGAACTTAGTAAATTGAACATTTGATCCGCAGTTTTATGTAGAAATAAAAAATCCCAGTCGGTTGATAAAGTTAAATATTGAATAATAAAGTTATATAATAAAGTTAGACATTGAATAATAAAGTTGTATAATAAAGTTAGATATTGAATGGTAATCACCTTTTTTGTAACTAAAAAATTGAGATTCACTTTCAGAAAACGGTTCTGTAACTAAAAATCTCCAAGTGATAAGAAAATCATTCTTAGTGTTACAACGTAGTACCGTCAAACGGGCTGACTTTGATAGGATTTTGAGCATTTTTGCAAGTAAACTCTTTCTAGTAAATTTTTTTTTTAATTTTATTTTTTCGATATAACATTATACCTTTCCTTTATAGGATTCCATTAAATATATATATATATTTTTTTGGTTCTAATATATATTTTTTGAGGTCAAAAATGTTATCAATCTTTGATAGTTTATTATTTCTTAAAAGCTTATTAATTAAGTCATCTTCACAAGTGCCATTTATACTTTTTTTTGGAGTTTTACTAAATTACAACCCAATATACAAATATATTTTTAAGATTTTACTGGTAAAATTATAAAGTTAGACAACAAGATTGGTTTCGTATATATATTCATAGAATGGACAAAAAAACAATTTGGTGTTAATATGCTAAACATAACATATATTATATCAATAGCATCATTAGAGTAATTATAATTAGCAGTTATAAAATGATACTAACAAAAAAAGTACTAATTGTATATAAATATTAGGTACTAATGTACTTTACTTGTTTAACTCCATTTAAAAAAAAAAAAAAGATACCTAAACAAAAAAACCTAAAAATCAAATTTTCCGAAAATTTTACAACAACTGGTGTTAAAACCGGACTAGGAATTAGTTGTTCTGTGTAGTACCTCTAAAGTGCCGCAGGGTACTAATTAGTAAAATAAATGTTTGAAAGACAAAGTGTTAATTTTCTTAAATGAAATTTTCTGAGTTCAATCATTTAGTGAATATTTCTGACACCTTCTGATAGCATATCCGATTCATTTAACAGATTTTATCAATATTATTTACATTTGCAAACTTTAGGTGATAACTATTATTTATCCTTGTTGTTTGAAGATATTTCAATATACTTAAGAAATGTACAACAAAAACAATGTCTTCTGCAACAGGATAATTAAACAGATATTTTAATCCATCTACTTTCCTTAGGAATCTCATATAAAGAATTTTGGGTGTTAGTAAAACCTCAACAATCTGTCCAATGTAATTCAATTTCACACCTTTTTTAATTTTTCCCGGGTAGACTACAACATGCCAACTCCCTGTTGTTCGAAAATTGTTGACATCTGGTTCTTCTTGATTAGACTCATTTAAATCAACTTCTTACTTGTCATTACTTTCATTTGGATAACCACTATTTCTGACTTCAATGTCTTCTATTTCAGACAAAGATTTAACATTCTTTGAAGCTATTTTTGATTTTTTGCCTTTAATTCGCTGGTTTTTAGATTTTTTCTGTTTTGATGTTTGTATAATCAACGTCATCTATTCTAATCAATTTTACTGGTGCAATTTTTCCCCTCTTTTTCTATTGGCTTTTCCTGCTGCATAATTGCCACATTACTTCGTGAGAATATCTATATTACCCTCATTTAATATTTGTTTTATGGTCTCACCGCCCATAGTCTTTGCTGAAATCTGGAAGCCGTTTTAATAATTTTTCTCGATTCAATTGTTATATGCCTGAAGCTTTAAATCCCGCTTTTAAGTTGTCTGCTTTCATGCTTTGATGATATCAGACGAGAAATGTGAAGTTAATTATCTCCAATAACAACTTTAGTTCCTGTAAGAGATGGTGTTTCTGGAATTTTCCTAAACCAACGTTCAAATGTTCTAGAGTCAAACCAACCAGGTTTTGAAGTGTCGAATATAGCTCCAGGTGGGCCACCATTTGCCCACTCTATGAAGCAGTTTGCAGCTTTATAAACAACCATGGGAAAAAGAAACTGACCAGCTGCACTCACGCAGTACATAATACTAATAGTTCCTTTAGAATGCTGCATTTTTCTTTCTACACGTTTAAGGACACTTTTACAAACTACTGTTTTAGAGCCTGGATTATCGCTCACATTTATCTCACCATAGTTAAATATATTGGTATTAGGAATGTTTTGAAGTGTAATGGATAATTCATCGAAATATGAACATACTATTCAAGCAGTCAAACAATGAAGGATTTTATCCAATCAAGGCCAGGCAAGTTAATTTTAAATTTTAAATCAGTAACACCTATTCTGTCTAGATAGTCTTTTACTAGAAAAAGTATATCCAACTTATACAAAGGTAACTTTTAATCTGTTAGGATACTTAAAACTTGTAGAATATTTTATTTGGTATGGGGCTGTAATCTGGTCTGCCCTCAAAAGTTTTTTATATATCTTAGTTTACTCTTGTTGTGCAGTGTACCGTATGATATATAACTTGGATGCCTTAAAAATCAATATTCTGTTAGTTGAGATATCTAACAAGGCATTTTGCATGGCTTTTGCTGAATTCAATACATAGAGTCGATTACCTGGTTTACGTTTATAAGTTCTCATGAATTCTTCAACAATTCTTTTTTGTGATATTTTTTTGCTTTTTTTAACTAAAAACAATCGTTTGAAACGGGTTCACTTAAAACGCAGAAAATGGAAAATGGAAATGGAAACTAATTAAAAAATTTTTTTTTAATTATTTGATAGACTGCCTGCCCAAACCAAACTCTCAGTTGATGTAGCAGCACTCCGTTGCGAGTCAGGCTATTTCTCAGTCGATGTAGCAGCATTCCGTTGCAAAATAGGCTATTTGTCAGTCAATGTAGCAGCACTCCGTTGCTAGTTAGAGCTTAAAATACTCAATAACACTTAAACTAAATTCCACGGAGAATTTCTTTGTTTTAGGTAAGCCTTAGGCATAGCCCCAGGAAATTTGCGCAACGTTTTCTGCGTTTTGATTTCCATTTCTATTTTCAATTTTCTGCGTTTTAGGAAAACCCGTTTGAAACATAAAATATTCACATTGAATTATCAAATATTGAAAATTATTTGAAAAAGTGAAAAACAAAATTGTTTTGAATTTTCTACTAATGTAATTGGGAGTAACCAAAAGTGAGTGGTATATTACAATGGTATTATAACAGGAATATACCACTTGAACATATAAGTATAGAATTTTAGAAAAAAATTTATTCGAAAAAATTAAAATCATATGTTTTTAGGCATTTTTTTGGAATATTATAATTTACTAGGATAATTACATCTCGAAGTCAATACTTTTGTAATTACCACAGGCAAAATAAGTCACCCTATTTTACGGTATAGCATTATGAGACAAGTTTAAAATAGAATTACTGTTGTCGGTAAATAACTAGTCCAACATATGATTTGAAAAACCATAGGTTGCCTGAAAAGTAGAAAATGTGATATTTGTGTAAAGAGGATGTTTTAGTAAATATTACCGACAATTATGTCGGTGATTTTAAACTCCAGCAATTAACGTCATCGTAGAGGTTTCCTAAGCTATGTACTAAATTGCAGGATTCAGCGACATATTTTATCATTTGGTCTATATATATACCCAATAAGTATATGTTTTCTGGTAACATTTGCAAATACCCAAACTTGTTCAAAGAGATTTGTATAGAATTTATAACTCTATCGTAATTAAATACGTCAGTAATGTAGATAGCTACACCGCAAAACTATGCGTCGATCAATACAAGGTTAGGAATAGGCTTATAAATAAAGAAGCATTCAACATATTGAGCCAATTTTTTTATAAGACATCGAATTTTTATTTTTATAAAAAAAAAAAAACTTTTTTTATAAAATAAACAGTATACTGTATTTATTTCGGTTCATCCGGACTAATTCCTAACAAATCCGGAAAATTACATTACAGGTAGACGGGCCCCAAAAACTCATGGACCCCAAAAGCCACACGCTCACATTAGAACTTGTAACTCATAGATCAAGTCTTATCAAGGAGCAAAATAAAATTTTTTATTTTACAAGTTTTTTGATAGGAAACTGTTAAAAATAACCAAATTAGCAAAATTTTGTAAAAATTATACGAAAAACACTAGAATATTTTATTTAAAAATTTTATAACTTTTTGACATTATAGTCCATAACTACTTGAAATTTTTATTTAAGTTTACAAAGTAAAGTTTTTTGTAAAGATCTAGGTCATACTTCTAGGTCATACTTCCGCAAAAAAAAAATTAAAATTTTTTTTTAAAAATAGTTAAAACATTTGAAGTTAACCAATGTAGTATTTCTGTGTGGTTTTTGGGGTCTACTTACCTTTAAGACAGTTTAAAAATATTTTTATACATCCTTGAAACTATTGACTTATATTTATTAGGGGTTTTTAACCCCTGAATAGCATCAATTATTAGGGGTTGTGAAACACCTTTAATAAATTGCACGCTAAATTAGCAAAAAATATCTTCGTCTATGCAAATAAAGTTTCTGCGCAACTGTTTAGGCTTCTTTAAGTTGTTATGACAACATAAAGACAACTTTTGTTAGAAAGCTTATGATTGAAAGTTTTAAGCTTAAAACATTCTGTGAATGTTAGAAACCGATCGAGTAAACTTTAAACATCAAAGCGACAAACCTTTAATCATCATCTAAATCGAAATCTAGATCGCTTTTACATTTTTTTTTAAAGAAAAAAAATCGCAAATGGGTGTAGAATTAACTGTAATAGCAGTTGCAATCTTTAAAGTAATTTTACAGTTAAGCATAATTCTTAGATTATTACATACTTTGAATAACTATTATAAAACGATTTATTTTCCACCACCGACAAGAGATTCTAAAACAGCTGTACCAATGCGTGATTTTGGAGGAGGCTTCTTTTGCGATTTTGGATAAATCTTTTTCTGTTTATTGGCTGATTTTTCACTTAGTACTAACACATTTTTGTTTAGACTTCGAACATTCATACATTGATCCCAATCATTTTGACTTGGAGGATTACAATAAGCACGGTTGCTATAACGATCAGGATTTTCTTCTCTTTTAGTTTCGCTTACTTCTTCTGCGTACCACGAACCAGTTTCAAGAGCAGCACCAAAAACACAAATATTTTTGTTTGTTCCATCATAATCTAAGCAAGGCAGTCTGCATTTGATAGCTCTATTTTGAACTCCACCATAACAATCATCAGAATAAGCAAATCGAACTTCTTCACTTAAAATCATTTTTGGACACTGGCACCCAACTTCAGCCATTATCTAATAAAAGTAAAACAATAAAGAAACTCCGAACTAAACACTAAATCTGAACACTAACGAGAAAATACAATTTGAACTAAAGAAAAAACAAAACACAAATATTACAGTGAAATCAGATATACGATGCTATATAGTATTGAAGTATATTAATGAATTTAGGTTTAAAATTATATTTTAAACAAATTAAATTAGCCATTTTAAACATTAAATTTTTATTGCTGTTATTTTTTAGCTAAGAAAATAAGAAACAATAAAATAAACATATAGTACTTATTATTGTAATAGTTATTTTTATAACAAATAGCAAATGATAAAACAACTATCAAATGTTAGCAACTTCATTATTACTTGTCTTCACCTTAGCAATATTTTCTTTCATTTGTATGTAAAAGTAACTTTTTTTCGTGTACTTCTTTTTCAATACAAAAACCTTTTATAACCGCAGCAGCTTCTACTGTTGCAATAAGTTTCTCTAATTGCTCACATGACTGACAGGTATCAGATAGAGGGCTTCCAAATGAATAGTTAAAGCGTGTTATAAAGTTACAATAAAAATAATCATACACAACTATTGGCTTTGTATATCTGGGTTTTTTTCCAAACTGTTAAAAATAGCAGGCTCGTAAGGAAAATTCGCTTTGGAAAAGAGTTAATTTGAACATCAATTCGGTATACAAAACCATCTGTCATCATGTTGGAACAGATTTTGTGTTTGCGTTACCTCTTGCAGCAGAAATATTTTCTTGCAACAATTTAGCAAAACTTTTAACACTTTTTCCAATCACACCAAATAATGCAAAAAAAGCTATTTTACATACTTCATTGCTTTCTTTCCCCCTTTTATTGTATACACACACGAATACGAATTTTGGGCCAACTAGGGATGGCAATCCCGGGATTCCGTACAAATTGTTCACCCCGAAATCCCGGGATTAATCTCCGAAATTTCCCGGGATTTTGGGATTGTCATAAAAAAAAATAAAAAGATAAAAGGTTCAAGCTTAATTTGTAATTAAGTGATTTGTTGTAAATATAGTCTTTGGTTTTTGTTATGTTCTTTTTATTCTCTCTCTTTTTATAATTTATTGAAAATACAAACTAAAAACATTATCTGCAAAATAATAATATTAAACATATAATTAAATGTATGTATAGGATAATATTAAAACTAATATATTATTAAAAATAAATAAAATTTTAGCGCTTGCTGAAGAGAAAATCAAGAAATTTTAATAGAAGGTATACCTGAATTTTATTTTGTTTTCTACTTAATTCTAATTCCAAATGTGTGAGTGAATTTAATCCATTATAATAATAATTTATGTCCACTCATTTTAATTACAAATGTTAAAAAAACAAAAGTTTTTTTAACTTCGTTTAATTTTTTTAACGTTTAATTAATGAATTTATTAAAATACAGATGTTTTATTAAATTACAAAAGTTTATTTAACGTCCGTTTAATTAATGAAGTTATCAAAATAAATAAGGTTTATTAAACTTTAGTTATCATTATTCAAAGTATAAATTGTTTTGTGATGAAGAAGATTATATTCCAGATTCAAATGGTTCATTGTTAATTAATGAAACATCTGAAGTTAAAATTAAGTAGCAAATTATTGGAGTTAATATAACAAAAGTCAGGAGAACTGTAAAAATGTTTAAAAGGTCCCCAAAGAAAAATGAAAATTATTTACAAAAATATGTAAAAATTGAGTTTGGAAAGGTCTATTTAATCAAGGATTGCAAAACCCGATGGAGCAGCTTGTTGCTTTTGCTAGACCAATATGTTAAGTTAAAATTAAAAAGTTATGGTGTTAAAAAGGTTCTAGATTTAGAGTTAGATTCCAACATCGATGATTTAATTAAGATGAACGAAAAGGAATGTAGAATCTGATCTAGTAGTACTTTTGATACCTGTTAAAGCAACTGTGGTAGCACTTTGTCAACAAGACGCAACTTTAATTTCCGCTGGCATTTGCATTAGAGTTTATGTTAACAAAAATAAAAGAACAACATTCTGAAATCAGAAAACAATTGTATGATGTTTTGAGTCACCAAATTAAAGAGAGAACACTGTCAAGGAGTTTAGTACATCTCAATGGGCAGGTTACCAAACACAAGTGCCCAAAATAAAAAAATATAATAAATATGATAAAGTGTTTAAACTCGGCAGATTTAATGACAGCAGAAGTCAGTGATGGTTGTGTTTAGTTGAACCTTTTTCAAGCCACGAATGTGATAATAGTATCAAAACAATTAGTGAACAATTAAATGAAGTTATGGAAAAAGGATTGGCAGCAATACAAACACAACCTCTAAGGGTAGAAAGTATAACTTTTAAAATTAAAAAAGAAATGCTGTTATTTAACAGTGATAGCTTAAGATGTGATCACCTTTAAAAATCATATGATTATATACTATTTATATTGCCAACAAGTGCGGAGTCTAAACAAGCATTTTCAGCGCTGGGTTATGTTCAAAAAATAGAATTCGATTAAGCAATGAAATGATTGATGCTTTGAGTTTTTAGGGTGGTACTTTCAAAAAAAACTCATGTATATTCATGCATATTTATATTATTTTTAGTTATTATTTTTATTTATTATAGTGTAGTCATTTGAAAGTATTGTTTGATATATAAGTATTTAATTGTATTATCATTAAATTAATCAGTTTTAAGTGTTTGATGAGTACTTATAAACTTTCTTCTTATGCTTCACTTTCTACAATTGGGTTTTTTTCTATTCATTCCTGGGATTTCCCGAGGACAAATTTCTTAATCCCAAAATCTCAGAATTGAAAATGTTTGGGATTTCTGACATACCTAAGACAAACCCCAGAGTCAGGCCTATGTCTTTAAACTGTTTTGATTTGAACTTGCCCTCCAATAAAAACATTCTTTTTTCTTTATCCTAATGCTGTTAAAAGCTGCAACTTCATATTATGTGATATTTTCTCTACAGGTACATGATTATTCTTAAAAAAAAGACTTTCTTTAAAAAACAGATTTCTAATGTATATGAATATAAACATTTTTATGTTTATAATTTTAAAATCTAAAAACCTCTTAAAACAAAAAGTGTGAAAAATATGTCCAGTGATTTACAAAATAAGAGAAAGATATTTTGTATGTAAACAATTCTTTTGTTTGTAACTTGTTTATAAGTTTATGTCTCATCTAAAACTAAATATAAACATTTATAAACAAATAAGTTGTATTTACAAATAAGTTGTATTTATTTGAAGCTTAGCAAAATGCATGCAAATTAAAAAAAAAAAAAAACTTTAAAGCTTAGCAAAATTGTTTACAAACCCTTTTTTATTTTTTTAAAAATAAAAAAGGTTTGTAAAAGATTAAAAATTCATTTTATTTCAAAAAGATATACAAAAAAGTTATAAAAACATGTAAATTCAAAAATTACACTTATCAGTCACATCAAAAGGCTAAAATAAGCATTTATTATTGAACTAGCTGAATTCTGTTGAAAATACAGGGTAAAATTAGCTGAAATAAGAAAATAATGGTAAAAAATTGAAAAAACAGAAATACATATTCTTATATTATGATCAACTTTAGATTCTTATCTTATGATTATCCTAAAAAACTTAGCAAAATACAAAATGTTATATAACTTAGTCTTGAAAACAAGCAAATTTATGGCATGTATTGAAAAATAATGTTTTTCAATACATGCTATAATTGTGCGTGTTAAACTATTGGAACTTTTGTGGAATTCAAGAACTAATTTATATTAATGAAAAACTAAATTTAAAACATTTCATTAAAGTTTTATAGATTATCAAAACCTTTTTTACACATAAACATTACCTTTTCAAAAAACTTTTTTTTTTATACTAATTAATCAACTTCTACACCAAGTTATAAATGTATATCTACACCAAGTTGTAAATATACAGTCATATAGAGTACTATAAAAATCGAAATTATAAAGGTCAACTATCTGTCTGCATAAATTTAAATATAAATATAAATGCGTATGCATAAATTTAAATATAAATTTATGTGTATATACAAATATATATATATATATATATATATATATATATATATATATATATATATATATATATATATATATATATATATATATATATATATATATATATACAAACATAAACATGTACATAAACAAATACAAAAAACTTTAACCTCATCACAGTTGCTCCCAATTAAGCTGTTGTAAAACATAACCATTCGTTCAATCATAGAAGTCATGCTTTCTCTCACAATGAGATCAAAGTAAAAATGCTTGATATGAGGCAAGGAAATTGAAACTTTATCATTTGAAAAGGTGTCAATAAAGCTAAATAATGATATAAGTGCAATATAATATATATGTAATATTCAAATTTACATGAATAAATATACTTTATATATGTATCTATGTATATACACACACACACACACACACATATATATATATATATATATATATATATATATATATATATATATATATATATATATATATATATATATATATATATATATATAATATATATATATATATATATATATATATATATATATATATATTGCATGCAACTATAATTTTGTGAAATTTCAGAAAATACTTAAATTCAATAAGATGGAATTCTGAGCAATACTAGTTCTTTTGGCATTATTCTTCTACTAGAAAGAAGAGATTTACTACTTTACATTTGCAATTCATTTCTTACAGATGGGTGGACCATTAGGTTTCTGACTTAATCAGGGTGGCCACATAAAATTTTTATAAGAAAAAGAGGATATTAGAGGAGATTTTACATTTAATTTAGAGGATTTTTTTCGCAAAACTACAAAATTTTGAATAAAAATAAAGGATTTTAGATGATTTTTTTTTCAAGGTTTAACGCCTGTTTCTACATAACTGGGGTTTGGACAGAGGTCAACAATGTCATTATTTGTTAGATGACATGGATTTGCTAAAATTGATTTTTTACAACCCAATTCTCATTTCAAACTTTACGCATTTTGCAGACCATGAATTTTGAACATTATACTACCATCAAGAAATAAAAAATAATAAAAAAGAGGAGTTATAGAGGAGATTTTATGATATTTTTAACTTTTTAGAGGATAAAAGAGGATTTTAGAGGAGGTTTTTGAAAAAAGAGGACTTTACAGGATTTTAGAGGAGCTGTGGCCACCCTGTTAATGTGCAATGAAAGTTGTTATCGGAAGCTATGTAGCGATTTGCACATTCAGGAAAAAGCTTTAATATAGTGAAAAAGATAATAAATCAAGAACAATTGACACTGGAAATTCCCAGAACAAATTTGTGTAGAGAACAAGTAATCAATTGTTTTCAATATCTTTTTGACATATCTAAATAGAAAGGGAACCTCCAAATTAGATTTATTTTATCTAAAAATTTAGTATTTAGTGAGTAAAATTTTTTATACATTTTTTTGGTCATAAATTATATAGTGAAAAAATAAAAGTTGTTAAACTTAAAAATATTTTAAATCAGTCTAAAATCAATGTTTGATTTATTGAACAAAACATAAATCTGGATCTAACTTTGATGTTTCTTACTTTTTTTTTATTTTTTTTATTTTACTTCACCTCCTCAAGGCCGAGAAGGCCACTACAAACGAGGAGGCTACTTATTTTGTGGCTATAACCCTCTCTCAACTCTATAACTCCGAAACACGAACCTTGACAAACAAAGCCGCTGCGCGGAGAAACGAGTTGAGCGCGGTACTACCAGGGACGTGGTGGGGATCGAACTTGGAACCACTCGTTTATGAAGCGAGCGCTCTACCACTACACCACTACCGCATACTTAATGTTCCTTAAAACATTTAACTGTTTTAAGGAACATTAAGTATGCGAAGAAGTTTTGTAATGCTCTTGATATTTTTTACAGTTTCAGGTATTTGATGATGATTTTTTATGTAGATCTTGGTGTTATGTACAGTTGCTTATGATTTCCTAATATTTTTTACAGTTAAAGATTTTATGTAAACCCTAGTATTTCATAGTTCCTAATTTATGAAACAGATTTTGATATCTAGTTCCCAGTGTTTTAGATGGTTAATAAAGATGGATCTGTTTTTTTGATATCTTTTTTTTCTAGTTTTGATATCTAGTTTTTTTAGTTTTTGATATCTAGCTTTCAGTGTTTCTGATGGTTAAGGATAGTGATGTTTTAAATTTATTAAATATACATATAAAATAAATTTAATAAAAATACATAAGAATAAAAAATAATTATACATAAAAAAGATTTAGTGTAAAAAAGAATGTATGTATATATGATTATAAAAATTTCGTGTAAAAATTATAAGAATATGAATCATATGAAAAATGAATATTAACTTAATTACAGTCAACAAATAAACTTTAAAACAAAAAATTTTTTGTTTGTTTAAAACTTCAGTGTTTTAGTTTTAGCCCAGGGGCGGACTGGCCAAATTATTATGATGTGGAAAAATATTTTTAACGGCCCTGTAGGCCAACGAAAAATGAGGAAAAGCAGCAAAGATAACAGACGTAAATTACAAAGTTATGCTTAATTTATAAATATATACATTAATGAATAAATATCGAACAGAAAAAATTATTTTTTTATATATTTTATTGAATTTTACATTTTTATGAGATTATGAAAACGGCCCATGTGGAATAGTCCACATCTTCCACATGGCCAGTCCGCCCCTGTTTTAGCCGTTCCATTGTATTCTGGTTTCATTTGAGAATATATAAGAAACTATATACTAGCAAACTAAAATTATTATAAAACTGATATTTACGATAAGTATCCTTGTGCGTCACTTGATTTTTTATATTTAGGAATCATAGAAGTATCAAGCAATATGCCTTCAGGTACATCTTTCAAGTTTCCAATACCTGCACCTAAAAATAAACATTAATTTGTCTATATAATAAAGGATAATGAAAATTTTGTAGATTCAAAAGTAAAACTATTCAGATATTCAGCTTAAAAAATAAGAAATCAATTTAACCGGCTAACATATGAAAATGACAGTCAAATGTTTTTTTTGAACAATCAAAAAATTGTTTTTTCTCAGGTTAACTTTTTATCTTAGTTCTTCATGACTAAACATTATAAATATAAAAATAACTACAAAATCAAGGCAAACGCTAATTGCCGGAAGTGCTGGAATATAATTCTGAGATTAATTATTGGCACAGCAAGTTAATTATCAATTAAAATGTAATAAATATATCCCGACAGTGACTTGTTTTAAATTATGTATAGTAATACCTAATTATTTATTTTATTTACTTTTATAAACTATTTTCTGGTAGAGTTTAAAAAAGACCTTTTTTTAATTAATAGACTCCCTGCCTCAACACAAACGCTCAGCCAACATATGTACACTCTAAAAGCTTCTATTCCAATCAAACTCAGACTATTTATGTACACTTCACTGTGCCCATTTCTATTTAGGTCTGTTTATGTATGTAGACTTAGCTTTCCTACTCCTAAATCAATGCATACATACTTTGCTTTGCCTACGGCTATATCAGTTGATGAATGTACACTTCAAAGCAGCTTAAATCTTAAATTTAAAAAATATATAATAAATAAAAATTAATAATATTTATTATTAAACGCTAATAATCAGCAAGCAGACCGTTTTGTTGTTTTGTTTTAAATAAAAAATACTTCATGCAAAAATGCTTCATGCTAAGTGTGAAATTGATGTCATAAAGTTTTCATTCTTTATTAATTTTTTAAGGACATAAACTACTGCAATATATTAAATTACCACAAAACAAGTTCAATTGAGAAATTAACTCTATTATATAAGTATGAATAATGATAAGAATGTTTTTATTTTTTTTTATTTTTAAAAAACTAAATTAAATGTTACATTTTATTTATAATATTTAATATAAACTTATTTCTTTCTTTCTTGACATTAGTATAAATAAATTTTTTTAAATTTTTATTTTAAACATTTAAAATGTATTTGCAGCTTTATAACTAATAATTTTTAATTTTTAAATGTGAGTAACAAATAAAATTATTACTTATTGCCAAAATAAAAACTCTAACTCTACCAGCAATTATTTTCTGTTCTCAACTACCATCTGTTAAAAAAGTAAAGTACACACAGTAATGTACACACATTATAGTAAAATACACTATTAAGTTAACATACACAGTAAAGAAACATACCCAGTATAGTAAACATACAGTAAAATATTGTACTATTATTAAACTTATTGTAAACACTTTTTTCAAAATCTAAATGATTTAATAAAATTTTAGTATATGCATTTGTTTATTATATTTGTTTATTAATGTAGGTTATATTATATATATTTATATACAATACTTATAAAAATATAATGCAAATTTATTGTGTATAATCATTTTTATTTAAGTTTATTGTCAATAGTTCAACAGTTGTGTAGTTATTAGGGATGTACCGGAATTCCGGCTGGATTTTTTTTTCTTTTAGATCAACTCACTTCTGGCTGGAATAAAAAATTTATTTTTTGCTTTTTTTCAAATGCAATCAAAATCTATAGGTAAATATAGGTAAAAAATACAAATGTAACTTTTGCAAATGTATTTGCAGTAAATTTTTTTTTTTAATTCAAGCCAGAAGCGAATTGATCTAAAAGAAAAAAAATCTGACCGGAATTCCGGTACATCACTAATGGTTAGGCTGGATTTCCATAAAGATATTTTTTCATTTAAAAATGACACTTTTAAAGTATTGAAGCAATTTTTTAGAAATAAACACCCTTTCTAAATTAACCTATTTTACAGGTCTTACTATTTTCATTGTTAAGATTACTACCCAAATTTAAAAAGCTGCACCTACCCATACTTACAATTAAATTATATACAATAGAAATCAATAATATTGCTAACCTTTTAAGGTGTGTTGATATCTTAACTTATACAGATGTTTAGCTGCTCCAATAACATCTTCTCTCAGTAGTTCTAATTCATGATGAAGTGCACATTTATTTAATCTCTAAAAAGTAATAAAATTCTCATAAAAACAATTTGAATAAAAAAATATGACTTATTAGTCAAGATTAATTTTTAGATCATGCTTTTAGATTTTGTCTCTAGAATAGACAAACCTGATCATGAAGCAGAAGAATAAATAGATAAATGAAATAAAGCTACTTTTTTAGACTCTTGAAATTAATTTTTATTTTGAAACTAACAAAATGCATTTATTAACTTTAAAGTTTATTAACTCAGTAAATAAATTTTAACTATGAAATAGAAATAAATCACAAGCAAATGTTTAAAAATAACTATTTAGCTCTTACACTTAAAGTAAACAAATTGAATATAAAAAATGCTTTCTATACTATATACATGTATTATGTAAAATATAAATAATTAAGAGTTAACTTAACTGCAAATGTAATCATTTACATTTACACAACATTTAATTATAAACATATCTTATAATACTGTATATGATATTTATACTCATAATTATCATAAAATTTTGAATTCGATGCATACCATCATAGATATATTACTCTTAATACAAAAATAACAAGTGAAACATCAGTGAAAAAAACAAAAAAGAATTCAACAGTAGGTTTAATAAAGAGGATTGAGAAAATATTTTGATAATTTTCTGAACATTTTTTAAAAATTTAAAATTTTTGAATCTTTATTTAAAACCCACAAACTTCTAGAGCATTGTTAGAGAGTCACTCTTTCAAAACCTTTATTGTTTGATAACAACTTTGATTACAATCAGTTATCATGATAGGTATGGATTTAATAATATGAGAAAGGTGATTAGAACTATCATTAATATAAGAAAGACAATTAAAACTATCATTAGTATAAGAAGGGTGATTATAGCTATCATAAATATAAGAAGATTAGAAGTATCATTAATATAAGAAAGGTGAGAAGAACTATCATTAATACATGAAGGTGATCTAAAATTTATATATAAAAAGTGGGTTAGGAAGTATACTGTATGGTTGGAAAAAGTCTTCAAGCAAATTAAATGTGACATTAACATTACAGCTTTTGTTTGTTTTTATTGTTAGTTTTAATTCTCTTTAAAAAATTAGCTTTTCATGACTCAGTTTAGGTAATTAAGTCTCATGAAAACATTATCTCAATATGTATCAAAATTAATATTAACCACATCACTACTAGTGATGTGGTTAATATTAATTATATTAATTATATAATTTCTATAGTAGTTCAATGATTTAATTATCTCATTTGTTTATCTTATTAAGAAGAATCGCTTCAAATATGTTAAACTTTACAAACTACGCGAAACATTAATTAGGTATTAAAAAAATTAACTTTTTTATTTATAAAATAATTTAGCTTAAGTAAAACTAAAACTTGCAAACTTAGTTAAATAAAGAATATTTGTTTCCCTTTTAAACAATCGTAAGTTGTTACTTTATATAAAAAACATCGCTTAATTTTATTTAAAAAAATTATAAAAGAGCGATGTTTCAAAAATATTTGTTCTAAATGTAATTTATTTAGCTTTAAGTTTTTTCGCGTTTAAAGATATTTTATTTGCCTAATTTTTTTTTTCTTTGTAATTGTCTCTCATCGGTCCAATTAATCTTGGTCGCTTTTTTTTTTGCTTTTTTAAATGTTTTCAAAACGACTAAAAAATCTGGCCAGCCTTTCGCAACTAAATATTATTTGCGTGGTCAGCAATCGAGAGCGATCGCTCCCGGTTCCCAACCAAGCCTGCACTAGTAATGCTGTACTCATCTCAGCACAGCCGCCTTGCTCATCTTTTAGAGTTTTTTATTTCATTTTTTGTTACAATTTTAAAAATAAAAATTAAAACACCTTGATCAGCTGTACATCCCTTTTGCTTATTCTATACAGAGTAAAAAGCCAACTTGCCTAAAAATTTTTTTTGTTATTTCAGTTTAAATATATTAACTGATCAACATATAGTTTTATCAGCAAAACCATCATGGTAGTCTTTTATTGTAGTAAATGTGCTATTTATTGCAAGGCACTCCGTTGTTCACTCAACTTTGGTTTGCTCTATCAAATTCTAATTAACCTTTTACACTAATAACTTAATTCAGGATTCCCACTATAAAAACAGAAGCTAAAAGTAAAGAATTTAAGGAGATTTAAGGACATATTTTCCTAATATTTAAGGAGATTTGGTCGCGAATGACAATTTTTTTAATGAAAAAGTAAGGAGAGTTAAGGAGAAAATGACTACATTAAAAACAAAATCTTATAATTTTCAATAAATTTTAAATATAAACAAAGAAATTATTATAAATTATTATACTACTTTATATATAAATAAATATAAACATATAAAATAAAAATAAAGGTTTTCAAAGTATCAAAAAAAAAAAAAATTAAAAAAAAAAAAATATATATATATATATATATATATATATATATATATATATATATATATATATATATATATATATATATATATATATATATATATATATATAATCCATTAGTATAATCCATATATAAGTATAATCCATTCACTTTAATAAAAGTTCCTAGATGATTAAAAAAATAATAAGCAGAAATTAAAGAGAGCAGTCAAATTTTAACTTTCAAGGAGTTTTTTATTATTTATAGATATTTAAGGTTTTTAAGGAGGAGTGGGAACCCTGTAATTATTAATTTTTTGTAATTTCTCAACCCTCTTTTAAGTAATCATGTTTATTTTTAAATTTTCTATTAAAAAAAAAACTTACTAAAAATTGAAGCAAAAAAATTATTTACTCAGTCAACAGTTTTTTCTTAATTTTACTTAATTACATAAATACCTTTGTTTTCGAACGATTAGGATCCATAAGTGCCAAATGAATCAACGAAGAAGCTCGCATATAATAGATAACTAAGACAACCCAGTTTGGATCAAAAATCATATCATTACTTGATATGGTTTGTGGAAAGAACTTTTCCTGTAATTATAAAATAGTATTACTTAAAACACACTTTTCTTTAATTAAAAAAAAAAATTAATAGACTACTTTGCATTTTTAACTAATATATTTACTGTATTTAAAGTTATTATATAGAATATATAAACCTTTTTTGAAAGAAAATTTGAAAAATCATTTTTGATTTTTAAGTCTTTTCCTTTTTCTAAAAATCCTGAAATAGCTTCCACCTCATCTTGTATTTCACTAAAAAAAAAAATGCAAAGAATATTTTAAGCAGATACAAACAAAAATAAAAATAATCAATAAAAACAACATGTGACTGTAGGAAAAATCAACTGTTAAATGTTAAATAAAATTAATTATTTTCAAAAGTGTAAGAGTTATCAACAGATATGTCTACTTACAAACTTATGGGAGGGTGTGTTTGATCACCCCACCTCCACCCCCTATCACTTCTCTTGCAACGGAAAAAATATATATATTTTTTTAAATACAAGAAAGTTTTAAAATCAAAAATTTTTCTACTGAATGAAAAACTACCAAATGAAAATTTGAATTTGGTTTTTGACTTTCAAAAAAGATCAAAAATTAAAGATAATCTAAAGTTCTAAATAGAAATTCTTAGAACTTTAATTTATCTTTAAAGATAATATATATATATATATATATATATATATATATATATATATATATATATATATATATATATATATATATATATATATATATATACACAGTGCTTTTTTTCTCCTAGAACACACTGAAACGCACTGGAACCTTTTTTTTTATATAAACTTTTCTTTCCCCTGTATTACTAATGAACTTAATTTTTAAATAACATTTTTAATTCGATAAAAACTTGTATTCAAAATTCTTTAAATTGAAAGTACAAATGTGAGTCGTAAAGATGGTAAAAGAAACTAAAAAAAGAGACTCTTTCAAACAATATTTTAAAGTTTTTAACGCAAAAGAAAATTTTCACAGCAAAAATCGTTTGAACTGCATATAAAGTTGGAAAAATATAACAGTCCTTTAACAACTTTGAAATGGGAAAATTGATCTTCAAGAAACTAACTGAGTTATAATAGGTTGTAATCTTCATTCTAGAAGAGTGTGCATTAAAATTGCCAACCATGTAGGTTATGAAATGAGGAAAAAAATTATTGCAGAAGTCATAAAATCAAAAAGTAAGATTTCTTTAATGATTAATGAGTCAACCACTACAAGCCCAAAATTGACACTGATAGTGTACATTCGGTGCTGTTTAAAGTGCTGTGAAATGAATTCACCAATTAGTTAAAATAAACTTTTACAGCTAAAGGATTATTTGATGCTTTACTAAACTATTTTTTTTAATAGGATAACAGAAGAATATTTGAAGAATTGTTTAGTTTCTGTAGAATGTGATAGCACAGCACTGATGTTAGGATGCTTAAATTGGAAAAATATGTTAAATTAGCTCAATGAGCTTGCATCTTAGACCAAAAACAATGACCTGAAAATTTTAACACTAAGGTAAAATTTCGAGAAACTGAAATAAGAAATCTGTCAATAATACTACAATTAAATGAAAGAGAAATGGTTTGTGGATTCCTTGAATACTTTTTAGAAAAAACATACCCTTAAAATTTAGTTCATTTGGTACACACTATACATACCATCCCTATTTTTGCAAGTAAAAAGAGGATTTTCATATATGAATGTGATTATCATACTAACAAGGCTTTCATTAATGACCAAAAAAATTTCAACAAATTATTCATTAAAGTAGTAGGACCACCACTAACAAGCTTCGATCTTTCAAAAAACGTTGATTCACGGTTATTAGTGGAATCCATTCAGCTGTATTAAGAGCTATGAAAGGAGACAAGATAATTACTCTAACAAAAATTGCAAAAAAACTTGTTAGTTTTTGTTATAGAAGTTTAAAGTTTTGTACAGTTTGCATCTTATATACAGAGCCGTGACACATCACCCCTGTAACCCTTCCCCCCTCCCCCACACACCTAAATAAAAAACACGTCATCATTTAAAAAAATAAAAAAAAGCTTCTTACATTGGAAAACGGCTTCTTTTAATTGGTTCTGCCTTATTAGTTATAATGGGCGGGGGAACCCACTAACGACTATACATAAGTATAAATTTTATTTACAAATTATTGCTATTATCTGCTTCATTTTTGAGATATAAGAAAAATACAGGTGAGTCTAGAAAAAAAGCACTATATATATATATATATATATATATATATATATATATATATATATATATATATATATATATATATATATATATATATATATATATATATATATATATATATATATATATATATATATATATATATATATATATATATATATATATATATATATATATATATATATATATATATATATATATATATATATATATATATATATATATATATATATATATATATATATATATATATATATTATAGGTTATAAATATATACTATGTAGCCACGATGCTGAGGTGCAGGTATTCACTTTCAATCTTGAAGGTATAAATATAAATGTCGTTCCAAGATTTGTTGAAAAATCCGGCTTATCCGAAATTCAAAATTTATTATTCGAAAATCAAAATTTCCTATCCGGTACAACCCTAGTTATCACAGATACCAACCCCAGTGCTGCCACTGAGTAAAAATATACTATAACATCATTTTGAATGTGTCTTAATGATGTGTTTTTTTCAACACTCAATATTAAAAATTTTATGTGGCATATTAATTTTAAATGCATATTTCGGGTCAGGGTAACAACATCAGTTTTTGTCATGTCTAATAACATCTGTCAGCAAAATCTGTAAATATAATGATGTATAAGTTATACATCATTATATTTAAAAATATACTACGTACCTACTAGGTACTGCGTACTGCATACCTACGTACTACGTATCTACTAGGTACGTAAAATATTGTATACGTAAGTATGACATAACTACATAACTCTGTCCAACAGCATCTGTAAATACAAAAAAAGGATGAGACTTAATTGGATGACGAGTAAAACAAAAAAGAATTTTAGTAGATGGCACAAGAGACGCTAGCTCTTTAGAGCAATGCCCATTATAATATTTGTTGAAAAGAGAAAGAGAATTAATATTACGATGATGTGACAAAGGTTGAAGGTTGGCTGCAAGAGCAGGTCCAACTATGTTTACAATGCGTTTTTGCACCTTGTCTAAAAGAGAAAAGGCGTCATTAGAAGATCCGTCCCAGATATGGCAACAGTATTCCATACAAGGCCGGATTTGAAATTTATAGAGATAGAAAATAGAATTCAGTGTAAAAAATCTCTTTATCGAGCTTGATAAAGAGATGAAACTTTAGCAGATGCTAATTTTGCAACGGATTTGATATAAGGTTTCCAATAAAGATCAGAAGTAAGAGTTAATCTTAGAAGATGAAGGGTAGATGACTCATCGAGTACATTACCGTTCATAAATATAGGAAGGTCTAAATTTTCAGCCATAATGATTGGCTGAAAAAAATTGCGTTTTATCTGGATAAAAGTTCACCAGCCACTGCGAGTTCTATGATGTAGCAGAAGTGAGATCCTTTTCAAGCTCAAATGCCCCCTGCAAGTAATCAGATGGAGTTGGCTTCTTATCGTGATAGAAATAAATGGTAGTATCATCAGCGAACAATGCCACCTTAGATGTGAGAATATCTGGAAGATCGTTAATGTAAATTAAAAAGAGTATAAGGCCAAGGATTGAAGCTTGAGGAACCCCTGAGGTTACGAATGAATGAGAAGAAGAAATGAGAAGAAGAAGGAATGAGAAGAAGAATGCTGTACATCAAGGACAACTTTTATTCTATGATTGGAAAAGAACGATTCAATAATCTTAAAGATGTTTCCAGATACACCGTAAGAAGAAAACTTATGGAGAAGACCAGCATGCCAAACTTTATCAAACGCTTTAGAAATGTCAAGAGCGATGGCCTTAACCTCTCCACCTTTATCTAATGCCCGATAAAACCTATCGGTTATTACTGTTAGCAAATCAGCCGTAGAACAAAAAGATTGAAATCCATATTGATGATCAGAAAGTAAGTTACTAGATTCAAGTTGAGAGATTAAGTTTTTGTTAATTAAAGATTCAAAAGCGAATCAGATTGCTCTCCAGAATTTTTAAAAATAGGGATAACAGATGCTGCTTTCCAGCAGGCTGGAAAACAAGACTCTGGTAAGCAATTGTTGAATTGTTTTGAAAGGATAAATGACAGCTCCGGAGAACACTTCTGCAAGACTATAACAGGTATGTTGTCCGAACGGCAAGCTGAAGAAGAGTCTAAGCAGGAAATCACTTTAGATAAAGAAGCTGGAGTGATACGAATATCAAGCAATGGATCAACTTGTTTGACAGCTATATCAGGTAGAACGCAACTAGTGGAATCAAGAGATGATATTGATGAAAAGTTCTTAGCAAACAATTCAGCTTTGTTTTTAGGTGAGGTGACAAAGTGTTAACCATACAAAAGAGGTGGAATTACAGACTTGCCCTTATTATTCATACTATTAAAAATTCTCTAGAAGTTTCGAGAGCCTAATTTTTGAGATGAAATACAATATTTCATGATCTGAGAATAGCGGGTTTTGGCATCAAACAAAACCTTTTTACAATGGTTCCTAGCAGTAATAAACAGACGTCTGTTTTCTGGAGAACTATTTTGCTGATAGATATGGAAGTAATGGTTTCGATTGGCAATTGCAGCAGCACAATGTAAGGAAAACCATGTAGAAGAGTGAGGCTTGACCTGAAATCGTCGAGAGGGAATAAAGGATTCTATTCCAGTCTGATCCCACGAAGTAATGTAAGAAGCACATTTGTCAACAGAAAAACAAAAAAAGATTTCTACCCAAGGGCCATCACAAAGAAAATCACAGAAAGAGTCCCATTCAGCTTTAAGGTAGTTGTAAGATGTACGATGGTAGGGGGATTTTGATGATAAAGAAGAATGAGATAATAGTTTTAGAAAGACCAAACCATGATTGGAAGCACCTAAGGGTGAATGTGGAGAAACTGAGCACTGACTAGGATCAGAAACAAAACACAAGTCGAGTAGAGAAGGTAAATGATTTGGGTTGTCTGGAAAGCAAAATGAAAAGTTGACTTTTTGAGTTAGGGATTGAGAAAGGCAAAAGTTGTGGGCTTTAATGCCTGCTGAGCCACTGACACTAGAGCCAAGCCATTCAGTGTGATGAATATTAAAGTAACCGAGAGAGAGGGCTTGGACCATATTATCAGAAATAACATCAAGAAGAGTGCATCCTTGAGATTAAGGAGAGCGATATAGAACAAAAAGAAAGGTGATAGAGTGAAGTGGTGCTAAACAAAAACACATAAAAGAGTAGTCTGTGGATTTAAACCTAGTTTCCCGACAAATTGGCGAATTCTTACGAATGTAAATGCCCAGGCAAAGCATGTGACTATTGGAAGTCTTTACGAATTAAAGGAAGATAACCATCAACACTGAGATCACAAAATGAGACAGCTGAACTCAAATTAGTCTCACAAAGAGCAAGTAAGTCTGGTGAACTTTGCAAGAGAAAAGACTCAACAGAAGAAAAGTTACTTCGAAGGCCATAAATATTAGTAAATGATAGGTTTAGCGAACTTGGTGATGACAGTGGTTTTTTGTGTTTTATAGTTTTTGTTACTTTATTCATTTTTAAAGTTGTTAAAGAACTTGACTAGAAACATAGATAGTACTCAGTACACTGTTTAATAGCCCAAGCCATTGTCTCATTACTATTAATGAATCCTAAGCCGTAACATAGGGCTCCAATGCGGCCTATGCAATGCACACCAAAAGTACAAACAGGGACACCATCCATGCGCAACATGGCACTATTAACACTTTTGGTATTTTTCAGCTGTTTATGGAACTGGCCTCTCTGAAAGCTACTACAGAGTTAGAAAAACCTGACTACCAGCCGGCCTCAGAACCATCAAACTGAGTTTTAGAGCTGTACCTTCATTAGGAGATAATAGAATGAGTTGCCTAGTCATAAAAACTGAGACACAAGCAAGACCCATGCATCGAGTCAAAAAGATCCAGCATTCAACATCCTTAATTGGAAACAATGTGTTAAAAATACATCTGCGCCAGCCTAATAGATGAAGTAGGGTATAGTAACATCTCATTAAAGTTCTACAGATGCAGTAACGTCTTTTAAATTACATTAAATATAACTACGGGATTTGATGAAATTATTAAATTATATTGCATTATTTTAACCAGATGTACTTACATATATGGTTTTATTTCAAACTTAGTTACATCTAGAAATAATAATAAATATAAATGTGTTATTTTAACCACATATAGTTACATATAAGCTTTTTTTTTCAGATGTAATTACATCTGGAGAAAATACTTGATAATTTTTTTTACTTGAAAAAAAATTACCAAATGTTCCTCCTGAAGATGTTCTTAGGGGTCATTGTATTTCCAGATGATATTTGACAGATGTTGTTGGATTAAAATATATATATATAAATATATATATATATATATATATATATATATATATATATATATATATATATATATATATATATATATATATATATATATATATATATATATATATATATATAGTCGTTAATTTACGAGGGAAAGGAGGGGACGGCGTTTCGTTCCTTCCTTTAGGACAATCCAATCTTACCCTCACTTCAAAATTGGCGTACTATGGGTTCCGGGACGGTATTATTTATTTATTTTATAGTTCTGCACGCGAAGCGGCGCCTCGGTTGCGTTCTAGTTTAACCCTTTGGATTAGACTAGAACGGGTACAAAAATTTGGACAAAAATAACATACATGGTCATTTGTTCATAGAAACAAAAAAAAAAGGTTTTTCATAGTGACAAAATTAAAGTGAAAGTACCTTTTCAGATGCATGAGAAGCCACAAAATACTTTGAAAACTACGTAAAATGCGTTGATGGCAAGGCTTTGCCCAAGACCCCGCTGGGGGAGCTTACAGCGTTCCCCAGACCTCATAACTGGTGGAGAGGGGCCTCGTTCTCTCCTCAAGAACCCCTCCACTTTCTCTCCCCATAAACTACACCTTGCCTAGAACCCTTTCTTCAGTTCTCCTTTTTATATATATATATATATATATATATATATATATATATATATATATATATATATATATATATATATATATATATATATATATATATATACATATATATATATATATATATATATATATATATATATATATATATATATATATATATATATATATATATATATATGAGACTATTGTCAGAGGTAGGTAACATTTTTGATGAAAAAAGAGCTTGTTTGTTGCCTAAAAGTTGATTGGAATTCTTTTTGCATCATAATATTCCTAAACTTTTAGAAATCTTTACATAAACATTGACTATCTTATAGCTTGCTGCTACAAGTGAGTGCTACTACATCCATTATCTTATAGCCTGCTGGTACGAGGGAGTGATACTACGTTGACTATTATATAGGCTGCTTTTACAAGAAAGTGATGCTACATTGATGGCGGCAATCCTTTTTCTTTTATTGTTTCAATTAAAATTTCTAATGTTTAAAAACTCTCCACAAAACTATTTTAGAGCGCTAAATTGTAGCTTTACCTAAAATTTCATTGTATTTGTTAAGACTTTTGTTTTTTTAGCTAGGTTTAGTCATAGTTCTTTATTGCCCGGGAGGACAATATTCTTTTGATTTAATTTACACAGTCTGCATCACATGTCTTAAATAAACAAAAGTAAAAAATTAATTTTGGCATTCTGGCCTGATTTATTATAATTTCGGCCGGAACCGGAATTACTAAAAAATCACAAAATCGGGCCGCAATTTCGTCTGAAAACGGAATTCTGGTACATTCCTAGTGATAACCTAGTGAAACAGTTTCTTATTTTTAAAATTTTTTCTTTTTCAATTAAAATTTTTTTTTCCTTTACTTTTTCTTGAAATTCTATTATATTACTTGCTTGGTTATTTAATGAAGTTCATTGTAAAAAAAAAAAAAAAAAAAAAAAATCACATGTATTATAAATATTTTATTATATTTGTATTTGGTTTATATTTTATTATATTTTGTCAACGACAAAAAAGGGGCAAGATGATAAGACTTGCTCCAGTCATTTATTTCACGGTAAAATGTTGCACAAATTTATAATAATAATGACGAAATATATATAGACTATATATATATACGAAATATATATAGTCAGAGACTTGGCATGAAACAGATAATCCGATTGAATCAAATTCTAATTACAGCTTGCCAAATTACAAAGTAATTAGCCAACCACGAGGAAATCATAAAAAAGGTGGAGGACTAGGATTTTACATACTTGAAAAATATATATTTAAATAAAAAAACAATTATGCTTAGCAAATGAAAACTATGAAACTCTTTTTATTGAAATAATTAATAACAAAAATAAAAAACAATAATTGGGTGTGTTTACCGTCCACCATGTGGAGAAATCAGATTGTTTCAAAATTTTATTGAAAAGAGTGTTTTGAAAATAAATAAAGAAAAAAAACAATTATGTATATCCGGTGATATAAATTTAAACGCGATGAATTACCACAACTTTCCAAAAACTAAATCGTTTTTTGAAATGTTGTTTAGATACAATGTCTTGCCAGTAATCAATAAACCTATTCGGGTGAATAAAACCTCGAAAACAGCAATTGATAATATACTTATTAACAATTACTTAGAAACGTCATTTCAGTCAGGCATTGTTAAAACAGATATAAGCGATTATTTCCTGATCTACACCTTTTCAAGCTGTAATTGAGAAAACAAAAATTGTAATTAAGAATCGTAAGATGTAATTGAAAAAACAAAAGTTGTAATTAAGAAACGTAAGATGTAATTGAGAAAACGTAAGTTGTAATTAAGAAACATAAGATGTAATTTAGAAAACGAAAATTGTAATTAAGAATCGTAACATGTAATTGAGAAAATGTAAGTTTTAATTAAGAAATAGAAAGATGTAATTAAGAACACGAAAATTTTAATTTAGATATCGCTTTAAAGGAGTAAGTGTAAAATGGCGCTTAAAAAAAATGGCGCGTAAAAAAATGGAGCGTATAAAATGACGCACTTAAAAATAACGCAAGATTTCTAGCGTAAATTTAATTTTTTAGGGAAAAATTTATAATTTTTGGGCAAATGAATTTAACATAATAAACACTAAAAACATTTTAGGGAAAAATTTATAATTCAATTAAAAATTATAGTTAAAAATTATATAATTAATCACTTCATTGATCATTTAAGCATCAACTTGTACGTCTTCCATATTTAAAATAGTTGCATAGTGCGTGGTTGTGTGTTGTACCGCACGTGCACAATCTCCTCCCATTATAGTATTTTTCGCCTCAATTACAATTCGTTCTAAGTACTGCATGCGCTGTTCCGCAATCTCGTCACCTAATACAGGTGGAATGCGAATTGCATTTTTAACGTTACTTTTAATTTTGGACCAGATCGTTTCCACCGGGTTCAAGATTGGACTGTAAGGTCCCAAACGTAACAACTGAGCTGGTGAATTATCAAACACCCTTTGCAAACGAGCGTGACAAGGAGCATTATCTGTTACGACGACCAAATCCTCCAAACGATTCCCGGATGTAACCCACTGGTGAAACATAGCCAACATCCACTCGTTACAGGAATCTGCTTTAAATGATCCCCTGCGATCCCATCTGACGACCATTTGTGATATGTTCGTTGATGTTTCTAACATATTCAGCTCTTTTTTGTTTGTTTTCATAACTGTTCATTGTAGAAGGCTCCTTGTGCACTTTTTTTAATGAGAACAATCTGCCTTCGAGGTAATTTGCTATTGTTGTTGTGCTAATGTTTATGTTAAATTGTCTTAATATCTTTGTTTTGATGGCCACCAATGTTAATTGACAATCATTTTCAATCCATGTTAATGTTTCTTCGATTTGATCTTCGGTCAACTTTTTCGGTTTAAAACCTCCTTTTCCGATGAAATTTGAATTTCCGCTGCGAATCCAATTGTATGCTGTCTTATATTTGATACCTAGCGTTTGCGCGAGATTCACCCAATCTTCAAATCGCTCCGCACATTCAACAACTCTTCTCCTGTCATTTGGAGAAGATAAAACGTAACGCTTCCTTTCAACTTGTTCAGTTGTGTGTATTTCATGCCGACAAATCGGACAACTTGAATCTGGTTGTTCCAGAACTGGACGTAAACAAATTTGGTGACATAAATGTTGACACGGATTTAGCTTAATCACAGACTTTCGGGTCATAATGTATTGGCATATAACACAACGATCTTTCAATTCCATTATTATTACTTGTGCATACAAAAGCAAAATTTAAGATTATAACTTAAATTCATGTCCAAAAAGACCTTTTGTAACAACCTACAAACTTAGACTGTGAATTTGCTATTTTAATTTATGTGTTCTCAATTACAAGTTACGATTTCTCAATTACATATTATGATTTCTCAATTATATCTTACGTTTTCTCAATTACATGTTGTGTTTCTTAATTACATGTTACGACTTCTTATTTACATGTTGTGTTTCTCAATTACATATAACGTTTTCTCAATTACATGTTGTGTTTCTTAATTACATATTACGACTTCTTAATTACAACTTTCATGTTCTCATTTACATCTTGAAAAGGTGTACATTACTATTAAAAAAAATTTATGGATACTCAGCCAAAGTTTACAAATTTAAAAAAACGTAACTTAACCATCAATAATACAAATAAACTATCGAATAAATTAAATTTAGAAAATTGGAATAATGTTTATAATTGTCATAATACAAACGAAGCTTTTAGTATTTTTTTAGCTAAATTTTTAACGATATTCGACGAAACTTGTCTATATGAAGAAATACAAATTAAAACAAAAGCACTTAATAATCCTTGGATGAATAAAACACTTTTAAAGTGTTCTAAAAAAACAAAAACTATACAACAAATTCTTAAAAAACAAAAGTTCAGAGAATGAGAAAATATACAAAAATTATAAGTGTTTTTAAGAACATCTTCTTAAAAAAACAAAAAAAATGTATTATAGTAAACAGATTAGCAATTCCAAGTTTGATGTTAAAAAAACATGGTCATTTATTAATGACATAATGGGCCGAAGTCAAATAAAAAGTTCAGTATTACCTCAAAGAATTAATATTAAGAAATCAGATATACTTCTTCCTTATAAAATATCTAACGAGTTTAATAAATACTTTACAAATGTTGGGATTAGTCTCGCAAACAAAATTATACCAACTTTTACGTCATTTAAAACATATCTAAAAAAATCAACTGATGAAACAATGTATGATAGTGACTTAACTTTTCTTGAATTTGACGCAGCTTATTTTTCTTTAAAAAAAAATAAATCTCCAGGGTTTGATAAAATTCCCAGTAATATCCTTACATCTAACAAAAAAAGCATTACAAAACCTTTGTTCCACATAGTAAACCTATTTTTAGATCAAGGAGTATTTTCAGATATACTTAAACTTGCGAGAGTATACCCAATTTATATAAATAATGATCGCGCCGACGTATCAAACTATAGACCCATATCGGTACTTTCTGTTTTCTCCAAAATCTTCGAACGTGTAGTTTATAATAGAGTACTTGATTATTTTACAAAAAATAGATTTTTTA
This sequence comes from Hydra vulgaris, assembly GCF_022113875.1. Classification (NCBI taxonomy): domain Eukaryota; kingdom Metazoa; phylum Cnidaria; class Hydrozoa; order Anthoathecata; family Hydridae; genus Hydra; species Hydra vulgaris. The sequence continues at coordinate 43,642,315 of NC_061161.1, read as the reverse complement.
ATCCAAAACAATTCGGATTTCAAAAAAAAAACATTCAACAGAACATGCCATTATTGAATTAGTCGACCAAATAACTAATGGTTTTGAAAATGATAAGTTTACTCTCGCAGTATTCATAGATTTATCCAAGGCATTCGATACCGTTGATCACTCTATTCTGTTAGAAAAACTAAAATGGTACGGGGTATGCAATAAATTATATCATTGGATAAAAAGTTATCTATCTAATAGAAAACAATATGTTCAAAACAAGAAATCTGGAATACTGAATATTCTGTGTGGAGTGCCTCAAGGATCGATCCTAGGTCCGCTCTTTATTTTAATTTATGTTAATGTTTTTAATAATGCATCATTAAAACTAAATGCTATCATGTTTTCAGACGATACAAATCTATTTTTATCTAACTGCAATATTAATCAACTTTATGCTGACATGAACATTGAATTAGAAAAAATAAATGATTGGTTCAGGTCAAATAAACATTCTCTGTTTATTTGACCTGAACCAATCTGTATTTAAACATTCTCTGTTTATTTGACCTGAACCAACCTGAAACAAGGTATATTGTGTTTTTTCAAAACGTTGAAAAAACACAATACACCTTGTTTCATAAAAAAACACAAGAAGGAAACCTTCCTCTAAAACTGCCTAAACTTATTATAAATTATAAACAAATTAAAAAACAAGATACTATAAAGTTTTTAGGAGTTATTTTGGATGATCATTTATCATGGCTCCCACACATAAAATATATACAATCAAAAATTAGTAGAACCATTAGTATTATGTATCGAACTCGCCCATACTTAAATTCGCATAGTCTAAAGCTTATATACTTCAGCTTGATACATTGTTACATTACTTATGCAAATATTACGTGGGCAAGTTGTCCACCAACAAAACTTAAAAAAATTCTTTCCTTACAAAAACATGCTTGTAGAATTATATACAACAAAAAAAGGGAACCACACTAAACCTTTAATGAAGGATATGAAAATGATGAACATATATCAGATAAATATTTTCAACACTTAAACTTTATGAATAAATAAAGTTTAAGAAATTAAATCTTCATAAGTAAATTTAATAAAAGTTTAAATGAGAAGTATTTCTTAAGAATAAATCAAAGTAACACATATAAATTACAAAAGTTTCGTTTATTCATTAAAACAAGTATTTTTTTTTTTTTGATAAAATATATTTTGTATAAATTTTTTTTTAACAAACAAATGCACTCTACCACGTAGTAATTTTTTTGTAAAAACCAAGATTATTTTATCACCATCAATTTGATGGTGATAAAATAATCGACGTTTTCAATCAATTTTCTTGCCATTTTGAGCGGGCAAATCTGATGTTGTTTTTGACGTCAATCCAATATTAGTTAACTTTGAAACAACGTCGGCAACTTAAGATTAATTGTATTCTAACGTTGATCAATGTAAACTCAAAATTATTTACGTCAGATTAACAAAATTATTTACGTCAGATTAACAATAAGCAACGTTATAATGATGTTTTTCCAACGTTTATCGATGTTAATCTATTATATAATAATGTTTGAATAAAATTGAGCAACGTCAATTGTTTTTATTCCAACCTTGGTTGATGTTAATTTAACATTAACTAATGTTGGAATAACATTAAGAAGCATAAGAAAACTTCGTTTTTTATCAAAAACATTACGTTGGCTGACATTAGAAAGTTTGACGTTGTCCATCCATTACATTTCCATTGTTAAAACAATCTAAAAAACAACGTTATTTAACGTTGGTGTGTCAAAAAGGTTATATATTCCAATAAAAAATATCATTAGTGTAACCTATATTATTACAATGTTGTAAACTTTATAAAAAATAAGTTAAAGTAAACAACGTGATTACAGCGTTGTAATTCCGATGAAATATAACGTCAGTGTATTTGCAAAGTTTTTTACAACTATTTGCAAAAAAGTTTTTTTTTTACAAACAACAAGTTTTTGTAAAAAATATTTTCACAAACTGGATAAAACTTGATATCAATTTTACACGTTGCACACAAATGTTTACTTTTTGTTTGCAGGATTTGGTTTAAACATGAAGTATTTTTTTTTTTTTTTTACATTTAACTGTCTTAGCTTCTAATAATGCTTGTAAGTGCAAATCTTGTTCATTTTAAGTTTTCAATATAAAAACTGTTCTAAATTGCATTTTTTGTTTCATTATCAATATGCAAACCGCATTTTTTGGCTCAAAAGCAACACACTTGTTCATCAGAGATAAATTTTACCAAATACAAGGTCACCTTTGTAGTTTGTTGGTTCTTTATCTTTGCTCCTACTTTTCAAATTGCCTTACGAGTTCATGTGCCTTTGTTTACATTACTTCGTTTTTTTTTTTTTTGTTTTACATATATCATCAGAACCATTTTCACTCTGCATTTTTAATAATTATAAAATATCAAGCTAACTGTTTTAAATCATGTCTATAAGCCGCAAGTGAGCAATTAGTGTTGCGTGTTTGAACTAATGACTCTATATGTTTGCTTAGAAGAACATTTTAAAATCCGCTAGGGAAAAACGGTAACGGTTAAACGGTAAACGGTAACGGTTGTAAAATTTATATAAAAAGAGTGAATATTTATAAATAAGATAATATATAATTTGCAGTCAGGTGGCTACACAATTATAAAGCCTTAACAAATATAGCAAATTATTTAGAGCCTCTGGGAAACTTATAATAAATTTCCCACAATAACCTCAAAAACTGTAGATATAAAATCTCTTTCTCGCAGCAAACAAAACGGACAGAAAAAAGGGAGTGCTTAGCGGGTGCAGAAGTACTTAGGATGTCAATACAACGTCTTATGGATGTTACAAGTCCGTAGGATATCCATAAGATGTCCAGCAGGAGTTCTATACCCGCCTGGTGAATATGTAAGATATCTATACTACTAAGTATGACTTCAAGAATTTTTATTTTTAAGCATTTTATAAACATTCGGAGTTTTTATACTTCAAGCATTTAGAATTTTTATTTTGCAAAATTAATTAGTTTTTTTTTACTCGAAACTTAAATAAATTTAACAATTTTACCCTATTTGAAATATTTTCGATTTTTTAAAATTTTTCCCGTAGATTCTACATGCATGTTTCGTTCACGTAGATTCTACACGCATGTTTTGTTCACGTAGATTCTACACGCATGTTTTGTTTACGTAGATTCTACACGCATGTTTCGTTTACGTAGATTCTACACGCATGTTTCGTTCACTTAGTTTTATTGGTTGTATACAATCTCCTATAATATTGGCTAATTAATAAAACAATGAATAAAAGAAAGGAACTAAAAATAATAAAACAATAAATCAAAAAGTTTTTAAACAAAGTAAAAATACTAATTAATAGTGAGTAATTACAAATAATGATTTAAGAATGGTGAGTAACCAGGAAACTATTTAAAGTAATGGCTAACCTGATTAAGTATAGGGATTAATACCTGATTAGCGTAGAAGTAAAATTTAACGGAGCAATGACTTCTTTTGTAAAACTGTTCACTTGTTCCCATATTGATGAAGATTCACTAGAAAACCAATTAACAAGATCGTCTTTTTCACTGATGTCACTCAAAAAAGGTTTGTTTGACAGCTTAATAACTTCGACTATTTTTTGATAAGTTTTTAAGTTATCATCGCTATTTTGTGCAGATTCTACGGTTGCAGCAAGAATAAAAAAAAACAAGTTTAAAATTATAAAATTCATTTTGTAAAACTTTTTTGTCTTTTTTTAAATAATTTTATTGCTGTTTGCAGCATTTTCTATCGTTTTTATAACTTAGCTTATCCACGCTTGATCAGTTTGATACTAATCTAGTTTCCAACACGTATTTAGAACACGTTCGCCAGCAACCCAACATGGCATTTGACCCGTTGAAATCGCGTACTTAGTTTCGTTTCGTAATTAGTCCGTGTTATATTTTAGTAACACTTGTTCAATTCCATTCCTTTAACTCGAATAATAGGGTGTGCAACAAAGCACAAATAAATTGCTCCAGTATTTGTTTAAATAAATGTAGAGAATTAAAAAACTAATGAAACTCAATTGAGTTTCATTAATATTTTAATTTTGTTCTAAATTTTAGTTCATTTTATGTGTTTAAAAAAAGAAGAAATCACGTGATATAACGATAATAGGTAATTATTGCTAAAAAATATATACAATAATAATTGCATTAGTTATACGGTCCATTTCAAAATGACAACATTGATTTAACAATACAGTACAATATACAAACAAAATTGCTATCACTCAATACATTGATAATGTATTTTTAGATATTTGCTGTTACTTGATAAAAAATACTTTTTGTATTGAGTACAAAATGTATGTAAAACGCGTTTTTATACAAATAGAGACAAAATAACGCATAAAAATTAAGTAAACGAATTCGTTAATTTATCAGTACAGACATGCATAATAAACATTTTAATCATAAGTAATTAATAAACTAATTTAACATGATCTCATCCAATGGTCAACAAAAACTCAGTTGGAATCGACGCCCCGAAGCTGAACTCTCTAAAAAATTCTCTGCTCGCTTATCGTGACAAAAGAAACCCAACTAAATATTAAAATCTAATTTTTTTAAACTACTGTTAATTTTTGAGTGGACAAAATATTTGACGATTTTTAATACAAGGCTGCAATATAATTACATTTTTTATTTGTTAATAGTTTTTCCTTTAAAAATAAAAACTAACTATGGTTTCCTTGACATTTTATAAAAAATTTCCATAAAAAAGATATGTTGTATTTAGTAACATTTTATCACTGTATGCTGTACTTATTTATTTTAATTATTTTTTGCAAACAAACATGCAAATAAACATTTAAAGAGAAACATTGAAACATTTTCTAGAAATTGTAAAATTTAATTTAAACAACAAAAAGCTAAAAACTGAAAATTTTCAAAGTATCAAATTGGAAGGTGTCGTTGAAATGCTGGAGAGAATGTCTTGAATCATAATCTTTGGTACATACCAGACGCATGAAATTCCTTTGTGTCAGCCTAATGAACATTTTTTTTTAAATTACGTTCATAAATTTAAATTCAATATATTATATATTAACTCGTTATCATATCATATATTAACTATATCATATATTAACTTGTTAACTCGTCGCTTACTTATGGTTAGAAACTGTTTGAAAAAGCATATATTATTTGCTTTTTCAAACAACTTCTAACCTTTAGTTAGCGACTTAACTCTAAAAAGCATTTACGGTTGGCTATATGATATTGGTTAAACTTTAACAACTACCAGGAGACCAGGTGTCATATAAAGGGTCTGATATATGGCTTGCATGGCTAAGGCTTTGCTACGCTACTATCAAACAGCTGTAAATAAAAAAACGATGTTTTACGTGGAATATATTTCATAAAAAAGTTGCAATCCAGTGTTTCTGAGCTTTTAGCATTCCGAGTGTTTTTTAAACCAACTAGATGTTACAATAATTTTTAATTGTGTGTTTCCTACATGTGACAATAGTTCTCTAAGCGCAACAGTGAAAGACTGACTTGATATGTTTTTATTTTTCATCAGATTATCATGCGTAAATGGTTGTGTTGAACTAAGTGTAACGCTTCATTATAGGCATTGCTTTAAAGCGTTACGCATTTTGCGAACAAAGTTTGCAAAGTAAGCGTAAACTTGTACTATTTAAATAGTTAACAAAAATAATTTTTTTGCGTAACGTAAGTTACACAAAAAACTTTATTTTATTTTTTATTTTTTAATTACTTATATTATATTATAGGGTCCATAATCGTCTTTTTTTAGATTTTTTATAGTTTAACCAATTTTTCTTAATTAGTTTTTCATGCTGGTTCTGAAAATCATAATCATTTTTTTTTTTTCATTTTAATTATTTAACCTTCTACTTCGATTTTAATAAAAGTGGATATATTGACAAAAAAAAAGGCATTGTTAAAAATAGATTAAATTATGATTATCATTAAATATAAGAAAAGTAAAAAACTAGAAATCATTTTCTGTTTAATTTATCAATAATATACATTATCATTTATAAGTAACAAAAAAATTAAGCATTATATATGAAAGTAATTCATACAGTTTGTTATTTACTATTGAAAATAGAAAATAACTATAAAAGTCATCATATGTGATAGAGATTGCTGCGTGAACTTTCCTTATAGAACATCTAGGTTATGAGCGTGTTCTTTGGTAGACATAAGATGGAGGTTTTTATTTTTATATCAACAATCATGTATTTAAACAGAATAGACCTCCGCGATAATGACCTACATTGTATCCCTAAAATAAAGAACCTCATTTTTCGAACTTTTTTTTCATTTTAACATATCTTTATCTACTTCAATAATGTTTACAGCTATATATAGTTCACAGCTAAATGATCTGCCTTATAACTTTAATCAAGCTAAAACAGAACTCATCTTGCACACCTGATGTAAAGTTTGCTGCTTATGTTATCCATTTGATTTTGTAGCTGGTTTCAACTATATTCCATAGTTTTAACTTTTTGGACAAACAATTGCACAATAATTTTCCAAAATATTTTTAAACTGCGCGAACCTTCATTTTTTATATGGTTTAATTAATTAAGTATACATCTGTTGAAATTAAATGGGTTTTTTTCAAAGCTTTCCAACTGCAACAACTTAATTAGAAAGTTAATACTAATCATATTCCATCATTAACCAAACACAAAATACTTTTCTCTTTTTTGAAGTCCTGAGGCTAACTTTTGCCAAAATACTCTAGCCAGAATGATACAATCATTCAACCTCTTTGAGGTATACTTATTAACTGCTTCTAGAATTTTTTTTAACTAGCTATTCACTACGTTTTAGAGTAAAGCAGAAAATTTAAAAATTTGATCACCCAGTTTGTTTTTTATAAAACCTTTTAGGTAGCAGTGTTCTTTTAGCCTGTTTATCTTTAGAGTTGTTAAAACTTTAGAATTTAACTGAACTTCTACTGACTGGCACTTTAAAAGAAGATTTATTCTTGACTTCATTAAAGTAAAGTGAAAAAAAAAAAAAAATCTTGAATAGCTTTCTTGATAGCTTGAATAACGATTAAAAATTCTTTCGTAAAAACGAAATTTTTTAAGTAAATTATTTTACGAAAAAAAATGCGTAAACTAGGGTTGTTAACCGGAGGATTTCGTGCAATTCCGGAAAAACAACATTCTTTCGTAAGGAGATTGAGAACACGGAATTACATTTTTTCGTACCGAATGTTACAAAACATTTAAAATCGCCGATGTTCATTTCGCAAAAGCCACTTCCGAAATTTAGCATTTCGCAAGTTGACATACGAAACAAAACTATTTTGCAACATACGAAAGTAGCGGTTTCGGAAGTCGCTCTTGCGAAACAAACATTTTCGCCAAACGACGTTTTGAAGCCTATAAAGAAAATTTGTTTGCCAGACTGACTGATTTTAATTGTAAAAATTAACATCTTTAAATTTCAAAATGTTTATAATGAATTTTTGTTTTCAGTATAATAACTATTAAATTTTTATGGTTTTATTTTTAGAAATATTAATAAAAAATAAAATTTCTTTCGAAACGAAAGTATTTCGGATCACAACATACGAAAGAATTCTTAACGGAAATAAACTTACGAAACGTGCCATAATAAATATATACAACGATGTTTTTTGAACTCATTACGTATTTAATATACGTAAATAAGAATGATGGGTAGGAATATACATGTCTTTTTTTTAAAGCACATGAAATTTTTGAAACAGGTTTGAATATGCTTAAGCAAATAGTAAAAAGAGGCTCAAAAATATGCTTTAGCTTAAGCATATTTCTGATAAAATATACCTATTTCAATAATTTCTAAAAGTGTGCACGTTACTAAAGTTCTAGCAGATTTTAAAGGTATGTAGAGTCCTGTTTGAATACGCTTTTCGAAGTATAGATCTTAGAAAATATTGTTTTTTAATTTTAACAAGATATAAATTTGAGTATAAGATTGTATAGTTCAATTAGTTAGATACGTGATAATTGGCCGCAGAGATCCGGGTTCGCATCCCGCAGCCATTGTAACTTTTGTTCATCAAACTCTTTTTACTTAAGATAGCATTTTTTGACCTCCATGTTCTATATTACAGATCTTTCGTCACCTTCACAATAGTGACAACCTCTCTTCTGTTAGTTATTCTTTTAAGATTGAGTTCATTGTGCTTAATTCAATACGTTTCCCTTGCTTTACTAAGTTCTACTTAAATTATGATGAAATGTACGTAAAATAACTTTTTCAAATAATATAAATCATTTTTGCTTTAAATCTTTTCCTTTTTGTACAAGACATCTGTCCTAAATACTTTGTAATAATTTCTAGCTAACTCTGAGTCTAATATAACCATTTCTGAATATAATTTCCCTGAGGCTCCTACAGCCTATTGTGTTCCATTAAAAGTAACTTGTTTTTGAGTTCAGATATTAATTATAAGCATCTAAAGGTTCACATTACTATTCATTTTCCTGATATATAGAATCCTATTTGCATACGTATCTCTTTCTGTAAATTCTGTTTTATATAGTTTCTTAATTATTTATTAAATAAATATTACTATTCACTTAGTTGAATGAACGTATAGCTCATTCAGTTAAAACATTTGGCCGCGTAGACCCAGGTTCACATCCCGCTGTTTCACATATATTTCTTCTCTTTTTACTCTTTCTGATATCATTTACCTTTAGAGAGATCTCTCGTTCTTTATAATAAAGTATTTAATTGTTTATCACACATCCTCTTTATACTTTTTAAAAAGAAAGGCATACTGTTTATCTGTTGAGAGTCTACTCGTTAAGTTGGACTCTCAATGAGTCCCGTTAAGTTGGACTCATTGAGAGTCCAACTTAACGGGATATATATGTATATATTTATATATATATATATATATATGTATATATATATATATATGTATATATTTATATATATATATATATATATATATATATATATATATATATATATATATATATATATATGTATATATATATATATATATATATATATATATATATATATATATATATATATATATATATATATATATATATATATATATATATTAGGTATATTTGTATAAACATTTGAAGAATCATTTGACAACATTTTTTTATAATTTTATTATTTATTATTTAAACTGTTAACAGTTAATATCTTAAATATATCGTAACATAAAATCTTTTGCGTCTTTTTCGTAACTGCACATTCCGGAATGCTTTTTCCGTAAGGAACTATTTCGTAAGTATTCTAACGAAATGATTTGTTTCGCAAGTTTTCTTTCGCAATGCTTTATTACGGAATTTTATTTATTTTTATTTTCGTATAGCGCGTTACGGAATGTGCATTTTTGCATGTGCAATTTCCGCAATAACAATTCTATTACGGTAGATAAAGATGCGAAATTTTCGCAAGTTTTGTTTTTCGGCGAACAACCCTAGCGTAAACACGAAATTTTTCTCGCTGTTTGATTTTATTTTGACCATTGCTATAAAACATAAGGAAATAATACGTCACTCACAACTACGATTTTTTTATTAATTGTTATGCGAATTCTATCAATTCTATGCCAAGACAGTTTTCAACATTTTAGTATTTGGTTTTTAAAAAACTGTATCTAACCTTACAATTTTAAATGGATTTAATTTTTTCTGAAGAAGACCTATGTCTTCTTCAGAAAAAATTTAGAAGTTGCTGAAAATGAGCTTCACCACCGATTGCCTCGAGTGGTTTGCGTATAAAATATTGTTATTTAAAACTTAATAACTTTCATGTCTAGTTGATCGGAAGAGAGGTATAAGTTTTTCGATCGAACAACTATGCACATCTAGAAAGCTTAAAACGCGTGAACTTTTCTTTAAAAGATTGTTTTGCTTATTCGTAATTTTATAGTAATTTTTTTTTAATTTAATATTTTAGTTTAATGTTCGCTTCTTTAACGAAGATATTTCCGACAATGTTTTTCGAGAGCAGTATCGAGTCCCAAGACCGGTGTTAGATTTTTTAGAAATAAAACTCAAAAATGATTTGCAGCGTTATTCAAGGCGAAATCAAAGCATTTCAGTACGTCACCAAATTATGATATTTCTTCATTTTTTTGGCACAAATGTTTTTTTTCATGTTCTCAGATACTGCCATGAAATTTCTACCAACACAATTTATCGTATTATTCACAGGGTCAAAGGAGCCATTTTTAATGTTAGCATATTATATTAATTAAACTCTTTACAGTTTAACGTTTTAATACAAAATTTCTGGTTCATTAAATTTGTAAGTTAATTAATAATGCTTAGTAAAGAATTTTAGCAGCTGTTTTCTCTTATAATTAGATTCGACAAGAGATCATAAAATGGCCCAATGATTGCGCAACTCTTCCACAAAAGTTTATGGAAATTGGAGGTTTTCCTTGCGTATGTGGTGTTCTAGATGGCTCTCATATAATCCTATCTAACCCTCCTAACGATAACGAAGATTCTTTAATTAATCGCCAACATGTTCATAGCATAAATGCAATTGCAGTAAGTGGACCCGACACATACATATACTATGCTTCGACGAACAGTCCAGGAAGATGGCATGATGCACATGTAAGTCTACTAAAAAATTATTTTTGCAACTAATGGTGCACTAATAAGGCTTATCTTAATATAATTTAAATTTTAATTCCAAATGATATTGTTTAGGTTATAAAAAATTCTAATCTTTGGAACAAATTCGAAAATGGAGAGCTTCCTTTTAATGGTGCTGTGATTTTGGCGGACTCAGCTAATTCCACCTTTTCCCGGTGATCCAGACAGTGCACAAAAACGTTTCAACATTGCGCATAGGAAAACCAAAAGCATAATTGAGCGTTGTTTTGGTATTGTCAAAAACAGGTTCTATGCTTTGAAAACAGGAATTCGCTTGCATAAGGTTGAAGATGCCTCTAAGCTCATTATGTGTGGATTTGTTATCCATAATCTATGTCTTCGATATCGAGATAACGGTAATGATTTTGAAAAAGGCGACAAAGAACAAGCTTCTGAAAATCTAACTCAAGCAGATCAAAATGATGGAGCTTTTATTAGACGAAATCAACTTCTTAATAACTTTACTTAAAATAAATGAATAAAGAAACTTTTAATAAAGTTATTACCGTTATCTCCATATAATATATATTCTTCTTTGTTCTTGGGCATGAGGTCTATAACTATATTTTAAACATGGATCAAGAATTTGTGTTTAAAACATTAGGAACCTTAATACTAAAAAAGAATACTAAAAAAAAGGAAAATATAATGATAAATAATTAAACAAAAATGAATAATTTCTTATTAAACCCAAGAAATTTTTATAGAACTTTAGACCGTTACAGTTAAATGTGTAAACTCCTTTGGAATGTTTTTTAAGCATACCATTTTTTTTTTTTAATTAAAGTAATCTACTATTAGAAAGACTGAACAGGTGCAAACTTCAAAAATGCGAATCTACATAAGTGCGAGTTTTTACATGTGCAAAGCAGTTGCAATAACTGGCTTAGGCGTGAATCTTCTAAATTTTGTGACAAAATAAAGTACATACAATGGCTGATACTTGGGACACTTGCAGCAAAATGTACATACATAGATTTACTGTTGGGTTTCGGGAAGGAAAGCTGATACATTTTCTTTATTTTATTCATTTATTATAAAAGAATTAAAACTGTCACAGTTATGCCAATTCGCACTTATGCCAGTTTTATTATAATTGCTTTGCATTTGTGAAGATTTGCACTTATGCACCTTAGCACTTCTGCCAATAGCTAACAATAACTTTAAATTTTGAATCCTCAAAAAATTTTGAAACTTTAAAATTAAAATCCCCTTTCAGGGTTTCTTTAAAAGTGGCCCCTGTTGTGCTCGTGCAGGCCACGGGAATAAATAATAAAGGAAATACTATTAAATTAAGATTCTAGTTATTGTCTTGTTTCTATAAGAAAATGCAACACAAAGAGTTCACTGGTTACAATTAAATACTTTAACAAAATGAAAGTTAATTATAGTTATAATATTTTTTTTTAATGTGAAAATAAAAAAATTAATCAAAAATTTATTTTCATTCGTAATTTATTTTCTTCCCTTTAATTTACTGCTTAAGGATTGCTTCCTAAAACAAAAAAATATAATAGACTGCTTTTAAATTTTAATATAGAATATTATTTAAAATTAGTTTTAAAATGTATTAAATTACCATTTCTGTATTTATAAAGTGATGTTGGTTAGAAAGTGGCAATTTATCATTCATTAGCTGTGTTGCAGTCGTATAATATTTTGGTTAAAGCTTTCTCTTTTCGTATTTGCTGTTTTCTGAGAGCAACATCCAATTTCAAAAGCTGAAGTCTTAAAGATTTCTCTTTTTGTAATTTTTCGTTTTCCAAGCCCAAAATTCAATTTTTTAAAATTTCCATCTACCAAGAGACTTTCTCGAGATTGTTTTCTTTTCAGACTTTTTAATGCTCCAAGTGATATTTTTTTTTTAGGTGAAACTGTAAAATTTAATTTTAGTATTTAACAGGTAAATAAAAATCTAGTTACAAATAAAATTGAATTTAATTACTGTAAAATTCTAATAATCTATTTAATTAAATATTAAAATTTCCAAATCAAAAAAGTATATAACCTTGAAGTATTGATTCAGTAAAAGCATAAGTGTCTAAATAAGAGGTGCCTGTTTTATCAAATCTTGGACCTAATGTAAATAATTAATTTGTAGTTAGAATTTATTTTATACATTTTATCAACAACAAGTAAAATATTAAAAATTTTATTATACATTAAAATCTTATATCTTATTAAACAACTTGACTCAAATAATTAAAGTATACCAGATATAGATGAAATAAAAGAAGGTGCAGTTAAGGACTGTTCGGAGACAATTGACCTAATTTCTTTACTTGATGTTGAAGGTTGACTGGGAGTGAGTGGAATTACCTCATCACTTGAACCAAACGAGATATTAATATCGGAAACATCAATTCCTGACACATGTATGTATGTATGTATGTATTATTGATTTTCTATCGACAATGTCTAAAACAACATTGTCCAATTCTGTTAATTGGATTCTCTCAGCACCTGACAAATATATATATACATATATATATATATATATATATATATATATATATATATATATATATATATATATATATATATATATATATATATATATATATATATATATATATATATATTTTATATATATATATATATATATATATATATATATATATATATATATATATATATATATATATATAATAAATAAGACAAATATTTTAAATTTTTTTCTTAAAACCCCTTTTATTAAATTTAATATTCAATAACGTTTTGATGTCAAGACTTCTTCAGTTATTATAAAAATTTAAATTTTTACTGTATTTTCTAATATTCTGACAACAATCAATAAAATTATTTGATATAAATTACATGCTTCAACATAATGACAATGTAAGCTTGTAATAGAGAATAAACAAAAAAAGTTTTATGAAAATGTTACTAGCTTTTCATAGGATGTATTTAGTTTTATTGACTAGATTTTGTAAACACAAATGACTAATCTTATAGAACAATCATATTAAACTTTGTGTAACAAATTTATTTAGAAAGCCCTAACAGACACATTTATTTTAAAATTACCTGTTTTTAGACTTTTAGAAAACTTGTGAATTGTAGCTCTTCGCAAATAATCCCATTCTCTACTACGTAGCTGAATGATGTCTTCAATTTTTGCCCCTAGACTGTTTAAACTTGATATTATATCTTCCCAAATTCTATTCCTATGTTTCATGGTAATACATGGACCTATGGACCTAAAATGTTAAAAGAAAATTGACTGAATCATTATATAAATAAAAAATTTGTGTAAAGTATACTTCTACTGCCTAGTAGAATGCAAAAGTTTATATATATATATATATATATATATAAATATATATATATATATATATATATATATATATATATATATATATATATATATATATATATATATATATATATATATATATATATACAGCGCCGTACTATCGCAAGTGCAACAAGTGCAATCGCACTGAGCCCCCTATTAAATACATTAGAAAAACTTCTCCAATATAATAAATTACTACGAATTGAATGAAGAAAAAAATTTTTTTTAGTTTTCGCACAGGGCCCCCAAAAGTTACAGCACGGCGCTATATATATATATATATATATATATATATATATATATATATATATATATATATATATATATATATATATATATATATATATATATATATATATATATATATATATATATATATATATATATATATATATAGAGAGAGAGAGAGAGAGAGAGAGAGAGAGAGATAGAGAGAGAGATAGACAGATAGTTTACTAATTAAAACATACTAAGTTTTCCAAGAAGAACATCTTTGTTATCTCTGATCTTCAATGCAAGAAACATTTTAAGTTCTTTAGACAACATTTTATCCTCTTCACTAGTCGACTTACTTACAGACAGCTTATGAGTCTTATAGGATCGCATATAATCTTATACTATCCTACAGGATATATTACAGGATTTGTAAGATATTATTTGTCTTTCAAATCATATAGGACTATAAGAAATCCTGTGATTACCCATAGGTTATCTTAAAGGATTTGTAAGATTTTATTTGTCTTGCAAATCCTATAAGATCATAAGAAATCCTGTGAATATCCTGTAGGGTATCTTAAAGGATTCGTAAGATTTTCCATTTTTTTAATTTATTTTGAAAAATGAAAAACTTATCGGTGGTGGGTTTTGAAACCCGGATCACTAGACCATTAGTGCCTTACCACCTGCGCTACACAACATTATAAGTATGGAAATAAATAAAAATACATTATAATTAAAAAATAATTAAAAACTATTTTTATTGAATGTATATAAATAAAAGTGTTGTAAAAAAATTAAATAATAACAAATAACTATATATATATGTATATATATATATATATATATATATATATATATATATATATATATATATATATATATATATATATATATATATATATATATATATATATATATATATATATATATATATATATATATATATATATATATATATATATATATATATATATATATATATATATATATATATATATTATATATATATATATATATATATATATATATATATATATATATATATATATATATATATTTATATATTTATATATAAAATGCCGCCAAGAACTGTTTCGCCGCCCGGGACAGCAACATGATTGGCGTTCTTAATTATCGAAATTCTCCTATATTATCGGTAAAGGACCTTTGTTCCAAGGTACCTTCATTCTATTTGGTGCCCCTTGGAAATCTGCCGCCCGGGACAACCTGTCCCTTACGTTAAAATTAAATTATTACCAAAAAAATCTAGTAGAATTAAAAAATTTTTTCGCAATCAGAGTGTACATTGAATTGCGTGACTTTCTGAGTAAATTGAGTTGTAGAGTGACGTGATTTAAATCATTAGGCATTATGAATTGCGGGTAAATAAATAGCACTCAAGTGCTATTTATTTTCCCGCAATTCATAATGCCTTCCAATAGCGCATTTAAATCACGTCACTAGCGCATTTAAATCACGTCACAAATCACAAAAATTAAGATATTAGATACAAAATTAAGATATTAGATTCTCAAACAGCATGTTCATTATAATGAACATGCTGTTTGAGAATCTAATATCTTTTTAATTTTTGTTAAAGAAATATATAAATAGTTGCTACATCATGATTATTTTATATTATGGATTTTATAAACTTGGTAACATAAATATGCATAAACTTTGTTGTATTAATAATTATTATTGTATTTAAACTATACTCTAATTAATTAATAAAAATTAATAATAAAAATTGTTATATATTTATTTTACATATTACATATATATATATATATATATATATATATATATATATATATATATATATATATATATATATATATATATATATATATATATATATATATATATATATATATATATATATATATATATATATATATATATATATATATATATATACATATATATATAATTCAAAATTTAAGTTTTTGACCAGTCATTCATTTGACCGAATCGATCCATCGATTTGACTAATATGCTCAGATTAAGCATTTCAAATGAATTTTTTTTTACTTAAGAGTCATTTTTTGTAAGAATCAGGCAGTCAATGGATGTGACATCGTCCAAATTGCTTGAATTTTTTATATATTGATCAGAATAGAAAAAACCTGTTGGGGAAAAAAAAAATTTTTTTAAATGTTTCGTTCACTCGGAATCTGGGCTTAAATTTTTGAGATTTTTTTAAAAATTTTTAGAAATTTAGTTTTTGCCACCTTTGAACCCATTTTTTTCGCAAGGCAAAAAGTTGCACATAGCTTTTGTAGTTAATATCAGACGTAACCCAAAAGCTCTCTCCAAAAAATATAAAAAAGTTGCGTGACACTGTGCGGTTGGCTAATTGTCATAGTTCAAAAGTACAAAATCAATCAGTTTTGTCAATTTTTAATCGGAGTTAATTCTAGCGGCGAATTGTTGGACACAATTTTTCTTTTAGGATTTGAAATTATAAAAGGTATTGAGTCTAAAAATGCAAAAAAAGTTATGTGATACCTAAGGCCTATTAATATATTAAGGCTTGAAATTGGAAAAAAATGTTATAGTATACTTACAAAATGAGCTATTACGGCAGAGGCGCTGAGTTTTGTAAAAATATAATCATGTTAAATGGTCAATATAAGATGACCCTAACATAGTTTAAAAAAAAACTCATGTGATCTTTAGATATTAAGTTAAAAATAAAGGTACAAATTGTTAAAAATGATTAAGTACGAAGAGATATTTTTTTGGACACACAGATGAGGTTTTCGCTCACAATAAAATTTCTATCATCCAAAATTAGCAATTAGCATTACACAAAACATTGCACGTAATGTTAAGAAATAATTTAAGCGTTTCTGACTATGATATAGAAATCATAACAATTGAAATAAATAATAATAAAAAACAATACATGATCAGAAGTGAATTATTTAAATTTACGTCATAACCAAATAACTTGTGGTGATCGAATGGAAGAAGAATCGCTGATATCACGATTGTGGAGAAACAAGTTAGTGGGCGGTTGTTTACTTTACCATAAAAATGTCTTAACTTTATTTTAACGATCTTTAAAATTTGCATAAATAGAGTAGATATTTTATCATTGCTATTGAGAAATAGGTACTGCATAAATAGAACTTGTTTTTAGTTGAGTATGGAACAAAACAAATATTTTTATGAAAACTGTTGTTGCTTTTCAAAAGGAAATTGTGGATCATTCAAAAAACATAAAATTATAAACAAAATGTTCTACATTCATCAGCTGGGAGATGTTGATGTTAAGAAACACCTCATCAACTTAAAGGTAATTATGTATTTTAAATTTACGCAGACTGTAATATAATTTTTATAATTACATACTTTATGATTTTGAGACAAAGTTCTTTAAACAAAAAAAAATAGCTCTTTTAATTAATTTCTCACTCTTTTAATAAATAATCACTAAATTAATCTTACCCTTGCAATATTGTATTTTAATAATAACAACAATGTATTTCAAACTTGTAAACATTTTTCGTGAAGAGTCAGATTATAAACAATGCTTTAACTGACACACTTAATGATTGTTTAAAAAATTGTTTTTAGGTCATGCGATTAAAAGATAATAATATTTGGGAAGAAAATGGACTTATTGCAAATAGACTTAAAAGAAATCTTGAAAAGGATGAACAAATATGTGCTTTTCACCGGTACACGTTTGGTATTGCATGGAGTCCTCCAAAAACATGCTTTCATCCTCACCATCTAAATATAAAAGGAAATGTTTTACCCATTTAAAGCAAGAAACTGCTTTATCTAGAGTCAACGAAAACACCAATTTATGTACAGAAACACAAACACAACAAGAACAAACATATATGACACCTGCTACTCCAGATGAAGAATTTGATCCCGGTGAAATTAATGTTTCACATGAGATTTTAGACGAATCTCTAAGAAGCGGTGAGAGTGTAACTGAGGTTCTTAATGCAAGTCCAATAAAATTTAGATTAAAAAGGAAGTTCGAATATCTGGAAGATACTACTAAAGATAAGTTAAAACGCAAGTATGTTCGCCTAGAAAACTTATTAAAGAAAAAATTTGCGGAAGCTGATGCTCCTGGACAAGAGGAAATACTTATAGATTTTCTTAACAGTAAAAATGTTGATGAAATAAATAGCCCTCTCCCAATTGAAATTATTCGTGCTCAGAAAGTATATAAGCAAAGTGATTTCATGGGAAAGTTAGTTATCCTCTCATTATTAGACCATACCAAGTATACCAAAATGTTTATAATGAACACATTTGAGTGTACCAAACATCGTATAGGAACAGCAAGAAAATGGCATGCATCTCATAAAGGGTTGGCATTTCCAGAGAAGAAAGTATTCGTCCGATCTAGTCTTGATCAAACAAAGTGTAAACATTTCTTAGACTTTATATTTACAAGCGGTATTTTGCATGATGTTGCTTATGGAATAACCAAATTAAAATACGACAGCGGTGAAGAATAAAAGATAGTGCATGCAATACTGACGACAAAGTATAGCCACGCTATCATGTTCTATCAAAAAAGTTGTAGTGAAAACAATTATATACCATTATCTGATTCAAGTTTGAGGAAAATATTGCATGCAATAAAACCTTCAAGTCGAAAAAGCTTAGCTGGATTAGATGATGTTACTGCTTTAGGGATGAATGGTTTTCAAACATTACAAAAATTGGCACAAAGATTTAGTTCTAAATCTCTCAAAGCTGCCCTTGAAAAAGGAAAAAGGTATTTGAAAACAAGTTATCAAACCAATTTTAGTGTCAATGACTCAAACATTTCTTCTCATAGCTCAAAACATGCCTTATCAGATCCATCTGAAAAAAATCTTCAACCCAACACAGAGATATCAGAAGTGGTATGTGCCGATTGCTATGATTTGTGCAAAGCTATCAAGATGATCAAAGAACTAACAATTCAAAATTCTGACAATGCTGATTCTATTTATGATTTGGAAATTGCTGTAAAGGATGTATTCAACTACATAAAACACCTGATGAGAGATTCTCAACAGAAAAAAGCAAAAATCGAAGCTTTAAAGCAATTAAACGATGAAGCTGCTTTCTGGCTTAAAGATTTTTGTCAAAAAATTCTTCCGGTTCGATACAGAGAGGACCAAAGAGAGTATTTTGGCAAGAAAGGAATGAGTTTACAGGTGGATATATTCTTCATAAAAATAGCAGGAAAGTTATTCAAACGTGTTTACTTTACTTCAATGTATAGGTGTGATCAGGGAATAGGTGATGTTGTTTCGTTAGCCACTGCAATTTTAGACCAATTCAGAATTGATCAACCGCATATCAAGAAAATGTTTACCAAATCTGATAATGCCGGCTGCTATCAGGGAAATCTTTCAGCTGAAGCAATCTACAATGTATGCAAAGAGAGAGATATAAAGTTGCTGAGATATGATTATAATGAACCCTGTTGTGGAAAAGATCAATGTGACAAAGAGAGTGCAGTTGTAAAGACAATTTTAAGGAGTTACGTTGACTCTGGTAATAATCTTTTGACTGCTGAAGATATACACAAGGCTATGCATTATAGTTTTGGCGCTAAAGATGCAAAAGTAGCAGTTGCTCAAATTAGCAATGATAAAACTGTAGTTACTGGACCAAAGATTAAGAACATTAGCAACTATCACTCATTTGAGTTTGGTGAGAAAAGTATGAAGATGTGGCGTTATTTCAATATCGGTGAGGGAATTGAACAAGAGTATGGAAATCTCAAAATTCAACCCTCGATTAAGTTGTTGTTGCCATATAGCAAAACAGATAATTCAATTAAGCGTAACAAGTCACTTAAGGAAAAATAGAAAAGAAGTGACAGGCAATTATATTCATTAAGATTTTGCACTGAAATGAATTGTACTTTATCATTTGAAAGCGATGCTGAGTTAGAAGAACACATGCTATCCGGTCTTCATACAGTTCCAAAAATATTAACATCATTGGATAAAGTTCACAACTCGTTTGTTTATAAGATGAAAGTTACTTCACAACTAAATATGCCTATTTCTTCATCCTCTAACAGTGCTTCCGTAAAAGACAAACCACATTGCATGAACATTTTTTTATTGCAAGGTTGGGCATTACCAGTTCGAAGTTCTTTTAGATTTTCAAATCAGCAGAAAGAACTGTTGTATAAATACTTTATTTGTGGAGAAGAATCAGGTAATAAAATGAGCCCTGAGCAGGTTCACATGCAGCTGAGGAGAGAACTTCCGCCTGATCAATATGTAATTAGCCAACAGATAAGATCTTTATTTTCAAGGTAGGCATTGTTGCTATCAAAACTTTTGCAAATTAGATTATGTTTCTGACTGTTAAATAGTTCTTTTACAAATATGAAATTAGAATTTAGGTGAAAGTTATAATTTTGTGTGTTTGTTTACATATGTTTAAAAATATTTACAATTGATATTGTTATAGATTTAGTAACCTGAAAAGAAAAGGTAAGCTGGTAGAACCAACAACAGAAAATAATGAAAATAGTCAGGTTAACGATAACAAAGAAGTTTATGGCGAAAATGATGACTTTAATCTGACAGGAGACAATGAAGATGATAATAAATATGATGAAGACATCGCCAATCTTGCAAAAGAAATTTGTCTTGTATGGAAAGTGAATGATTGGGTTGCTGTTGCATATGAAAAACAATAGAATATTGGATATATTATTGAGGTAATATTATTCAAAGTATATATTAGTTTCAAGTTTATTTTGTTTTACAAAACAGTGCTCTAAAATAAAAGGAATATAAATAAAATGTAAAAATAGTTTCAGAATGACATTATATAAGACTTTACAAGTTTTATTGAATGTAAGCAAAATTAAACAAATCATAAACTCTTTATTATATTATTTTAAATGTTGCGCTAATACTTTTAGGTCTCTATAACTGGGATCAGAGTTAATTGTATGATTAACGGGCAAGAGAAGAATACTTTTCGCTGGCCAGTTACTACCGAGGAGATAAATAACCAAACTGATAAAATTATCTGTTTAGTAAATGCTCCTTTTCTAATCAGTGGTTGTGGCGATTATTCATTATCCGAAGAAGACTATAATACAGTCATATCATTATTCTTAGAGAAAATTACTGCAGCAGAGTAGAAATTATGTGTGATGTGGTGGATAATGTGTGTAAATGACTCTATTAATAAATGAAAAACTAATTTTTAAATGGAAAAACATTTAAACGTTTGATTTATGTTTTATTTAATTAGATATATAATTATCTTGATGTTAGATTTTTGTTCAGTTTTTAATTCATGTTATATAATGCGTGTGACAAAATCACACGAATTTTTTTTATTATTATGTTAGGACCTTTTTGTATTGACAGTTGGATATGTTTACATTTTTACAAAACTAAGCGCCGCTGCCGTAATGGTTCATTTTGTAAGTATACTATAACATTTTTTTCCAATTTCAAGCCTTAATATATTAATAGGCCTTTGGTATCACATAACTTTCTTTGCATTTTTAGACTCAATACCTTTGATAATTTCAAATCCTAAAAGAAAAATTGTGTGCAACACTTCTCCGCTAGAATTAACTCCGATTAAAAATTGACAAAACTGATTGATTTTGTACTTTTGAACTATGACAATTAGCCAACCGCACAGTGTCACGCAACTTTTTTATATTTTTTGGAGAGAGCTTTTGGGTTACGTCTGATATTAACTACAAAAGCTATGTGCAACTTTTTGCCTTGCCAAAAAAATGGGTTCAAAGGTGGCAAAAACTAAATTTCTAAAAATTTTTAAAAAAATCTCAAAAATTTAAGCCCAGATTCCGAGTGAACGAAAAATAAAAAAAAATTTTTTTTTTTCCCTAACAGGTTTTTTCTATATTCTGATCAATATATAAAAAATTCAAGCAATTTGGACGAGGTCACTTCCACAGTTTCAGGAATTTGCCTGATTCTTAGAAAAAATAGCTCTTAAATTCGCCTAAATATTTGGAGCAAGTAGCTAAAATTTCAAGTGTTTTTACTTTTTACTTAGTCATACTTTTTAAATAATTTAAAATTTTTGTCAGGGGGTAATAATCCCCCCATCCCTTGTGTCTGTGATGGGATAAGGGGCGGGACGGGTTTTAGATTTTTAATTAATGATTAATTGCCTGATTTCTAAGATTTTTTTTTATATATCTTTATTTCTTATTATACAACCACAGTTCCTGATGCAATAATACGAAATCTCAAAGAGCAACTCGCAACAGTTTTTGCCATTTACTCGTGGGGGTGCGTCAGACGAAGTCTTAATCAGAGCGACCTAGATAGGAAGAAAAAACGAAAGTAATCAGCAATGCAATTGTGATTCTGTAATAATGATAATATGTGAAACATTTCTTTTATACAGAATAATTTTTTTTAATAAGAAAATGTTATTTCAAACTTTAACTTACCTATTATTAGTAATTAAAAAGAAGAATAGACATACTTTCCTTCCAATCAAAATAAAAACCTAACTTCGTATGTTCTTAGTTTGGTTATTAGATTTATGATATTAATTATAAAATAATAAATGTTATGGTTCCTATCGTTGGCGTATTAAGACTTTTTAGGGCCCGGAGTCCTTTTTAACGTGCTACAGCATAAAAATGACTAAAACAGTAGAAAAAGAAAAAGGTCCGCTTAATAATTTCGGAATCCCGAAATTTTAGGGCTCTAGCCCCCTCCTCTTTAATCTACCACTGGTTCCTATAGGAACCAGTGCTGGATTAAGGGGGAAGGCTACGGCCGTATATATACGAATCTAAAATTTTCCTTCAGCATCCTATAAGAATCCTGTTAATCCTGCAAGATCTTTTAAAATATTCTTGTAGATCTTATATTATCTTATAAGAATTCCTTCAAATCCTACAAGATCCTTCAAAAGATTCTTGTAGGTCCTGCAGGGACTTGTGCATCTCATCCTATAGGATTCTTGCAGGATTTGTAAAATCAGTCGTCTAGTGTTGTGTTGAAATAAATATGAAAATATTTTGCCAGTATTTATACATTTTTTTATGTCGAGCATTAAAATAAATTTGGTTAACCAAAATAACCATTGAAAGTTTAGTTGAGAAACCATTGAAAGTTAAATACATACATACATATAGGGTAAAGTAGGGTAATTTCGGCAGGGAGATAATTTCGGCACCACTTCAAAAGACACCTAAAAATATTTATTTAATGAAATATCAAAACTATAATTGAGTATTATAGAAAGATAAACAGTTTTTCTAAAAATATTAGTTTAAACTTCTATTTTTACATTATAGGTACGTTATTTTATGATTATTAGGTTTTTCTTAACATTTTTTCCTTTTTGAAAATAGAGGATAAATGATTTTTTTCCGAAAATTTCTACCAATAATTTGTATTTATTTCATTCAAAAATATATACTGAACAAAATGTGAGCAACAATAAAATTAAACTCAAAGTATTTTACAAGATATAAGAGTTTCCCCTAGGACTGCTTTAAGGAGATAATTTCGGCTTATAAATAGTTCTTAATTTCGGCAGTGCCGAATTTGCCGACCTGTTGTTTCTCCAAAACTAAAATGGAAATAAACGTTTTAAATATTATGTATAGAAGAAATTGATTTTAGTAACTCAGATAATATTAAACTAATAACGAGCTAGTAAAAAAGTGAATTTAGTTAGTGACACTGTGAAACTTATCAAAATAATAGTTCCTCACAATATATTTTAAATTTATGTCATACACAAGTTGTGTATGACATAAATTTAAAATAATATATATAACAATTATAAATTTATTATATGCATATTGTTGTGTAACACAACAATATGCATATAATAAATTTATAATTGTTATATACAATAATTATTATTGTATATAACAAATCATTTATTAATTATATACATACTGTTGAATATTATTGAATAATATACATATAATAACAATAATAATATATATACATTTATATAAATATATATATATATATATAAATATATATATATATATATATATATATATATATATATATATATATATATATATATATATATATATATATATATATATATATGTATATATATATATATATATATATATATATATATATATATATATATAAATCGAAATATTCTGCTGCTAAACAATATAAAATACCAAGACAAACACTACATGACTATATAAAACGAGCACCTGTTGATAATTTTGTTAAAAAGTTACGTGCAGGACACCCAACAACACTCTCAGCTTTTCAAGAAAAAGAGCTCGTAGAAGTTCTTCTGACCATGTCACAGAGATTGTTTGGTTTGTCTCCAAAAGATGTAAAACAAATGGTATTTCAGTTTTGTGAAGAAAATAGAATTATTCACAAATTTAATTGTAAAACTAAGTCAGCAGGAAAAGAATGGTTTAGGGGTTTTTTGAAACGCCATAATGAACTCTCTGTCAGAGTTGCTGAGTCAACGTCATTGCATCGAGCCATTGGTTTTAATAGAATAAAAGTTAATTGTTTTTACGATGAACTAGAAAAAATAATGTTTAATGTTAATGGGATGCAGATTATTCCACCATCAAACTTATTCAACGTAGATGAATCTGGATTGTCTATTTGCCATAAACCAGGAAAAGTTGTTGCTCTTAAGGGAAAACACAGTGTTGGTGGCTTAACAAGCTCCGAAAGAGGTAAAACAATCACAATAGTTTGTTGCCAATCAGCAAGCGGGTTTTTTGTCCCTCCAATGTTGATCTATCCACGAATTCGAGTGAAACCTGAATTTTTAGATAAAGCCCCAATAGGTTCTATTTCTGGTGGCAGCAAAAATGGCTGGATAACAACTGAGTTGTTTGAAATATGGTTTGATCATTTTTTACAAGCAGTCCAGCCTCAGTCAAGAAACCAACCAGTTCTTCTAATTTTAGATGGACATTCAAGTCATAATAAAAATATTAGTGTTATTAAAAAAGCGCGCCACTCAAATGTTATTATTTTATCACTTCCATCCCACTGCACCCACAAACTGCAACCACTTGATGTTTCGTTTTATAAAAGCCTCAAAATATTCTATGATCAGGAGGTTAGTACTTGGCTTCGTCACCATCCTGGTCGTCCCGTAACTGAACTAGAGGTTGGTGAATTATTTGGAAAAGCCTATGGGAAAGCTGCAACTGTTCAAAATTGTCAGTCAGGGTTCAAAAAATGTGGAATATATCCATTTGATAGAAATGTGTTTACTGAAGAAGACTTTGCTGCAGCCAAGGCTACTGATCACTCGTATGTTGTCTCAAAAATTTCAAAACCAAATAATACCTCTGAAATGCACCCTACTCTCAACAATGGGTTAGACTCTGCTAAAAAATTAGATAATATTGATTTTGTTACAGATTGTGTTATTGACACTCAAAAAGGTAAATCGTCATAAATGTTGTATTATTTTTAACATCTTCTGGATTTTATTTAAAATACAAATATGATTTTTTTAAAATCAAGCAAAATATTAACTTGTTGTTTTATTAACCTAAAAAAAGGTTTCTTAAAGAAAGTTCAAATTTTTTAAAAACATTTTAACTATTTTTTATAATTTGCATGTTGCCTATTTTTATTCACCCTCTTTAGTTAAATAATTTTTATTTAGAATCTATTTCACCTAATTTATTATTTACACTTCAGAAGTCATCAGAATTAGCCACCTCACACGATGAAACCTCGCAACCTTATGGTGTTACATTTGGATCACTAGCTGGACTTGACATTAAAAATGCAAAGCGAACAGGTATAAAAAGGAGGGTAAATCATGCCGAAAAAATTACTGGTTCACCATATAAATCTCAGCTAGAGGAATCTTTAAACTTGAAATATAAGAACAGACAGCCACGTAAAAAGTGCATTAAAAAAAGTATATCTACTCATCAAAAGACGTGTTTGAAAAACCTTGATGCTAAAGGTGCGATTAATAAACAACTTTGTGCAAAGTGTCAATACAGCTATGGTGATCCTGTCGATCCTTATTTAAAAGATAATTGGGACAAATGCCTTAAATGCTGTAGATGGTGGCATGAAACATGTGCTGCTATATGTGGTGTTTATACTAAAAAAGTATTTACTTGTGATGACTGTACTGATTCTTAAAAAAAAAGTTATATGTCATATATTGATAAAATGTGTTTTAACTTTCTTAAATAAATCTCTTGTTAAAAAAATTTCCTTTGAAAAATTATGAACTACTTATGAGCTTTTTAACATAAATTCT
>NC_061161.1:43588370-43610870 GCF_022113875.1 Hydra vulgaris | reverse complement strand
TTTTTTTTAATCCCAAATACAATACAAATATAAAGATAAGTAATGATATAAAGTATGATGCCGCTTTTTAAACAAAAAGAAAAGTTAACGAAATAAAAATAAGAGAGGACAAAATAAAAATTAGAAATAAAATAATATTTGAGATACGTCATAATCAAGTAACTGTTTTTTTAAGATACTTTTAAAAGTTTGGATTGAAGCTGTAGTTTTACTATTATTTAGGAGAAATGAGTTCCGCAAATGTGGCCTTCAGTAAATTATTGAGAATTCAGATTGTTTTAACAAAGTTTTTGGTACCTGATAATTAAGCAATGAATGCTTTGTATGATATTTATGATCTATAATAAAGAAAAGGTCTTCAAAAATATTAGGTAGCATATGATATTTTAAACATGAATAAAAGAATATTATAGATATTTAATTGGTAAACATTCAGTACTCCAAGCTTACGAAGCAGTAGATTGGCACTGGCGTATTTATTAACATTTAATATAAGGCGGCTTGCCTGTTTTTGTTTTTTTTAAGATACAAGTTAGTCTTGACGGATAAGTGCTTGCCCAAGCAATGTTACAATAACTAATATAGCTATGAATAAATGAAAAGTTAATAGATTTTAAACAGTTTTTATCCAACATATATCTAGTTTTATACATGATTCCAATAGTTTTTGAAATTTTATTTTCTATTAGATTATTATGCTCTTTCCAATTTATTTGCTCATTGATTAAAACGCCTAAGAATTTAACGCAGTATGTCCGTTGTAACTTGGTTTTTTCTATTAAAATATCCGGGAGTTTTAAAGGCAGCGTTTCAGATTTAGAGGATTTACAAAACAGAGTATATTTGCTTTTAGTAGGATTCAGAGAGAGTTTGTTGGCTTTAAACCATTCATTAAGGTTATCAAGTTCACTATTCATAGTGGTAAAGATAGTCTTAATGTTAGAGTGAGTATAAAAAACTTGAGTGTCATCAGCAAAAAGATAAAAGTTTAGTATACTAGATGATAAGTAAATATCATTGATATGAATAATAAACAACAAAGGCCCTAAAAAAGATCCCTGTGGAACTCCGCAGGTAATGTTTTCTAATTTAGTGTAGGTTTTGTCATAAGATACGCATTGTTTGCGATTTTTTAGATAGGATCAAAACCACTTAAAATTATTATTTTTGATTCCATAAATTTCAATTTTGTAAAGAAGAATATCATGGTCCACAGTATCAAAGGCCTTAGAGAGGTCAATAAACAATCCAAGAGTATATTGGTTGTTTTCAAACCCATTTAATATTTCTTTAACTAATTTAATTACTGCATGTTCTGTCGAGTGTCCTTTTCTAAATCCGTACTGATTATTATTAAAAACTTTGTAAGTTGTGAGATAGTTTTAAAGCCTATTATACATTATTTGCTCTAGAATTTTAGAAAAACATGGGAGTATTGAAATAGGTCTGTAATTAGATAACTTTGAGATATCACCATCCTTAAATATTGGAACTACTCTCGCTAGCTTCAAGAGATCAGGAAAAACGCCATTTTGAAATGAAAGATTAAAAATAATAAGTAAGGGGTTCTGAATAATATCAAAAACTTCATTAACAACCTTAGGGCTTATACCATCAAGGCCTGCGCTTTTGTTTGGTTTTATCATATTAAAAGCAAACCGAAGTTCATCAGGCGATACCTCAAGCTCATCCATTACATAGTCCTTTTCTTTTAAATATGATTTAAAATTTTTTTTTTCTGGAGTTACTTTGTTTGCTAGGTTTTTACCTACGTTTATAAAAAAGTTATTAAAACTGTTTGCAATATCTTTTTTTTCACTATATATATATATATATATATATATATATATATATATATATATATATATATATATATATATATATATATATATATATATATATATATATATATATATATATATATATATATATATATATATATATATATATACACATATATATATAGTATATTTATATATATATATATATACACATATATATATAGTTGGATATTTATATGTAAGTAACGAAAATAGCAAACTTAAGTGTTTTAAATTAATAATTTTTTGCGGAAATTCGATAGAGTTTTATTTATTTTATACTTCGTTAAAAACTATTTGCGGTTTCATAAAATTTATTTTTCTTCTTTTTTTAAAGCACGCACGTATTGTATTATGTTTGTAAACAATATTTCACTTCGTAGTTTCGTAGTCTTTGGGGTCATCCATAAATTACGTCACGCATTTTTGACATATTTTGACCTCCCCCCTCCCCCTCGTCACAAAATTGTAACACTTAAGAAACAAGTTTTGTATGAGTCGTCACAAAACTACCAACCCCCTCCCCCTTGTAGCGTGACGTAATTTATGGACGACCCCTTTAGTAAAGCCTCTTTACTGCTTTTAACATTTAAAACGCCAAAAAATCAAATTTATAAGCGGCTAATAAATATTTCTTAAAATGTACTTTTTAATTCGTCCTATTTACTTTTGTAGAATGACATAATGTAGTTAAAATAGATTAAAGTGAACGATAAGCACGTTTTACTAATTGTATAAATATTGTTAATAAGTTTTTATTTTGTGCAAATTTAAATAGTTTAGTACTTTAATAAAGTGTTATTAATTTATTGCTTTAATAAAGTGTTATTAATTTATTTACTTTATATGTCTCGTAATGATAATATGAACAAAGTATTTAGTTTAAAAAAATAAAAATGCCAAAATAAAAAAAAGGCCCTTTACGCGATCGAAAAGTGAAGAGAATTATAGAGGTTGCCCTTGTGATTTAGTTACTTGTGCTTGGATCCGTTAACGGATCCAAGCACATACAGACAATTAATTCAGTTTTATTACTTCCTAGATTGTTTTGACATTGAGCCAAACTTTTGGGCAATTGTTAAGCGTGTTTCATGTGTTTTAAAATTTATATATTTATCTGTCAATCCACGGTTGCCTTTAATAAACGATAAGTCTATTGAAACGAAAGTTAAAAATCTATTTGCAACTGTAAAAAACAATTGTAAACTGTAAAAAATCGTAAACATTCAAAAGCAAATATCAAACGAAATCTGGATTCTAAACTAGATAAACTTTTTGACATATCTGCTTGTTGCTGTTCATTGGACATTGTTTCATGTAACAATGTTTATGTAAAGTGCAAAAAAGAAAAATGCAAAACGGAACACATTATTTGCATATGCCCCAAAATAGCAAAGGTCCCAATAGAAGAGAGAGTTTATATACGAGACCAGCGTTTAAAAACAGGACCAAAGGTCTATATCAGATGTCTTCAGTAGATACGTCTGCTTTAAAATACAATAACAGGATACAATAAACAGAAGGAAGGAAATATATCACATCACAAACATATTAATAATGAGGTTTCAGGTTCATTACCAGATCCCCCAGAATGCATATCTAAAATTATAAAACCTCAGGTATTTTAATTTATATATTTAACACTTGTTAATAATAAAATCATTTATCATAAATATTTTTAATTTTTTACTTAGGGAACATAATGAATGGCAACCGAGTAAAAGACTCAGGCAGGTTATAGTATTCAAAAGTTTCCAAGATATGCTATGGAGCTGGTCAGAGGCGAATATTCTTCAAATCTCGGCGCAGCTCTTGGAAACGCTTTACTCCATGATATCAAGCATCTATTGTTACCGGAAGTTGACATCAATAATATTCTAATGGATAAGTGTAAATTAGTCAAAAGTAAAAGTAATTTCAAAAAATGCAGATTCAGAAGAAAAGACACAATTATTTTGTATTGGTTTAGATGAAAAGATAGATAGATAAGAACACGAAAATGTACTTAAAAGAAAATAATTCTAAAGAAAAAAATTTCATAATAAAATGTTTTGGTGCAGAGCATCACCTTCAAGTCTCACGGAATCTACTTGAAACAAAGAACAATACCCATTGGTGGTGCAACTGGGGGTGTTCTTGCTTTTGAGACATTTAGTGTACTTGAAGAATATGACAGCCTGGAGAGCATCCGTGCTATTCTTTTAGACAATACTGCATCAAACACAGGTTGGAGGAGTGGCTTGCTGCTAGAAGAGTTGATAGGAAGAAAACTTCACACTATAGGCTGTAGTCTTCATCAGAATGAACTTCCACTAAAAGCCCTTTTTAAAAAGTTAGATGGAAAAACAACCAGTCCACAAATTTTAGTGGACTAATTGGGAATAGATGCTCCGAAGAAATTCATAGACAACCTCAAGTAGAGTTTGAAGCAATTTAAACTTCTATCACTAAAGGATTTATTTCAGATGAGATATTAAAAGATATTAGTCATGATCAAAGGCTTCTTTACGAGTATTGTAAAGGTATTGGATTAGGTAAAGTAGACGACAAATGGGCTAATTGTAAAATAGGTCCACTGAATCATGCTCGATGGTTAACTCTTTCTATACGAATTCTTTGTTTATACACTCGAGATGTTTCTCCAAACGCAAGTCTGAAAAAGCTTACCCATTATATTGTTAAAGTTTATGCTCCATCATGGTTTCAAATAAAAAAATCTTCCAAACTGCAAGATTCCCCCCAGATTCTGTTTTTCACTATTAATCAATTGAATCTTATTAAGTTTGATGATGTAAAGAAGATTGTAAAAAAAAAACATTCAAGGTAATGCTTTCTGTTTGACACCTGCAAATTTTCTCTACGCAATTGTTAAAAATAATGATGAGCAGATCAGAACTTTTGGATTTAAGACAATACTTACTCTCAGAAAACAGTAAACTTTTAAAAATTAGTTTTCCTCTTTTTAATTTATCAGGTGTCTGTATATAAAGCTTTTTTAAAAAGTGTATTGTGCTAATTAAGTTTCAATTAAGTATAATCATTTTTTTTTGTTTTTAGCAAGTTTTTTTGAAAGTAACAATATTTTTATTTTCAGAAACAAAAGCAGTTATGGAATAGAAAAGAAAATTCCTCAAATAAATTGGAATGCTACGAGCTGGATGTCTCTTATTGATATTGCTGATCTTGCTTATATCGAAATAGAGCCACCAACTACAAAAGATTTTTCTGATGAAGATATTTACACATTCATTAAAAGTAAAATAAAGCCTAATATTCAAGACCTCCCCTCTCATTCGCAGAGCGTTGAGAGGTGTGTCAAATTAGTTTCTGAAGCTTCTAACACAGTAAAGGGATTTGAAGCCAGGTATAAAACTATACTAACAAAACTACTTAGCAGAAAAATGCGTCAAAGGTTTATCTCAAAAGGACATTATTCTCAGTCGTACGCTAATTTATTTGCTTAACTTGCTTGTTACATTCTTGAAATAATTTTTTTTTAGTTTATTATTGCTTTTTAAATGACTTATTAAACTAATAATGATTGTTTATTGAATTTAATTAGCATTAATATTTAATTTGATAATCTATGTAACTCAATAAAAAAAAATTTTCCTTAAATATAAATTGGAATAGTGACATTTTTGCATAATAAAACGAAACGATAAACCGTATCAATAAATTTAAATACAATATTTGAGTTTTTCCTTGGTGTGTCAAACTCTTTTTGAATAAAATTTAATGTCAACGTATTGAAAAATATGAAACCACAAGCAAAAAGTTAATATTTTTATTAAAAATGTTGATGAGGGTACTTTCTGATTTCGATCGCTAATTCGCAAGCCACCTTTTGACTAAATACTTTCAACTTTTCATTTTTTTGTTTTATATATGTAAATACACATTTCAGTACCTTAGCCGTTACGAAATTAAAAAAAGAGTGAAAAATCGACCTACCCTAATATATATATATATATATATATATATATATATATATATATATATATATATATATATATATATATATATATATATATATATATATATATATATATATATATATATATATATAACAATAATTTTAAATGTATTCAATAAAGTGCTGAATGTTCTTAAAAGAACAGAGCAATAAATTAGTAGAAATTATAGAAGGTAGTATTCGATAGATAGTAGTATTCGATATACATATATATCGAATAATAATATTCGATATATATGTATATTAACATATTTAAAAACAAACACATTTGGAAAACATCAATTTGAAATTTTCCGTAATTGGTATAAGTTGTTCCAAGGGAGTCAAAATATTTTGGGGAGTTGATTTGTTTTGCCGACAGGGGTTAATTTATTTCAAGGGGAGTTAATCTATTTCGAAATAGATTAACTCCCCGGATAAAGTTTTACGTTACGGGAGTTAATTTTGTTATGGGGGTTAATGTATTTCATGACACCGGCAGCAGATTTTCCAGAAATTTTCCGTTTTTTAACAGAAAAATTAGTCACTTGTTAACGGAAATATCCGTTTAAATTTATTATGATGATATATATTTTCCGTAATTTATACGGTATTTTTAATAGTGCGATATTTTTTTAACAGTGCAATAATACTATTACTTTTTTCCGAAAATTTAGAGTTATGTAATGCTAAATAAATGTATATAAAGAAATAATGTCTAACAATACTTAACAATATTCAATAAACATAAGATGGAAAATGTTTACAAGAATTTGAAACACTAATGAGAACATTTTTTAATTTATTTAAGTTTAAGTTTTTTTTTAAGTTTAGCTATTTCACCGTTTAAAATGTTTACAATTTACAAAAATATAAAAAAAGTATACCACAGGCTGGAGCAAAAAGAAGGCATAAATTAGTCTTATCACAGAGCCCAAATAAAAATAACAATATTCAATAAATAAACAATAACAATTACTTAAAAAACGTCGTTTGATTAATTTAATATTTTTAAGACCGATATTAGTGATGATTTCTGATATACATTAACATATAAAACATCTAAGTTTTTTCTCACGATCGACCAAATATTTAAAATTTAAAGAAATTATTTGGAAAAATCTTAAAATTCATATAGTTGGAGTGATGTTTATGAATGTCAAATACAAACGAAGCGTGTAATTTTTAAACAAATTTTAAGAGATTTTCAATGAAGCGTGTCCATTTAAAAAAATAAAAAACAAAAACATTTGCTAATCCATTGGACGCTTAAAACACTTATAAAATGCTCTAAAATCAAACAAAAATTATGAATGAATTTCTCTCAAAACTAAAACCCAGTTGATGGTCTATGATCTAAAATTGATCTAAAAAATTTGTTTATTGAATTATATATTTTTAAAGTTTTTTTAAAAGATTGATATAAAAGTATTTTTTTGTTTTATCTATTTTTTGTTCAGAATAATTTTTTATTTAGAACAGAATACATCAGAATTTTTGATATTAGTTCTTTTTGATTGTGAAGTTTTTTTTTTATTTTTTCAATTAAATCATTGATTAATGACAGTGCCGGATCAAGGGGGAAGGGCTATAGCCCCGGTCCCGCAAATTTAGGGGCCCCCAAAAGCTTTAAAGGACCTTTTTTTTTTAGTATTTTTAGGCTCTGGCCCATAAAAAAGCCCCCAAAAACAAAAATAGACCCGGGCCCCAAGAAGTCTTAATCCGCCACTGGTTATTGATCATGATTTTTTAGAATTAAACTTATACTTTTAAGTGTATCTAAGGAGTTTAAAATACATTTTAAAAATGTTGGATTTGATCTTGCTAATAAAATTACACCATTTTATATTTCTTTCAAATTCTAAAACCGTCAGAGAAAACATCATTGTATGTTTTTGACTTTTTCTTTCGGACAATTAAAAACTTTTATTACGCATGCTCACGTGATTATTTTTTCCTTTTCTATCCCGTTCCCGTTGAAAAACGGATGAGTGGAAACTCGCCTTAAATTAAAAAAAAAAACAAAAAAAAACAAATCGGTATTTAATGATGTAGCCAGTAAAATGCTTATTTCAAATTAAGTAACATCCGCTGGGCGTCTTAAGGACGTTCCACGTGGAAAAACATCTATACGATGTCTTATAGTTCCACTACATCGTATATTTGTTCCATGAACGTCTGTGTCCGCTAAGTAGACTGTTATTTTATAAAGTGAAACTTTCCTTAGATCAAGGGATTTTTCCTAATGTACTAAAATTAGAAAAAAAACTTCCAATTTACAAAAATGACGATTGATAATTTTTATGGGGCACATTTGGACGTACTGCGCGTCTCCTAATAATCTTATATGCAAATTAATTTATTAAAATTTAAAAACTAAACAAAACTTTAAAATGGTGCGCAACTATAAAAAGAAATGTGAGAGATAAAATCAAATGTATTCTGAATAAAGTTGTTACATCAAGGATATTTACTAATAGTAATTGGTACTAATTTGTAGTAAACATCTGTCAAAATCAATAATAGTAAAATGATAATAATATTAATTATAATACCAAGTAGGAGGAAATAAAAATATTAGTAGTGATAATAGCTATTAAGGGGTTGTCCATAAATTACGTCACGCAATTTTTGACCGTTTTCGACCCCCCCCCTCGTCACAAAATCGTAACACTTAAGAAGCGCGTTTTGAATGAGCCATCACAAAATCACCAATCCCCCCTCCCCTTATAGCGTGACGTAATTTATGGACGACCCCTAAATGTAATTGTAAAGATTATAAAAAGTATATACTATACGATAATAATGATAATAGTAATAATAACAATAAAAATAATAACAACAATAATAATAATAGCAATAATAGCAACAACAAAAATAATATAACAAAAACAGTAATATAAAAATAATTATAACAATATTAACAACGCTAAGAATGATAATATTTATCATGATAAAAATAAAGTAACAATAACAATAATAGTGATGAAGAAAATGTTAATAAAAATATTTCAAATTAATAAAGATAAGTTGTAGAAAAATATAAGATTTATAAACAATATTTTATAAACAATTGAGCAGTTTTAAATTTTGAGAAGGGTTTAAAAGATTTTAGTTGGGAAAGGAGATTGTTCCATGTTTGTATGCTTTTATATTGAATGGATTCATAGCCGTAATGAACAGTTCGATATTTAGGTACAGATAACTTATAGCTGCAAGCAGATCGTAGAATATATTTACAATTTTCCCTATAATTAAAAAAAGTTGATAAATGCAAGACGTAGGTTATTGGGATTTTGGTTCCAAACAAATAGACAATTTGATAGCTGAATAAAATCACTTGTTTTATAAACGAAGAAAATTTAAAAATTGCAACAAAACATGTTTTTAATAAAATAATGAAACCATAGGCGTAATAATGGCAGACGTTTAAGGCATTGTTATAGATCTGAGGCGCCGCGAGTAAACAAAAACCTATGCGAGCTATAATTTTTAGCGTCTTTTTTCTGAATAATTTTAAAAAGTATACCGACGTTTTTCCGATATTTACGCTTTTTTAACTACTTTTTTTAAAAAGTGTGAACTTTTTTTTAACTTTTTTTAAAACAACTAAAACTTTTTTTTTTAATTAATGCATTTTAGTTAATCAGAAATAGTTTTAAAATTAAAAAATCTGTTTTAAAATGTCAAGTTTCATACGTGAGCACTTTTTAATAAGAACTTATTATTAATAAAACGTTTTTATTAATAAATTAATAAAAAATCATATTTTTGTTAAAAAATGATATGTAGTTTGCAAGAATGAATATTGGAAAGTGAAACAAATTTTCTAGATGTTCTAGGTAAAACTGTAGATCATTTAAAGATCGAACCATAAATTACTTGTGGTCTCTATTCCCTACACTTAGTTTTCACTATTATTTTAAGTATTTAAATTTCTCATTTTTGTCGGAAATTTTGTCTCACTTACAATTTTGTTTTGATATTTTTCTCTAATTAACTTTTTTTTTCTATGTAAAGATTTCGCTTAAGTTTATAGATCATATAATGAAAAGGTTTTATTTATTTAAAAACTTTTTAGAGTTTTTAGGTGTTATGGAATGTTTAAATATTTTTTAGGCTAGGCGAGACTATTGCTATTTTGACGCAAAATCAAGTTGAAAATAATTATTATCTTTTTTTTATTGTTTTGCTATTGTTACTTGTAACAATTAATAGCGCGGATATCTTGGCTTTTAAAACATACTTTAAACGTTCTTGATGAAACTAAGAAAAGCTGCAGGTGTATTTTGGTTTTCTAAAAGTACATTGGCTTACAGAACAAAAAATGCTTAGAAATAATAAAAAATTAAAAAGTAATAACTATTCCACCAAGTATTATATTTCCACATTCAAACTTGGTTGAATGTAAGAACTTTATTATTAACTTTTTCGATTGGATTACAAGAAAACTTTATTCACATTTATCTCAATTTGTTTTACATTCATACTCTTTACTTTTTTATTTTTTAAAGTTAATTTTTTATTTTTGTTCATTTTTTACTCTATTTACTAAGGTTTAATAAATTCTCCTGCAATACAGTTATCCCCAGTGGGCATGTGTCGTCCGGGAGACGCCCGTTGGACGTCTTACGGACGTGTGAACGTTGTGGCACTCCACTTGTTACCTCCTTCTATTCTGATTTATAAGTCCCAAAAACAACTCTTTGAGCTCTATTACTAAGATATGCTTTAAACCACCTCATCAAAATTACATTTTTATAATATGCTTTTAATTTTATTAACAATCTTTTGTGTGCTACTGTATCAAAAGCTTTGGGAAAGTCTATGTCTAAAAAGAGCTATGTCTATAGAAAAACCGAAGATTATGTAATTAAATCTAAAGACTTTAATAAGTTTGCACAGCAGTTTTTTATTCCGAATAAAATCATACTGAGAATCTGATATTAGTTTATTTTCAATGAGATGTACCATAACAGCAGACGTTAAGAATACAGGACGATAGTTTTTTGCTTTAAGTTTGTCTCCTTTCTCGAATAAATGAATTATTAGCACTCAAGCATTCTTTCGGAATTATGGCATTTTTAAGTACAATCTATTAAAAATATTTGTCAATGGAATAGTTCCATTGGAATTGCGGTACTATTAGAACATTCCATCAAAAACTCTCAGTGCGCTTTGTCCTCTCCAGTAGACTTTTTAACAATCAACTTTCTTAACTTTCTAAAAGCGGCGTCATTGATTATTTTTGGGTTCGCAATTGGTTTAGCAATTAAATTATTATACATTTGTTTTAAACTTATAAAAAATTGGTTATTTGTTGTTTTCCTTTTTGAAAAACTGAATGAAAAAATTTATTTAGTAGTGAATGTAGTAGTTATTTGAAATATCTGATTCTTTTATTGATATTGATCCACCTTCCATTTCAAGTGCACATATCTTCTAATTGATTTAAGTTTTACTGTTTATATATTGATGTATCAGTTTTGGACTTATGTGATTTTTTAATCATTTCATATTCATACTCTCAAATTGTAGATTATACAGTTTTTTTCGAAACTTTGTTAATAATTTTTTATTACCTTATGTTTTTGTATTACCTAGTTTATGGTCTCCAAATTAGGAGTTCTTGCAACTTATCCACAATTTTATTTTCAGTCTTATAAATGCTGCTAATTTTTTATTAGACCAAGGTGTTTTTTTAATTTTTTTAATTTTATTTATATTTATTTTTAGATTACACGCCATTTTGTAATGTTGTAACCATTTATTGTAATACTGATCACGTGATACCATTTATTGTAATACTTGTCTGCGTTAAGGTTTTCAAAAAGCTTTTCCCAGTTAGTTTTCAAATTTTTAAAATCAAATTTCAATATTTTAAAATTAAATTCATTTTTATATAATAAACAAATAAAAAAGCAAAAACATATATAAAGTTTTTAGGAATACCTATTAGCCAAAATTTTTCTTGGCTTCCCCATATTTAATACTTACAAACAAAAGTTAGCAAAACCATTGGCCTGATGTACCGAGTTAATATGTAAACACAATTTACTTTAAATATTAATATAAAATATACCTTTCTTAAATTCATTGTTTCATATTTATGCTAATATTACATGTGGTAGCACTCTTAAAAGTTTTTTAGGTTTTATTGGTCACTTATCAACAAAAAATTTTAATATTATTAATGGGTAATGAAACGATATATTAATGAAAAGTATATTAATTTTAGATTCTATTTGCACTATCTGAATGGTATAAATAGAATTATAGTTTTGCTGAAAACGTTATCTAATTTTTAGTTTTAAGCCCGGTTGAACGATTTCATTGTCGCCTTTTTGACGACAATGAAAATTTTTGTTTTTACACAAACTAATCAAGCGTGGATAATCTAAAGTATAAAAACGATTAAAAAAAAATGCTGCAAACAGTAATAAATTTGTTAAAAAAAGGGGTTGTGTTAAAAAATGAATGTGATAACTTCAAACCTATTCTTTTTTATTCTTGCAACAGTCGTAAAATCTGCAAAAGTAAAAAACAATGATATCCTTACGGGTTATCAAAAGATTGTCGAAGTTATTAAACTTTCAAATAAACCCTTTGTGAGTGACATCAGTGAAAAAGACGATCTTGTTAATTGGTTTTCTAGTGAATCTTCATCAATATGGGAGCAAGTGCAAAGTTTTACAGATGAAGTCATTACTCCGTTAAATTTTACCTCCACACTTATCAGGTTAGCCACTACTTTCAATAAGTTTCCCTGTTTCATTAACAACCATAGACGGTTCTACGAATAAAATGAGGGGGATGGGGGTGAATTCTTATAAAGTACAGACTAACTAAAAAAAAAAAAATGTTCTCAATACTAAAATTCACCCAACTGAAATGTGTCAAATAACCAATTAGCCGTCACCCCTCCCCTTTCACACACACACACATACACGCATCCGTAAAATTGCCTCCGTTAATAACTATGAGCAGCCGTGGCGCTGTAATAGCGCACTTGCCTCAGAAACAAAGGATCCGTAATTAAACGCCACCTGAATAAGTTTTGCGACATCGGTTAGGAAAGAGGCGTGAACTTTTCAATTAAATGCTTGTCCGTGGTGCTCTGTGATAAGACCCTATGGACTTCTTAGGGCATGCCCTAAGAATGCCCGGGCACCTAAATAAAAATTAAAAAAAACTATAATCCTTAAAAACTTTGTATAGCACTTTTTTAATAGTTTAATTGCACTTTTTAGTTATAGTTTTATTATAAAAAAAAAAAAAAAAACTAAAAGATTTTGCGCAGTTGAAATGCACATTATATTCTCGCAAAAGAAAACAGTTTAAAAAAAAAGACTAAATCTACTCAACTGTACTTTCTTTGAAAATTAGGCTAGATCACTGGTTAGGGATAAAATTCGGAACGAATATTTATAAAACTGGTTGTTTATGGTAGGGTGTTTTCCCTGCTTGTTGTATGTATATATTGTATGTATACTTTTTGACTGCAATTATATAATTATAATAATAGCAATAATAATAATAATAGTAATAATAATAACAATTTTTTGA
Organism: Hydra vulgaris; assembly: GCF_022113875.1. Taxonomy (NCBI): domain Eukaryota; kingdom Metazoa; phylum Cnidaria; class Hydrozoa; order Anthoathecata; family Hydridae; genus Hydra; species Hydra vulgaris. The sequence goes on along the minus strand of NC_061161.1, from coordinate 43,597,529 downwards.
AGTTTGAAATAATAAGTATTTTATTTCCTAATAAAGATAAAAAAATTGTATTTCAAAAAAAATTAAAAAATGATTTTTACTTTTTACTGTCATTCAAAAAATAGCATATCTTTCTGGCAAACTAAAGTTGAACTAGGGTAATTTTGGGAGGAATTTTGGTATCATTTTAATTCTTAATTGGTATTATTTTAATGTTAACTCTTATTTTAATCAAGCTTCCTGGTTTACTTTAATTTAAAATAATTAAAAAAAAATTAAATTAAGGTTAAAAATATGAATAAAGAGATTTAAAAATGGGTTCAATAATATTCAAACCCAATTTTGGTTTCCGTGCTGGTCGTTTCAGGAAAAAATCTCCCCGAGAAAATCCCCCGGAAAAAATCCCCCTGAGCAGGAAATAATCACCCGCAAAAATATTTTTTTTTAACTTTTTTGAAATTGATAGACTGCATGCCAAACCATAACTCAATAGTCAATAAATGTACACACCTTGCATGTTCTACTATTTGTCCGTCGATTTATAAAAAATAAAAGATTAAGGTTTTGTTTGTAACATAATATGTATGTATAAAATATTTGTATTATAAACTACTATATGGATATGTCGTTTATTGTATGCGTTGTAAAAAAAAAATTTTATGGGAGTTTTTCCGGGGAATTTTCTCCAGGGGTTTTTTTTCCTGCTACCTTAATTAAAATAACAGTTAATTTTTATTATATTTGTAGAGTCATTTTGGTTCATTAAGTATTAACCGAGTCTTTCACATTTAATGTGGAACGCTTTTTTTACTTTTAATTTATGGTTAGTGTAAACAATATGTGAAAAAATCCCTCAAATTAATGCGTAACGCTTTCTTTTACTGTTCTCTGTCCGGCAGGCGAGGCTGAAAACATTTAAAATGTCCGGTTTTTTTTAATATTTTAGATTTTTTTTTTTTCATGATTTATTTTTTAAGTATATTTTCATATTTAAACTTAGTTATTCATAAAACTGTATAATTTTTAAAGTTTTTTGACGTTTTTTTTTTTAATTAAAATGTCAGGCTGTACTTATAACTCTGCGCATTTCGCTTTTGCAATTTCATTAAAATGTTTATTTTGTCTTTAATGTCATAATTTCTTAATTCATTTAATTGTCAAACAGTTTGAGAAACAAAAATCGAAACTATAAAAGTTATAACATAATTTCAATCCATTTAAAACTGTTCTCAAAACAGTTTTAAATGAAGTGAAATACTGAATTTTTAAATACCCCCTTCCCCCCCCCTCCTTCCTAAAAAAAAAAACAACAACTTTTTTTTACAATATAAAAGTTTATGGAAAAAAAAAAAAAAAAGATGCAGAATTTTTTTTTTTTTATTTTTTTTTTTATTTATTTGAGATTTCATGCTATATTTTTCTATACAATGTTTTTATATTTGGCTTAGCATAGGAACAGCCACAAATAGTCATTAAGAATAATCCAAAGTACATTTTTGCGTACCGAAGTACTACTCAAGCGCTGAGTTGGTGGTGGCGGGATTTGAACTCGTATCGTTCAACAGTCCGGGTTTTAAATTTTCCTTTAACGCTCTAACCATCTGAGCTATCCCGCCACAAAAGGTACAGGAGCTATCCCGCGCAGAAGGTACCTTAAAAACTTTATACGACCTAAAAGCTCTTTGTTTGCTGCACAGGATCCCAGTTTATAAAACGTCTTCGAATATATATGTTAATATTAATTTTAATTAACAACTTGGCCCAGAGGTTAATGCTATGGACTGAGGGGACGGAGACCGATGCTCGTTTTCCGGTTGAGTCATAATGTGCTGTTCTTTATTTTAATGACAAATCAAACGAATCAAATAAAATAAACTATACTTAAGGTAGATGTTTTTTAACTTATTAGCCTCGTAGGAGACCCCAGCTCTAAAGTAATTTTAATTAGTTTAGCGCTGCGCTCTCCTACAAAAAAACCCGGGAAAATGGTCACCCAAGTTCCATTTAGAATTTCTGTGCATTTATCATGGTTCCAAACATAACACAAGTCACAGTACACCCATTCTTCTCCCTGACCTCAATAAATACCACACTTAAGACACACAGTATCACCATCTTAATCACTGTCCCTATCATCTCCTGCTGGGAGATTCCTTTTTTTTTTCATGGTCTTTTTTCTTCGAGCGTTATCTTTTTTTGCTGCTTCTTTTCTCAGTCGCTTCAAATATTCATTACCTTTTCATTACCTAATCCGACCCAAAATGCCCAGATGTTTGCGCAAATCTGGGCAGCAGTTCTTTTTAGAAAAAAGTCTCTAACAGAAAACTTTCCTGAGAATGAAGTAGACAACGGTGTCTGTAGTCTTTCTGCAGGTGCTGAAGATAAAGGTGATGATTCTGTTGATGATGCTGCTGTTGACAATGATGTTGACAGCAATACACATATTGATGTTGAGGCAGATGCATTGTGAGCACTAGTGCTGGAATGTACTTGTAATAATGTTTAGATGCCTTGTTGGCAGACATCTGCTAACATTTGACAGATTTGTAGGCTTTTGTCATTGTCTGGTTAGTTGCATAGGAAATCCTGCTTCCTTCTTATTTCTTTTTTCAATAAGCTCTATTATCCAAACTAAGGTAATGTGGAGTAACATTGAAACATCTTTAGAAAACAATATTTTTTAGCTGTAACAAACTAAACTTGATATGCACTATTTTTATGTGTTTACCAACGATAATGCAGCCATAAACTGATGAAGATTTTAATAAGTTATTTAATATTATTAATAGATAATTATTTTTATTTTTGGATTTCAACTGTCAATGTTACCCTTATATATGGCAACATTGATAGTAGTGTTTTATGCTGTAAATGGTAAAGTTACATTATGAGGGGTAACATCTTTGAATATTGATAAACAAAATATAGAAAACATTTTTAATATTTATTAGCAAACCTAAATTTTTGTTTTAAAAATAAGCAGCGTTAGAAAGTTATAAAATCGCAATCAAAATGTAATATTACATTATTTTTTGAAAGAAATCAATTTGCTTTAGTGCTGATAGTGTCTACTTAAAAATGTAAAAAAATATTTAATTTTTAATAAAAAATTTTTTCTCTAAGAATTATCAAACTATTAAGCTGTGCATCACATTAATCAAAGCCATCTTTAGAAAATGCGAGGCCTGGAGCAAAACATTTTTGCGAGGCCTTCTTGAAAGTCGTCATCAAAAGAGTAAATACTCTATCTATCGATGACCAACATTTCGAAACTAACTCAGACCATAGAAAATTATATTAATCAAAATGGCTTCAAACAATATATTAAAGAAAGAAAATAGTGCAAAACCGTTTAGTATGTGTACTTGTAATTGTCAGGGACTTAAATCAAATATTCAACATACTGAGACTTTAATAACTTCTCATGATATAACGTTTCTATGCGAACACTGGGTATCAAAACTCGAATATTCTATAATCAAAAATATTTGCAAAAACTCCCACTCATTACTTTTCAGCCAGGCAAATAAACACGAACAGGGTCGACCTTTTGGTGGAAATGCTTTTTTTATACGAAAAAATAAATTTCAAAATATCATACCTCTGTACGAAGATGATAATATATTTGCAATAAAGTTACAAAAAAATAAAATTAATATTATTGTAATTGGCATACGTCTAACCTCATCACAAAACAATCAGTCGTCGAATTGGAGAAATACAAAAGTCAATTAGACATAAAAATTAGACTAAAAGGAATTATGAATAGTCATGCGGATACTGGTAAGATAATTATACTTGGAGATTTCCAATCGTTTTCTTACGGAATATACGATCTACTAGAAAGATCTAGCCCCAAGAGAAACAATGTGTCTAAGGTTTTATCGGAATTTATTGATTCGAATGAACTAGAATTAGTCGACGTAACTAAAGGTTCTGGTCCTGCAATCACATATCGACATCTCACATTGCCAAACTCTTCTTACATCGATCATACAGCTATATCAAAGTATACATCTCTTCTCTTTTATAAATGCATTGTTATTTCTCCTTTCTTTCAAAATGTTAGCGATCATTTACCAATATCGATTTCATTTGAACTTGAAGGTCAAGATCATCAAGACAAAAGATCATCAAGACAAAAGATCATCAAGAAAATGTAAAAAAATTTAACAGAGGACTAGAGCCTTCCAAGTTATGTCTGGAATAATTACAACTTTATAAACTTATATAATGTTCACTTAAATTCGAGTTTTATTAATTTTAACCCTAGTGGTAATTTTGAGAATGAACTTACCCAAATTTATACGACTATAACTAACAGTGCAACATCAGCTCTTAGAGAACACCTAAAGTTAAAGAAACGATCTATACGTTCAAAATCTTGGTGGACTACTGAATTAACTCAAAGAAAAAAAGTTCTTTACTTCCATTTTCAGAAATGAAATGAAGTGGGATTCGTAAAAGACACTACTTCTTCTATTTTTAATTGCTACCTATTTGCTTGGAAGAATTTCCGCAAAGCCGTCAAAGCAGCCCAAAACAATATATCAACAATACATGAATCCTTTTTCATACTTTTAGAAGTATGAAAAAGGATTCAAATTCAAAACTTTTTACTATAAATAATAAAAAAGAAAAAGAATCCATCCAGTTTGCTACTATTTTTGAATCCAGTTTGCTACTATTTTTGAAAAACGGTTAATAATAGAGAATAACTGATGAAGTTACTAATCTTCGAATTCCACCTTGCTAAAATCCTGATGAGATTTTAATTGCTAATGAAAATATTAAAACAGCTATTTCTTCATACTAAACAGAATGAATATTGATAGTTGGGTATCAAATAGTGAAAACTCTGATTCAATCTGGAATCCGGTTAGCATATCCAAGATCTATTATCCAATTATATAAATCATTAGCAGTTAAACCACGGTTCCGACGTTAAACCACGGTCTAGAGCTCTGAGAAAATAAAGATTTAACAATGAAAAGATTTGACACATTTGGAAGGAACGCAGTTAAATCAATTTTTAATGTCTCCAAGTATAGTAAAAACTATATACACTCTCTATTTAAAATTAAGGAGACTTCAAATTATATACACCAAAACAAAATAAATCTATTTATCCGTCTTTTAAACAATAAAGTAACCTTTGAAATCATTAACTCCCAACTTAACTACTGTTCAGCTAAATTTTCTTTTTTAGATGATATAAAAGAATTATGTGATAATCATAAACTGAATATGAAAACCTTAATGCTGGTTAAAAAAAACTAAAACTTAAAGTCTTAGAGGATGTAATTCCTAAAGCTACTCTTCATATTTTGGTACACGCGGTTCAATGTTGGAATGTAAAAGAACAGCGAACAATTTTTAAAAAGACACTTGAAGAAAACATTCCTAAATAATACTTTTTTAATCTCTTTTTCTTAGTTTGTGGATTGACCTTGTAAATATATTTTACAGAGGGGGATTAATAAAATAATAATAATAATAATAGTTTCAAGCGATTTGACGAAGAAAAAGTTTTATCTCTTACAGTCTGAAAAGAGTTTGTGTAAATGCAAAACATTATTTAGTGTAATTTTGAGATGTTATTTTCGTGTAGGTTTATAAAAAGGACAAGTGCTTTATAAAACAACCTAGAATAATAACAATAAAGTTTGTTATTAAAGTTACTATAGGCCAAATATTAAAAAAATAAATAATAATTTTTGTCTTACAAGAAAAAAATGAATTAGAATAAAAAATAAATTTTTCTTTGTTGAGTTATTATTGAATAATCAGTTATAAATAATATACCATACATTTTTACAAAATAGTAATGTTATTTGCACATATTATGTTTTCGGCAATCAATATAATGGGTGCTCACGGGTAGGTAGATGTTATATAACAAGTGTTCACATCTGTAAATTAATAGACATTAGTTTTATAATAGAATCCTGGAAAATATTAATTAATAAAAACAACTTGCTTTTGTTAACCAATAAAAAATAATACAGTATTATTAATACTGTAAAAACAATTGTCCATGGTTAAATAATTTTTAAAACTGCGTCAAAAGGATAAAAACTTAGCTGTTAAAACTTAGACTTACCTTATATGAACTGTACCTTTCTCGCTTTCATTCCAGCAAAGTCATCAAAAATGCCATCAATATTAATTTTGGCTGTTGTGTCAAATTCAATTCATAACTTTGCTAGGGATGATAGCCTTTCTTGAACCATGAACGACCTTAATGTCTTGATAAGTTTCAAGCATAAAAAACTCCTTATGCGCTTGTCACAGTTACAGGTATAGTAAGTAAAATTATATACGCTATAAATGCATTCAGAAATGGCTTTTAAATCTTTATTTATTTTAAATGCATTCGGAAATGGGTTTTAAATAAAGCTCAAAATCTCCGCAGCTGTTTCTACCTCAGCCGGTAGAAGCTCTCGAAAAAGCTTAAGCTCACAAAAAAGGAAATTTCCACAAACATCCTTTTCTTCTTCAAAACATAGTAACGATTCTAGATCTTTACACTTTTGAAACAATTTATAAAATATAGAATTGTAAATAGTTATTTGTTCAATCCTTCTTTTCAAGGACTGTTATGCAGTATCTGCAATAACTAAAAAATACTCCACTTTAAACATTTGCTTGGGGGATCATGCCGTAGGATCATCTTCCCCCTCGAAGTCAAACATTCTTCTTTTCTTTCTTTACCTGGCTTAATTGAAATTTAGCTCTACACCAAAAGTTTCACTATATTCTATTGCTAACAACGTTGCCGTAACACTGCTTACTGCAAACAGTACATCATACCAAATACATCGGGCTAGTAAGAACTCATAACTACTTATTTTATTCATAAATAATGGAGTTTCACTATTGGATTTTGAATCTTCAGTGAACTTAACTAGTTTAACTAATGCAATATTATTTTTTTAATTTGATATGGTTGCGCTTTTACGCTTTCCAGTTTACTTTTCCAACGAGTGTCGCAAGACCTTTTTACAGTCAGATTTAGTACGTGTTGGTACATTTTGCTGCGTCCCAAATTAGGAGGTTGAGGCTATGGCTATCACAGGAGATGTAAAATGCCTTAGGATTTGTTTCTAAGATCCGTGTCTGTACTCCAGAGTGAGTACCTTTCATACTTGAACCTTTGTCATATCATTGTCCCCTGCAGTCCCTGATTTGCAATCCAGTTTCATCAACGTCTTGTAAATGAACATCAGTTAGATTTTTTCTTGTTGCTGCATTCATACTAATTTTTACAAATCATATGACCAAGAATAAATGCTCCTTCTGACTAAGATCCGGTGTGCAGTCTATTCATTTTTTAACTTTTTTTTTATTATTTTTATTTTACTTATGTAGCTTTTGAACTTTATTTTATATTCTTTCATTTGATTCGTTTTCATTTCTTCTTTTACTTTTTCTTCTTCTTTATTTTTGAAAAACAAAATGAAAATTTCGCCTGACCTATTAATTTTCTTTTAAGTTTTTCGCTCTTTAAAAAAATATTTTATAGCCATTAAACAAATAAGTTCTCTATTTATAATGTCATTGCAAGAAGAACTTCAATAGCTTCGAACAATGTTTTGCATTATTTTGTTCGCTATTATCACGTACGAATAATCTTGTTGATATGTTTTTTAATTATTAAATAATTGCACGAGTGATTAAATATTTTTGGGACGTATATTATTATTCTATTATTTTCATTTAACAAAAACTTTTTCTTTATTTTTTAAAAACAGTAATGCCTTTTATTTATTTTTAAACAAGAGTAAGGCGTTGCTGCGCGAGGCCTTACTCTCGTTAAAAATAAGTTAAAGTTTTATAGAGTAAAAATAAGTTAAAGTTTTATAAAGTATTCTATAACTCTAATTGAGAGTCGTCCTTAAAGTATGTTACGCTATTTTTTTCAATTTTCAACCCGCCCCCCCCCACCCCTCCTGTCACAAACAGTCACATATTTCTGCACCCCCTAAAAATGTCATATTTTTCTCCCCCCTCCCCCTTAAAAAAAAAAAATCATTACGGAATTTTCAACATTCTAACAACATAGTAATAACTATTTAACAGAATAAAAAAGATTCATTTTAACTAATTTGGAATACCTTCTTAATTTATTGAGAAAGATCGTCATAATAAAATCAAATAGTTCTTTCATTTGAACCTCATGTTTTTGATGGAACTGGAACACATTTGCTCTCATTTAGAGAAATTAAAAATATTGCATTTATGCCATAATATAAATTACTACTAACTTAGTTATACTGACCGCTAACTAGCTACTATCCTATTTAGACTTTTATTTGATAATAGTCTGTGTGTCCTTTAGGCTATTTAAAGCATGAGCTGTATAATTTAAATTTGGAATTTTAAATGGAGGATTTAATTAAGTAAATAAAACATATGATGAAATATATTATCCTTTATATTATTTATTTTTTTAAAGCTTATGACATTATATAAACACTAGAGTTTTAGTTATATTTACATTTAAGCAAGAATATATAACTAAATAAATATATAATATATGGTAAATAAGTTAAATAGACTTTTCTTAATTTAGTGATTTTGCATCGCTGTGCTTCAATGTCTTCAGAAACGTGAAAGCTGTTTTTGCAAACTTTTTAAACTATTTAAACCTATTTAAAATGCAAAATCATTAAATAAAAAAAAGTCTACTTAACGTAAAATCATTAAATAAAAAAAATCTATTTAACTATTAAAAAAAAAAAAAATCATTAAATAAAAAAATCATTAATTGCAAAATCATTAAATAAAAAAAAGTCTACTTAACGTAAAATCATTAAATAAAAAAAATCTATTTAACTATTAAATAAAAAAAAAAATCATTAAATAAAAAAATCATTAATTGCAAAATCATCATTAAATAAAAAAAATTAAATAAAAAAATACAAAATCATTAAATAAAAAAAAGTCTATTTAACTATTAAATAAAAAAAAGTCTTTTTCTTCGTAAATAAAAGTCTATTTAACCGGTGGAAAATCGGCTCGCGAATAGCTGGCTATAATCGTAACGATAAAGACAGCGATTTAGCCACGAGGATCGCTAGCTTTTTTAAGTAAGCGAAAAGCTATCGATATTTGTACAGATAAAGACAGCTATTTGGCTATGAGGACAGCTAGCTTAGTAAGATAAAGACCCACTGG
>NC_061161.1:43575870-43578370 GCF_022113875.1 Hydra vulgaris | reverse complement strand
GGCACGCCACTAAATACTTCAATCCATTCAGAAACAAATTCACCAAGAACTATTCTTTGTCTCCTATTACTTAGAAAAGCTTCCATCCATTTTAGAGCTAAGCCATTAATACCATATGCATTCAATTTAGCAAAGAGTCTCTTGTGAGGAACACTATCAAAAGCTTTATCAAAGTCTAGTATTACTACATTAACAGGTAAACCATTGCTGTTGCACGAGGAAATAAAGTCAAGAGTTTCTAGCAAATTTGTGGTACAAGATTTGCTTTTTACAAAACCATGCTGTTGGATTGTTAATAAATTGTTTTTGTAAAGATGTTTTTCAATTGTTTATCTTAGAATAGATTCTAATATTTTACAAGGAATAGAAGTAAATGAAATAGGGCGATAATTGCTGGCCACTGTTTTGTTACCTTTTTTATGTATCGGTGTTACATTTGCTGACTTGAATTGTATTGGTAGTTGACTGGTTTTAAGCAAAAAAAGAGTTAGGGGTAAAGTAAACGATATAGCACAATTCTTGAGGACTATTGAACAAAGTTTATCAGGTCCAGGTGATTTTTTGTCTTTTAGTGAGTTAAGTTTAGATAAAACTAACTCAAAGCTAATATCATCTGGTTCAATATCTTCAAATTTATATACATCATTTAATTCAATATGAAACAGTGGAAGGTCTCCTTTTTCTTCAATAGTCAAGGCATCCTGAAAATGTTTACTTTAGACAGTTCACTATTTTATTTGGTTCATGAGATAAATCACCATTAGGCATTCTTATGGTCTTTATTGGATCTTTTATTGAATTTGTACTGTTTAAATACTTGTATAAAAATTTAGGATTAAGTTTAGACCTTAACACTAGATTTTTTTCAAATAAAACTCGAGCATTGTAAATTTCTGTATTTAATAATTTGCATAGGTACTTATATTCTTTAATCAGGTTAATATCATTCGATCAGTGAAAAGAATTTATGTATCTTAAATTTCTTTTTCTTATTATTAATTGCTTGGTTTCATTATTAATCCAAGCAGTTGTTGAGCTTTTGATTTGTGAAATGTCTATGGTTGGAACAAACAAATTGCATGCTTCAGTGGTATAGTAAATTAATTTGTCGTACATGTCTTGCACTGTCTTGTTTTCGTACAACTTCACCCACTCGATATTGGACATAAAATGAGAAATTTTATCAAATTTAGCTTTGCTATACAAAAATTTAAAGTTACTACAGGCTAATCTTTTAACATTAATTTTTAGGAAAAATTTAAAGTAAATAATTAGATGACCTTTGTTTATGTCACCAAGCACAAAACCTGGGTCGACAGCACATACACTACCAGACTCTATTGTGAATATTAAATTTAAAACAATCGAGGGGGAGCCATTAATCAATTGAAAAATTGGTATGTTTGTATGTTAATAGAGAAAAGTATCCCTTAAAGTCTTATAGAATTTATGTTCTATGCCACTTTTAAACAGCCAACCAGGTATTTATCTTGGACAAAATAAACTACTGCCCAAACTTGTTCAATTTTGCTAATACTAAAATCAGTGTCGACCAGCTTATACGAGTCAATTGAATTTTTTATATATAAGCAGACACCGCCGCCTCTACGATCATTAATTCTATCACATCTGTATATATTGTAACCACGAATGTTTACAATTGAAGTTTTTTGAACCATGTTTCGCCTACTTCAACTATTTTTGGACAATGCAAACTAGTTACAACATTTAATTCATCTAATTTATTTTCTAGTGAGGTAGCATTCAGGTAAATATAATTAAGTTCTGTTATGCTTTCAGGTAATAAAGGTGCTTTAAGTTGAATTTTTATTTTTCTTGAACTTTTGCAATTGGTTACCACGGATGCTATATCGAAATGGAGAGTTTGTATCAAGATTTGCATTAAGCATGTTTCTTTCTTGTCTTAGCTGGAGATCAAGTTGTCTTTCGGCTTCAGTAAGATCTGGACTTATATAAATCTGTTTATGATCCATGCTGTTTCATAACTTCTTTGCTGCTAAAAGGACTGGATTTCTAATGGATGGTTCATCCAGCTCCACTAATATTGGACGAGGTTTTGTTTTGTCTTTTGATCTAAGTATTCTGGTATAAACTGGTTTAACTTCGACTTTGCCAATAAAATCAAAAACATCTGTTATCTTTTTTCAGATTCATTTCTCTTAATTAACAGATCCGTCTGAGTGATTCTGGAATTCCAAAAACAATTAGATTTCTTTTTCTCTTTCCTCTATCGTGCAGCTTTTTTATGGTTGCCTTAGCAACGACTAGTTGTTCAGGTGGCTTTTCACCACTTTTGCTTCCTTTTGTAATAATTTGCACCCATTCGTTTCCAATATTGGCTGAATTTACATTTTGCTTTGATTTACTTAAGTTATCTTTCAGGCTGTCAATGATTTTCAAATTATTTTGTCCTTTATCCTCAAGATCTTTTACTTTCTTTGATATTTCTAAGACATACTTTGAAATTTTACCGCACCAT
>NC_061161.1:43569540-43574871 GCF_022113875.1 Hydra vulgaris | reverse complement strand
GGATCCTAATCGTTCTAAAACAAAGGTAATTATTTATTAAAGTTAAAATTAGTAGACAGTAATAAAAAAATAACTTTTTAGCTTGAATTTTCTTTGATTTTGTTTTTGTTAGGTAAAAAATGTTTAGAAATAAACATAAGTGCTTAAAAGAGAGTTGAGAATTTTGAATCAAAAAATTATTAAGATTTCAATAATAAGTAAATATAATAAAGGTTAATTAGAATTAGAACAAACTTAGTTTGAAGATCAAGTTCAAACAGTTCACTATCAAAAGGATTGTTCTAACTTATTTTCAACATTGTTTAATGCATTCAGGCATTGATTTAGGCAGTACCATATTTCCAAAATATATTTATATTAGTATCTGCTAAATAACTTAATATAAATGTATATATATATATATATATATATATATATATATATATATATATATATATATATATATATATATATATATATATATATACATATATTTATATATTTATATATATATATATATATATTATAATATAATAATATATATATATATATATATATATATATATATATATATATATATATATATATATATATATATATATATATATATATATATATATATATATATATATCAGCATAAAAAACCAGAAATCACAGACGGGAAGTCAATGCTAATAGAAAAAGTTATAAAAAAATAATTAAAAAAATTGTTAAAAAAACAACAAAGTACAGTTGAGATAATGTTCTTTTACACTACAATTTTGAATAGTAATAAAGTAAAAACTTCAATCTTTGTAAATAAGAAAAAAATTTTTTAATCTTATTGCTCATTTTATCTCATGCTCATTAAAATCATTTTAAAAACCTCAAATGTTAATTGGTTAATAATAATGTTATTAACTCTTGTTTGCAGATACTATTTAAACTAATTTTTATCTATTTATTTAATACTAAGAATACGATTGATTTATAAAAATTACTAATGTAACATAAAACAACTTTTTAACTAAATATATATATTTAATAATCTTGATATAATATAAAAAAAGCGCAAACATGCAATTAGTAATTTTAATTTTATCTATAAATCATTCATTCATTTGTTTGCAATTTGCGGCACAACTTACAAGAAAAGAAAATAAGAAAAATAAAGCAAATTGACTAGGTGCAGTTGAAAGAAAAAAGGTTTTTAGTTAAATACAGAAATTATTATTTATTATAATATTATTATTAAAATAATATAATGAATATTTTTATAAGAATAGTAATAAAATAAGAACTTCAATCGTTTATGAAAAATGAATTATCACCACCAGTAAAATGAAAGTAATTTAGATATTATTTAATTGTCTTTCTTAAAATTTAAATATTATTTAAATTACTTCACTTATTTGAAATAAGTGAAGCAAAAAAACTTAATTGAATAACTTAATAGATATAGTTTATATTGTGTATAATAGACCTCCTAGCCACGGAATTTTGCTTTCATGGCTGGCTAAAAAAATTTCTGTCCAGCTAGCTGATAGCATGAACGGCTAGCCTACATTTTTGTGGCTGGCTAGCCGACTTATTTCTTTGGCTGCTTAGCTGGCTATTTTATTTATATATATATATATATATATATATATATATATATATATATATATATATATATATATATATATATACAATAAAAATAATTCTGACCTATGGAATGATTATTTCTTTTCATTTTAAAATGTCAATTGCGCAGATGACCACTTTTCTTTTTTTTATGATAAACGATGACTACTGTTTTCAGACTGCAAGAGACTTTTTTATAGCGCGAAAATTAAGTATTCGAACATAAGACTTACGGTATTTTAATTCGAGACTAATTTACAGCATTCCATGGTTAAACCAAATACTTTATTACAAAACAATTGGTAGGCGATATGATAAAATTATATGCCTAAAATTGGACATAAACTAATTTAAAGATTAAATATTAATTCACTGACTATGACTGTTACGGCTGGCTACGGCTACTTAATTTCATGGCTGGCGAAGGCATTTTTCACAGCTGGCTCAAAAATAGTGCTTAGCGATGGCTAGCGGCTAACCGCAGCGGCTTGCGGGTCTAGTGTATAATATTCATTTTTATAATATTCGTTAAATGTAATTAAATATAAAATTCATTATATAATATTCATTAAATTGAATGTAAATAAAATATTTGCAGTTAAATTAACTCTTCGTTATTTTTATTTATATATAACAACAAACATGTATATAGAAAGCATTTTCTATATTCAATTTGTTTTCTATGTTATTATGCTTTTAGGAGCTAGGAGCTTTTTAGGAGCAATAAATCGAACGACCAAGGGTCTATAGAAAATGTTTGACTTAATAAATGTTTGACTAAAGCGAATTTTCTGTTGAAAGTCATACTTTGGCTGATATGAAGTATTAGTTTGAGTTAAGATGATTTTTCTTTATTCAATGTTAAAGTTTAAACATTAAATATACACTATTTTACCTATTACTCTAATAAAAGCATGAAAAATGTTTCAGTGAAAAAATTTGCATATTGTATTTGCACTTGAAAGGTAACATTAAAAAAACATTACATTTAACATTAACTACATTCTCTACACATAAAAGGTAATTATTATTCATAATTACTGTTCATAATTCCTTATTATTTGGTAATAAAAATGCGTCTAAAAGCTTGTGATCTTTTTTAAAGAAATATTTAATCATAAAACAAATGCTTTTGAAATGGTATTTTTTAATGATTTATTTTGTAGTAGTTTTATGATAGCGTCTGATAACGATCTATTCTATTAAGATCTAAATACAATATAAAAATACAGAAAATATTAGACTACTGCTTATTTATGTTTTATATGGAATGACTTCTTAGAAATTTGATCAAGTTATTTAGATTTCTTTATTTTCTATACAAAATGTTTGAGTAAACTAAAGATATTTGCTGAAAAGTTATAGAAAAATGGTTTGATTTAACATAGTTCGAGTTATTGTTGGTTTAATTCTTTAAGATTGTAGTTGTGAAGGTTGGCCTTTAGAGACAAAATCTAGAAACTTAATGCCAAAATTTATCTTGAAAAAGAAGCCATTTTTTGAATTTAGTTTTTTAATGAGAATTCTGTTACTATTTAGAGATTGAATAAATGTGCGCTTCATCATGAGTTAGAACTACTGAGAGAAGATATTATTGGAGCAGCTAAACATTTGTATAAGTTAAGATATCAACACACCTTAAAAGGTGAGCAATACTATTGATATATTTTGTTCATAACTTAATTGTAGGTATGGGAAGAATGGTGTTGTGAAATTTGGCTTGATAGTAATCTTTACAATAAAATTACTCAATCGTGATCATTCAAACAGGTAACCTTAATAAAGGATGTTAGTTCATAAACTTGCTACAATTCTTCTAGAATGTCATATTTATATATAAAAACGGCGTTATGGAAATCTGGCTAAACCACACAACTGAGTAACTATGGGCAAGAAACTTAAATAAGAATTAATAAGCATAACATTACATAAATTAACATTATATATTCATGAGCCTTATCTGTTAATATATAATATATATTTATTATAAAAATTCTTAATATGTTTTTTTTAAAGTATGGTCTTATTATTATTATTATTATTATTGCTATTATTGTTATTATTATTATTATTATTATTATTGCTATTATTATTATTACCATTTAAAATTACATGTTCAAATTAATATTTGCTTTTAGGTGCAGGTATTGGAAACTTAAAAGATGTACCTGATGGCATATTGCTTGATACTTCTATGATTCCTAAATATAAAAAATCAAGTGACACACAAGGATATTTATCGTAAATACCAGTTTTTTAGTTATTTTAATTTGTTAGTATATAATTTCTTATTATTTGTTAAAAATTGTAATTTTCGAAGATTCGATATGCATATGCATATATTTTTTACACTTAAATGTGAAAAATATAAAAATGCAAATGCATTTTTTTTAATAAAGTCTATTGACAAAAGGAGTTAACTGAATATTTAATGTTTATCTTCTGTTTACTTTATAAATTATTTGTTTAAAAAAAATTATAAAAAGTGTTTCATAAAAATGTATTTTTGATATACATTATTGTGAAAATATTTTTTTATTTCTATATATTTTGATTTAAGTTGTAAAAATATTAAAAACAGTTTTAAATAATAAAGAAACATAAAATTAAGGTTTTAAAACTAACAACAAGTAAATTTCTAAAGGCACTTTTATTTTTTCCAGTGTTGCTGGATGTTGTGTCAGAACAAAATCCAATAAACTGATCAGATATCTCAAGCATTATTTGATTGGCAATGGCATGATCACTTCCCTAGGAGCTTTTAATTCCTAAAATGTTAAGGAAAAAATATAGTAGACAGAGCATTTCTATCCTCATTTTTAGATATTTTTTTTTCTGAATTAACTTTTTCAAACTCTTGTATCAAAATGTATCACAGTCTTTAAACCTATTTTATTTATGTTTTCCTCCCTGATTATCTGTGCTTTAGACTCCACAACACTATGTGTTTTCCTGTTTGATATTGAGATATTATCAGCTAAATGTATGATATTAAGATATATGTCAACTCCACCAGTAAGTAAAGAGAAGACAAAAGACACATAACTGTTTAGACTCCAGTTCCAAATCTGCTCATAATTGGAGTCCAGTTGTGAAGATTGAATCTTTAGTATTATATTCCATTAAGTGAATGCAAACTCAGTTTGAATTTTGACTCAGTTTGAGCTCATTTTAAATCTTTTATGTTTTTTTTGGGTTTTAGCTAGAGGTAAATATGGCTTGTCACATTTAAATCAGTTTTCACTATGCTTGAAAAGTCTTTGTCTGAATGGTTGCTTTCTTTTTTCTTATTGTTATCTTCATACCTTTGGATCTTCTATTACATTTTTATCAGTTTTTCTTGTGCCCTCTGAGGTCTTTCCAGTTAGACAATCAATTTTGTGGTAAAAAAACAACATTTCAAAAATTACATTAAGTAATAAATACGCAACATGTAACAAATGTAATGTTTTTATTATTTAGTTACCATTTTACCTTTTGTTGAGATAAGCCAGTAGTACCAATACAAGTCGTACAATTTAATATCAAAATTGAATAATTTTTGAATACATCAAAATTAAATAAATTTAGATGAATTTACTTTCATTATAAATAAAAGGAAATTTACCTATATAATCTTCCTCATGAGATATTTTTTTTGTTTTTTATTTTGTTATTAATTGACAAATATAATTCACATATTAAGATTTAACATATGATATATTTTTGGGACACGTTAAAAAACAGCTTAGTTTGGCTTTAATTTCATAA
>NC_061161.1:43494540-43564540 GCF_022113875.1 Hydra vulgaris | reverse complement strand
ACAACCACTGTTCTATTGTTGTGATTTTCAGTGTCATGTCTTTTTAATAACATTGCATTGTTCACAATCCTGAAGAGTGGAGTATATTCATTGATAGCTCTTCAAAAAGTCTAGTCAATAGTCATTCTGTTTATCTAAAGAAAGACTATAACAATGTGAAGTTGTTGTTTGAGAAAAAAAATCAAATATGACACTCGCAAGCAGGATGTACGTGGATGCTTTAAGGTGCTTTTTTCTTGGTTCAAATAGGATACACAAAGTATCTATGTTTTAATTTTTTATGTGATAGTAGAGCTGCTGACCAGCACTTTACAAAGTGTGATTAGCCAGTTAGAGAATATTTACAGCCTGATTCACACAATATTATTAATCAACTCCTGATACCTGTTGAGAAGATCTTACTACCATCCCTTCACATTAATTCACATAATTATTTAACAATAATTTAACGCACAATAATTTAACAATATCTTCACAGGTATTGTTAAATAATATATCAAATCATAAAATCTAGCTAGTGCAACATTCCAGCAATTTAGCAAATGTTTCCAAAGATGTTTGATGCAAAATTTCAGCATGCACATTTATTGGTCTATTGATTAAAATTATATTGGTATAAATGAAGTTGGACAACAAAATTTCTGCTATTGAAAAAGAAACAAGAATTGCATTTAGACATATGATTTATAGTTTTTTAGGCTACAATAAGAATAACTAGCTTGTGGAAAACTTTGTATGATTCACAGATATAAAATGCAAAATGTCAGTAAAGCTGTGTTACTGTGTGCGCGATGATTATAAACTTCATTAAATAAAATCATGCTCGACTACTAACTTCTAGTGTGTTTTTTTTTTATGTATAATTTTTTTGACTATTACATTGCATCATGAAACATAGAATACCTATGTGTAACATGATTAAACATGATGTTTGGTGACATAACATAACATTTTTAACTAGTAAACATTATTTATTGAATAAAGTTGTATCTTATGCAATATAATTATTATTAATTATATGTTTAATTGATTTTTTGGTTTTACAATCAAAAGGTTTGCAGAATAAAAGAAACTATTATCGTATTCACACTAAACATCTTCAAATTAATTATGAAACAATATTTTACTAAGTATTAATATTATTCTAAGCTTAAATTTAACACAATAAAAGATGGACAAGATATAAAAATTGAAAATATGTAAAAATATTTCATTATCTTATAAAAAAAAAGTTACAATCAAATCAACTGTAAACATGCAAAACAATTCTCAAGTTATTTTTTCATCAAGTTATTTAAAATTGATGAAAAAATAACTTGAGGGGTTAAAAGTTAACATATAAAAAATGAGTGGTTTAAAGTTAACATATTTTTCACAATTTTTTTCTGCTTTAAAAGCCTTTTAAATTCTACATTACATGATTTTTATTCATATACATTAGAAATCTGTTTATTATTTTTGAAAGAAAATGAAACTTTAGTTAAATAATTTGTAAAAACTACAATTATGCACAAGAGTTTGATCAGTTTTTTTATAACAAAATGTTTGTTTTTCTCATATTAAAGTTTTACGTAAAGAGATTTTAGGGTTTTTTTTTCTTTTTTTTTTTTTCAATCAGTGTCAAAAAATATCAAAAGGCAAGTTATCGAAAACATAGAAACTTTGACTGTTAAATTACCGAGACAACAACAGTATGACAGAACTGAACAATGTGTCTTCTAACAAGGCTGCATATAGTGTAACATATAAATATAGCATATAATGTAACATATAAATATAGCATATAATGTAACACGTTGGTTCAACACAAAAAAGATCAGTTTGTTGCTTTGATGCTCTAGATCAGACCTTACCTAAAAGAAAATATTTATTATGGATTGAGGCTCAGTAATAATGTTCAATCAACTGCACATTTAAAACAACTTTTGTTATTACTTGACCTAGTTCATCTAGATATGCTGATTATATCTTGGAAAATCCGATAGTTTAGAATCTTTTTAAATGATTCTGCAATCAATCAAGCAAGTAAAAGAAAAAAACTGCTCTGAATATTTTTGTTATTGTTTAATTAGTTCTTTACCTTTTTTTTTTTTTTTTTTTTTTTTTTTTTTTTTTTTTTTGTCATTTGACACATTTTTCAATGTTAACCTTACATTCAAATAAGTTTATACAAA
This sequence comes from Hydra vulgaris, assembly GCF_022113875.1. NCBI lineage: Eukaryota > Metazoa > Cnidaria > Hydrozoa > Anthoathecata > Hydridae > Hydra > Hydra vulgaris. The sequence continues at coordinate 43,562,366 of NC_061161.1, read as the reverse complement.
TGCAAGCTGACTGGGGCAAGTAAAAGACAAAATGTCTTATCATCAAGCCCCTTCGTGAAAATAAAAAAAAATAAAAAATTTTTACAATTTCCAATAATATATAAAAAAGTGAATTTAAAAAAAGTTTAAAAAAAACGAATTAAAAAGTTTGAAAAAATCAAAAAGTTGAAAAAATAATTTTTAATTTTGACAAAACTAAAAAGTTTGAAAATAATAAAAAATAAAAAAGTTTGAAAAAATAATTTACAAATCCGTACATATGCGTATACATATCCAATAAACTTCCTAATATATATTTAAATATACAAAAGATATTTTGAATTAAAAAAGATTCCGAACATTTTATAGATTTAAGTTCATCTACTCATATTTTTTTTTAAATAAAATTAAAACAGGCAAACAAAAAGAAACAAGAAGAATATATATAAGAAGGATATATGTATATATACATATACACACATACATATACACATACACATACACACATATACACATATACACATACACACACACACATATATATATATATATATATATATATATATATATATATATATATATATATATATATATATATATATATATATATATATATATATATATATATATATACATATACATATATACACACATATACATATACACATACACACACATATATATATATATATATATATATATATATATATATATATATATATATATATACATATACATATATACATACATATATATACATACGCACATATACATATATTTATATACATATACATACACACGCAAAATACATACATACATACTTGTTTTATATTTATGATTAATAAGAGAGAAGTTTTTATAAAAATATTTTGGAATTAATTCGTTTTGAAGTTTAAACATAAATAACAAGTTATGGTAGATGTTTAATTTGTATACATTTAGGGCATTTATTTCCTTGAGTAACGGCTCGGCACTTTCGTATCTATCCATGCCCGAAACCAATCGATCTGCTTGCTTTTGTTTTGTGTAAATAGTTTTAAGGAAAGATGAGCGATTGTTTGCCCAGGCAATATTACAATAGTTAATATGACTATGTATAAACGAAAAATATAAATTTTTTAAACATATTTTGTTCAAAAGAAGTTTAGTCTTATACATTATCCCTAAAGTCTTTGAGACTTTGTTCTCGACTAGCTTTATTTGGCTTTTCCAATTTAAATGTTCGTCAAAAATTATTCCAAGTATTTTCATTGAAAACACTCTTTTTATTTTAATATTGTTAATAGTTAGTTCTGGTAGTGTAAGTGGAAGATTCTCGGATTTAGATGGTTTAGCAAACAAAATATATTTTGTTTTTTCAATATTCAACGAAAGTTTATTTGCTATAAACCACTCATTGAGATATGTTAGTTCAGTGTTTACATTACAAAAAATATTTTTTAAATTTGAATCAGAATAGAAAACATTAGTGTCGTCAGCAAAAGTAATATAATTAAGTATTTTTGATGACAAATAAATATCATTAATATAAATTAAAAACAGTAAAGGTCCAAGTATTGATCCTTGTGGAACTCCACAACTTATTGACTCAAATGGGGAGCATGTTAAATCAAATGGTACTACTTGTTTACGATTTTCTAAATAACATTGCAGCCACTTTAAGTTAGAGTGAGCTACTCCGTAATTACATAGTTTGTTGAAAAGAATCTTGTGGTTGACAGTATCAAAGGCTTTGGATAGATCTAGAAATATTCCGAGAGTGTAACTATTGTTTTCAAAACCATTTAGAATTTGGTTCGCAAGATCAATTACTGCATGCTCCGTGGAATGGTTTTTGCGAAAACCAAACTGTTTATGATAAAGAATGTTATTAGTTTCAAGATAATTGTACAGCCTGTTGTGCATAATACGCTCTAGTATTTTAGAAAAACAGGAAAGTATGGAAATTGGTCTATAGTTAGATTTTATCGAATCATCGCCGCTTTTGTATATTGGAATTATTTTTGCTAGTTTTAGTTGGTCAGGAAAAATGCCGTTTCTTAGGGAAAGATTAAAAATTATAAAAAAAGAGGTTTCTCAATAATATCAGAGACCGCTTTTACAACATCGGGGTTAATTTCATCTAGATCACCTTGACAATTTAAATTCTAAAGAAAAAGCTACAAATAATATATTTAGTATAATTTATATGTATTTAAATAAACGCAAATTTTTAATTTAAAAAATGTCATTAGCATTTGTCATTTTTGTAAAAATATCTACATATTAGAATAATAATTATATACTTATTTTATCGTTTGTTATTTTCTATGCTATAAAATAAGTAAAAACAATTAAAATTTAATGTTTAAAATAACAAATTTAATTTTTATTATGAAATACAGTTTAAAACCTTCAGCCATTAATATACTTAAGTACTATATAGCATTCTAAATCTGGATTTCACTGTATAATTTGTGTTTTGTTTTTGTTTTTTGGTTCAAATTTTCATTTTTTCCTCAGTGTTTAGATTCAGTGTTTGTTTCGGAATGTTTTAAATTTTTATTTTTTTATTTTACTTTTATTAGATAACGACTAACATAGGATGCCAGTGTCCAAAAATGATTTTAAGTGAAGAAGTTCGATTTGCTTATTCTGATGATTGTTATGGTGAAGTTCAAAACAGAGCTATCAAGTGCAGACTGCCTTGCTTAGATTATGATGGAACAAACAAATATATTTGTGTCTTTGGTGCTGCTCTTGAAACTGGTTCGTGGTACGTAGATGAAGTCAGCGAGACTATAAGAGAAGAAAATCCTGATCGCTATAGCAACCGTGCTTATTGTAATCCTCCAAATCAAAATGATTGGGATCAATGTATGAATGTTCAAAATCTAAACAAAAATGTGTTAGTACTAAGTGAAAAATCATCCGGTAAACAGAAAAAGGTTAATCCAAAACGACGAAAGCAACCTCCTCCGAAATCACGTATTAGTTTAGCTGGTGTAATAGCATTGGCCACAGGTCGAAAATAAATCGTTTCATAATGGTTATTAAAAGTATGTAATAAATGCAGAATTATATTTGTAAAATTGTTTTTAAAATCTATTCTTTATATATTAATTGATTATAAACTAGTAAGAAAAATAAAACATAACCGCTTAAAAATCAAAATTGTTTTGACTTCCTTGGGTTTATCTTTTTATTTGCTCTATATAAATCTTTTTAAAAAATGAGCGAGTTCACCCTTTTAAAAAAAAAGAGCGAGTTCACCCTTTTAAAAGAAACTGATTCATATAAAATAAATATTATTTTTTACTCTAAAAAAAGAATTTTTTTAATGCCGTAATTAAATAAAAGTTAATAAAGAACAAAACGCCTTTCAAAATGACAAAACGCGGGGACATTTCAAAATAACAAATTTTATAAATATACCTTGCTATATAAGGTATATTTATAAAATATGCAACTACAGCTATTTCTATACCCACTTGCTTACCTTTTTTCTATAAAAAAATATTTCATAAAAGAGCAGTATCGTCTTAGTTGAACATCCTAGAGGATCATGTATCATTTTAAAACAAAAAACAAATGTCACAATTTTTTTGCTTTGTGTTTTCGTTTATTTATATTTTTACGCTATATAACTTACAAAACATTTAAATATACTAAATAAAAATATATATTTTAGTTTATAAAATTGATACGAGACAGGAGAACATGAAAAAGAAAAAATATTTCCATTAATAACCTCGGGAGAAAATAAAATTGAGTAAATTTTGAGCTGTATTGGTTTCTGCAAGATCCAGGGTTGTAAAATAGATCAATTGCATCGAACCACGATAAAAAATACTGAAACAAATGATACAGAAACAGAATCCTGAAATTCCTAATTTACGGAAAGATTTTTTAAATCTGGATTGACGCCCCTTTCAATTAAAACAAAAAAGTTTTAAAAACTTGTCTCAAACATTTTTTCGCATAAAAAAAATTATCAAAAAATTGTTAGTATTTTTTTTAATAATATATTAATCAATGATTTCGAAGCAAAAATTCTTGATTGGTTGACGCTGAACTGTCAAATTTTGCGTTAAACCTGCGACATCAACGCTTGCACGATTTTATCGTTACTTAGCTAGCAGCTCTTTTTTTTTTTTTACTTGAAATCGTTAATGCTTTTGGTTTCTTGCAATGTATTTCGCTACATTTGTTTACAAATTGCCAAAAATCGTTAGGGCGTAATTCTACTCCTTTGTGAGATGTAATTGAGAACTTGAAAGTTGTAATTAAGAAACGTAAGATTTAATAGAGAAGATGAAACTTGTAATTGAGAAACGTAAGATGTAATTTAGAAGATAAAAGTTGTAATTGAGAAACATAATGTAGACTATCAGAAAAAAGATCTTTGTATTTTTAATTTTGTTGCCTTGTAATTTAAGGTTGGATCCTAATTTGGCAAAGGTGGCTATATGGGTTGGTTTTCAATAAATAATAATATATTATCAATAAACAAAAAAAGTGAAGAAAAAGGCATTTGAGGTTTTGGCGGTAAACTGGAAAAAAAGTCAGTTAGAACTTTATTTTTTTTTTTTGTTTTTGTTTGAAAAAATATCATTTGAGAAACTTGATGAACAATAAACAAAACACAAATAATTTATTTACAAAAAAAATATAAAGATTTAAACTGAATTTAAACATTAAAAATAATTGTAATATTTAGTTAAACACCTCATTGTAATGAAATCATTACTAAATCGTTGTAATATTCAATTAAAACATAGTTAATTTGGGAATCTTCCATAATTAAAATTGTCGAGTATTGCTTCGTTGTCTGTTAAGCAGCACTTAAACAATCACCTCCTGATATTTTCATTTTTGCCGCAGTACCAATTCTTTCCAAATACTGTATTCATTGTTCCACAACCCTAGCACCGAATACAGATGGAATACAAATCGCATTTTTAATGTTATTTTAAATTTTAGACCAGATTGTTTCTATTGGGTTTAACATTGGACTGTAGGGTCCTAAACGTTACAACGTGGCTGGAGAATTTTTAACACCCTTTTTAAACGAGCGTGACATGGAGTATTGTATGTTACGATGACTAAAGACTCTCGAAAGGAACCCACAGGTAAAACATAAGCAACATCTACTCGTTACAAGATTTTGCATTATATAATCCTCTGCGAGTTTCCTTTATGACGATATTTGCTGTTGATATAGCTGCAATCAAATGTATATTTGTAGCTTTTGATGCAGGCATTTTCATTATTGCTTTTCTTTTGATGCAGGCATTTTTATTATTGCTTTTCTGGTACGTCCTTGAGTTTTTCTACAAAAAAAGTTAAAACTTGTTTCATTAAACCAAAATATCTGATGATCGTTTGTGATTTGTTCGTTGATGATCCTAACATATTCAGCTCTTTTTTGATTGTTTTTATTACTGTTTCTTGTAAAAAGTTCCTTTAGCACTTTTTTTAATAAAAGCAATATGCCTTTGAGGTAAGTCACACTTTGGCGGTTGTTGTTGTTTTGACGTCATAATACTTTTTTTTGATCTTCAGTCAATTTTTTGGTTTAAAATTACCTCTTTCAAAAAAATTTGAATTTCTACTGCGAATCCAATTGAAAGCTAATTTACATTTGAACCCTAAATTTCATTTTATTGTCATTTGGTGAAAATAAAACGTAATGGTTTCTTTCAACTTGTTTGTATTTCATGCCGACAAATCGGACACGTTAGTTTTGGTTGTTCCAGAAGCGGATCTAAGCAATTTGGAGAAATAAATGCTGACTTTAATAACAGACTTTCTCCAATAAGATAAATTACGTTGGAAAAAAGCCGTTTAAACGACTTCTGTTTTGTTGGAAAAACGTTGGTATGATGTTATAAATGAAACAGCGGAAAAAAGTCAAAAATATACAATAATTTAGAGTGAAACTAGTTTGAGTTTTACTTTATTTTCAAATTTCAACCATATCTCAAATTATTTGCGTATTCTTTGTTTGACACTAAATAAGGAAAATATATGAAGAAACGTAAAGTTACAAACAAATCCAAATAATTATATGATAATTATTATAATAATATAATAATTATTAATAAAATTTTTTAAAACGAAATAAAAAAACATTGAACAAATAGAAATACCACAAATATTAGAAATTGGACTAACTAACTTTCTATGCGATGTTCACTTGAACTTTTCTGGTTTCAAAAGATTATTGACTGTAAATTGTTTAGCAACATCATATGAAATAGAAAAAATAATCCCTAAATAAACTGCAAAACTAATGAAACTACCCCTCCCCCCCTCCCCGCCAATGTTTTTAATTGAATAAATACACAAAATTTATTTAAAACACACAATTATGACATAATGGAAAAAAAATATTACTAGTTTTACCCTTAAAAGCAGTGTTGATTAACTGCGTAAATCTTCTCGACTTTGCTTTTCTTTCGTAGCAGACGGCTGCTACCTCCCGAGTTCTTTTTTGGAAGCAAAATGTTGTGAAGGCCGACGCCAATACAGAGGCTGAAGCCAATGAAGCCAAAAGTCTCAGAAAAAATTTTGAAGGCAAAGGCATTTGGAGGCCGCCTCCGATGGCTTTTGCCTCCTAACTGGATGCGGCCATCAAATTGGAGGCGGAAATATTTGCCTTCCGCCGGCGGATGTATGAAAAAATAATTGCTCGTTTGCTTTAAAGCAATTAAATATTAACTAAAAACAAATGTTAAATACTTCACATTAATTTTGATTATAAATGATTGTTTGCGAAAGTTTTTTAATTTTTTTTTTAAACTAATAAATCAAGTAGAATAAATTAGTATTTTAATTAAACAAAACAAAAGTTAAAAGTTGGAAATTTTACTTCTAAGCAATTGGCGAATAAATCTTTTTGACAAAAAAAAAAAAAAAGTTATTGTAAATAATTAAATTGACTGATTTTGATAAAAGTTTTTAAGAACAAGTCGACATGCTAAAACTTTTATCTATTTTATCATTTTCCATAACGTTAAATAAAGCGGGGCTAGTTGAGCATAGGGGTAAGTTGGGCAATTAAAATGCGCATCAAATAGTTGTTGGACCGCGGTTCAGTAACATGCACAGATACTTTTTCGATTGGACCAAAAAAGTAAAAAAAATAGTTTTTGCTATTTTTCTCTTAGATGCTTAAAAAAACATTTATCTGGAATTACTTAAGTGTTTATATTTTACTCATTTATTTGGCTATTGATTATACTTATCCTCTTTCCCCAAGCCTTATAGTTCTTTTTATAACCTAAATGATGTGTCGACTTGTCTAGTAGGAGTAAGTTGAGCAGATTTGACAACGATTTATAAAACGGCTTTATCAGACGCGAAGATAAAATTTCGTTTGGTGAACATTTTAAGGTCCATTCACGCTTTTAAATTAATAGTAAAATACTCATAACAATTATAAGGTAATATCTTAAACCTTTTTTTTTTTAATATGTATTTATAATTTTGATTTTTTTAATTTTTATTTATAAATTTAAATTAAAATTAAAAATTTTTTTAATATGCATTTATAAATTTGATTTTTTTAATTTTTATTTATAAATTTAAATTAAAATTAAAAGTTTTTTTAATATGCAATAATAAATTTGATTTTTTAATATTTTTAAAATATTTTTACTTTAATACTACGTGGTCAATAAAATCTTAAAGTTGAAAAGTTTTTGAATAATTTTTTAAAATCTTAAAGTTGAAAAGTTTTTGAATAATTTTTTAAAATCTTAAAGTTGAAAAGTTCTTGAATAATTTTTTTTAAATTAATCTTGTTTACTATGTTTATTATGATAATATTATGATAGTGTGCATATTTAAAAAACATATAACTTATAATTTACATTATATAAGCTTATTGATACAATATATTTATACAGTATATAAATAATTTATATATATTATTTAATATTACTACACACACACATACCCACACACACACACACCCACACACACACACACACACAAACACACACACACAAACACAAAATACACACACAGATATTTAACTTCAAATGGTGTCTTCACAAGCCAACAGCTTAGTGATGCAGCAAGTTCTGTTTTGGAGGGAAAAAAAAGTGTTAGTGCAGCTGCTAAAAAATTCGACATCAAGAGAATGACATTAGCAAGATATATTTTAAAACTAAATTCTGGTGGTTACCCATCCATGGGTTATTCAAAACCTAGATTAATTTTTTCCCAAGAGCAAGAAAGCGCCTTCAAAAATTATTTATTGCAAATGGCATCTATATTTTATGGCTATACTCCTAAAGATGTTCGATCTCTTGCTTATTAGTGTGCTCTTCAATACAAAATCAAAATACCAGATTCTTGGACAGTAAATAAGATGGCTGGTAAAGAATGGATGACTAGTTTTTTAAAAAGAAATCCTCAATTATCTATAAGGAAACCTAAAACAACTAGCCTTGGTAGGGCAACTTCATTTAACACTGCAAATGTAAAAATATTTTTTGATAAGCTTGGTGAAGTTATGAATATATACAAATTCAGTGCTTCACAAATATGGACCGTTGACGAAACTAGTGTATCTACTGTTGTAAAACCTAGTAAAATTGTGGCTTCAAAGGGCAAGAGAAACGTTGGTGCTATGATATCTGGGGAAAGAGGTACTAATGTCACAATGGTAACCGTTGTATCTGCCTCAGGAAATACAGTACCTCCAATATTTGCGTTCCCTCTCAAAAATTACAAAGATTATTTTGTTAATAATGTTCCACCGGACTGTATTGGGGTAGGTAATGGAAGTGGCTGGGTTACAGATATTGAATTCAAAAATTTTATGCAGCATTTGATAGGGCATGTGAAGCCTTCAAATGAATATAAAATTCTGGTAATTTTGGACAATCACTCTTCTCACTTTTGAAACACTAAACTTAGCAAAGGAGAATGGAATAAACATGTTGCCTTTCCCACCACACTGCAGCCATAAGCTGCAGCCACTAGATGTATCAGTGTTTGGACCTTGTAAAAAGTACCTATCAGTTGCACAAGATGCTTGGCTGAGAAACAATCCTGGAAAAGCCATAACAATTTATGATATACCAAAAATTGTATCTGATTCATTGCCATTAGCTATAACGTGTACTAACATAACAAAGGATTTCCAAAAAACTGGTGTATATCCGTACAATGCAAACATTTTTGATGATGATGATTTTTTACCATCATTTTTCACAGATCTTATAGAACCAACAAATCTAGTTTCTGAGCTATCACTCGTAGCTTATTCTGAAGTATGTATGTTACATCATCATTAGGTCAATCTGTCAAAAGTAGTATTAATAAAGAGATCATGTTACTTATTCCTGAAACTCCTAAAGCATTTTCTCCAGAAACTGTGCGATCTTACCCAAAAGCAGCACCAAGAAAAACACATTTGACAAGACGAAGAAAAAGGAAAGCTATATAAGCTGCTATTCTAACAGATAATTATGATATACAATGATTATTAATGCTAATAATAAATAAAATATACACAATAGTTATAATATTTAAACAAAGTATTTTAAGATGATTTTTAGAAGTCTCTTAGAACGAGAGCGTAAAAATAAATTTATTTAGGCCGCTACAGCATTACCTCTCCCAGTGGGCACAGTACGTTTTTTAAACGTTCTTATTACGTTTACTTACGTTAATTTAGATCTTAAACGTTCTTTTTAAGTTTATATTTCTTATGAAGTTTTGATTAGGTTTAAACCTAATAAAAATGTATCGTGCATTTATACTTAAATGAACATTCATTTAAGTATAAATGAATTTTATTATTAAAAATCTATTTTAAATTCTCATACGTAACTTTTTTCATTTTAGTTTACATTGAATTAATTAAAAATCAATTAATTAAGTTAAATTAACTGGATTTGAAATTAACTTCCGTTAATTGAAAACAAGACTTGTTTTATTATTAAAAAAAAGTAATTGTTTGTTTTACATTTTAAATTAAATAGCGTTACGTACATTTATTTTTGTTATAAGGTTAACGTTGTTAAAAGAATTTTACTTTGTCAAGCAAATCCAAATTTTGTATCACGACTAATATCGCGTTTAATGTTTCATTTGAAGCTAATGAAGTTCTCAAATGCGTGTAGACCATTGCAAAACTACTAAAATCTCGTTCAACTTTAACCTGATAAAATGCATTACCAAAAACATCTTGAGAAATCTTATAGAGTTCCTTTCAATTATAATTATCACGTTTTAAATGCCAATATTCAAGAATATTAAAATTTTTATTTACCCCAATACGTGGCTCACTATACACAATATTTGTTATTTGCTGATTAATTCTTGTATTTGGTTTAACATGTATGGCTTGCCGTTGACCTCCTCCTTAAAAAAGATAGATTAGTTATTAGTTATTTATCAAGCAACAACTTTTTTCTAATTTATCTGATTAAATTAAATCAAATTATTAAGATATACAAAAGCTTTCAAAACTAAACTTACTTGTAAATGAATAAAATGTTATAGTTATTTTTGGTTTGATTTTTGAAAAGAAAAAATAGATGAATTTATGAACCTAACCCTTGACATTATTAAATTTCTATTGAAAGTTGTTAATATAAAAGTAATATTGAATTTTTATTGATTTACAATGAAAACCTTTGAATGCTAACTAAAAAAGTTTCTTTTATTTAAACTCTTTGATAAAAGTTTCATTTAAATCATTATATACCAAATATTGATTAAGTATCAATTATTAAATAATATTAAAATACCTGAAAGTTGAGTCAAACGGTCTTAATTTTTATCTCGTACATTTTCATTTGGTCAAGCAATTTCAGCAAATTCTATTTGAGAGTTTATAAAATAATGATTTTTAAGTTGGTGATTTACTCCATGACTTCTCAATAAATCGTTGAAAACTTCATAAACAGCAGTACTCCATGTTAAACGAGGATCCAATAAGAGTGCAGCAATGAAAACATTGCACTCAAAAAGTTTTTGCGAACGTATATTTAAAGCTTCAAGAAGTTTAGATTTGAAATTGTTTTTTTTGTGGGGAATTTTTTCTAAGCTCATTACCATTCTCATCCATCGTAGTAAAAAGTCCGACATGGTATAGTCTTATCTTTGAAGATCCTTTCTTGCAAAAAAATATTGGTTCAAATACTTTTGTATATTCTTCAATAAGTTTCCAGATTTCATCATTTAATAAAAAGTGACGTTTTCGACCACTTCCCTATTTTTTTCTCTATTAATATTGACAACAAATTAATACAACAACATAAAAAAGTCATTATCAAACACTTTTTCACCGATGCAAATCTAGCATCGTTTAAGGATTAATTATCTTTAATAAATTGGAATCATATAAAAAGTTCATTTAAAGTTAATGAAGTATACGATACATTCTTTCAACTTTCTATGAAATATATGATGTAAATTTTCCAAAACGTGAATTTATTATTACCAATAAAAGTTTAAAGTCACCATGGGTCAATAAAGATCTTAAGAAATCCTCAAAAATAAAGCAAAAACTGTATATAAAGTACTTAAAAAAACCAACACCAGAAAAAAAAATTATTTATAAAAATTATGCTAAAATGTTTGAAAGTCAAAGAAAAAAATTAAAGGATATTACTATGATTTACTAGAAAACTATAAACATAATTCAAAACGTAAATGTCAAATTACTGGAAATAGTAAATTAAAGTTATGCTCTGTGCCTAACACAATAAAAGTTGAAGGCGTATTTTTACATGAGCCAAAACAAATAGCATAAGAATTAAATAAATATTTCGTGTCTGTTGGCCAAAATTTAGCTAAAAATGTTCCATATATGATTAATCCAATAAATGATTACGTGTTTCCATTAATTTCTAGTTTAAATAAATTTAAAGTATCTTTTTCAGAATTTGAAAGTGCTTTTAAAGATCAATTGAAAATAGCCAAAATAACGCCTATATTTAAAGGAGGTGAACCATCAAATGTCAGTAATTATCAACCAATATCAATCCTCTCTGTTTTTTCAAAAATTTTAGAAAGAATTATGTTCAACCAAATATCTTATCATCTTGCTGTTAATAATATACTTTCTATAAATCAATACGGTTTTAAAAAAATTATTTTACTAAACATGCTTCTTGCTCGTAGTATAACTAATTTATTCGAAAAATCAGAGTTTACTTTAGGCGTCTTTATAGATTTAATTAAGGCTTTTGACACAATTGACCATGAAATACTGTTTAAAAAACTTGAACATTATGGTATCACCGGTAATGTTTTAAAACTACTAAAAAGCTATTTAAAACATCGCAAACAATTTGTCAATGTTGACGGATCTTCTTCACAAGATTATTTAAATATAACTTGTAATATAACAAGGGTCTATACTAGGGCCTTTATTATTTCTAATTTATGTTAACGATCTCCATGAAGTCTCAAAATTAATAACTAAAATGTTTGCTGATGCTACAAACCTATTCTTATCTAATAACAACATCAATAAACTTTTTTATGATATGAACATTGAACTAACAACTATATTACTCTTTTAAACACTGTCATATTAATTATGCTAATATTGCATGGGATAGTATTCATAAAAGTAAATTAAAGTCACTTTATTGTCATTTTAAATTTCGAAAACCGTTTTACTCACTCAAGACCACTCTTACTTAATATATATCAAGTAAATGTTTATAATGTTCTTTGTTTTATGTTTAAATGTAAAACCAACTCATCTCCAGCTTCCTTTTTTGATTTATATTCTTTAAAAGAAAAAATAAATATTCTTTTTTGCATTATTATATCTATTTTGCATTTTTATGGAGCTTTTTTATGGAACCAAACAATTTTGAAAAAATTTTGATTTTTCTCATAAGTGGAATTATTATATGTTCAAAAGAAAATTAAAAAAAGTAATTTTCTCAATTGAAAATATATTTATATACTTTAATAATACCCAGTTTTGTCATCACTCATTTATATTTTACTTTTATTCAATATTGATTTAACGTTTATGTGAGAAACTATATTTAAACACCATTATTTGAAATTTTTTAAAAGATGCACTGACAATATTTGTACAGTAGTCTATTATTATTTACTTGTTTACTTTAATTTTTATTTTATTTCGTAATATTTATAAATAACTTGTTTTACGAACGGTATATACTTTTAATTATATTATATATATATATATATATATATATATATATATATATATATATATATATATATATATATATATATATATATATATATATATATATATATATATATTATAAAAAAAATAAAAAATAAAAAAAAATAAAAAAATTTGATGTATGTGAATGGATGTATCTGCAAATATTGTATGTATGATACTTCTGGAAGTTAACGGTCCTTTGACAGTGGTTTAGCATTTTTGTCGGTGGAAGCGTAAACGTAAACGCACCAACATTTGATAATTTTGGCTTCACACATAGAGACACCATCATTTGGCTTTCTAAACTCTTCTACACAATCTTTCGGACAACCTTGAAGTGCATTTGGATGTACATAGTGCAGTCATATTCTTATTATTATCGCTTATTTGTTAATTAATTAACAATTAAGATTAGTGTAAATGTAAGATACATTTGAGTAACAAGATTCAGTGATCGTACAGATGCGAGTAAGATGCGAGATGTATTTGTTTATCAAGAATATGATGATATTATTGTTTGAGTCATGCGATTCACAAGAAATAGTATTTTAATTCAAGCCATAAAGACCATAACTAAAGAAAAGTTTAAAACTTGCATTTATTTATTTTTGTTTTTTCTAAAATCTAAATTAAGTTCAAAGTTCTTCAACAGCGGTTCTCGGTGACAAGACCTATATGGTCTTCTTTGAGTATCCGCGTTCTTTATCTTTATTCTTTGTTTTTTAACGGTTTCTTTGCATGTAATTTTTCTTATTGATATATTTGTAAATATTGTATTAAATTTTGTAATAAAGAACAAAAACAAAAAAACAAAAAAAAAATCTTAGGTTGCAGTTATTTCGATTTGTCCCAATCTTTTCATATATATCAAGTTTTTCAAACATTTTAGATACCATAAAAATGCGTACTACCCCATATAGTAGAAATATCCTTGGTCTCTTAAAATTAGCAAAAATTGCATCATATTTAGGTGCTCGTGTGTTTTTTATGAATTTTCTTATTTCAGAAAGAATGACTTCAAACGACTCAGTAACATCTTTAGCAGCTAATTGGCAAACGGACGCTTTATAAAACATCTTGGTGCAAATTGTACCATATTATTTTTAACACATTTAAACTTCTATCATGTTCTAGAGTTTGCGATTGTCTTTCGCTTTCGTCATCTGTATTTCCGGAATTTTCAACAACAAATTCTTCTTTGAGATTGACTCGATCAAGCAAATCAAAATCTTAAAAATAAAACTTTTGTGCTTCCTCAACAAATTCATTATAAATAATCATTTGATTTTGCATATCTTTGATACTATCAGAAGCCTTAATCATATTCTTATCTTGATCTGAACAAGTTGAGGAAATATCGTCTATTCCTTTCGCTACTTTCGCAAGCATAGTAATCAGCTGGTTGGCTTAAAACCATCCCAAATTGTTGTCCGTGCTGAGTGAGCATTCCCAAAGCTCAATCATACAATTTTCCGTTTTTTGTAAACCGAATACTTCCAGAAAAAACATTCGTATTGAGACAAGACGCTGAACCAAACATTAATGATGGATATACATTTTCTATGTCTTATCCAAAAATTTCATAAATTTGATTAGCAGCTTTATAAATAAATTCTTTTGCTTTTTGACGATTCAAAGCTTAAAAAGCTTTTCTAACTATTTCACTCTTCCCCATATCATCATCAATCGTCATTGGCAAATTTCTCATTAAAAATGACTTTATAAAATCTCTTACTGTATTGTTAATATCAAAGTCATACATAAAACGTTCTACGTAAAATAAAACGTTCTACGTAAAATAGCAACTTTTTCAACGTTATCATGATTTTTGTTTTGAACTCTTTTTCTTTCCGAGACTCCAAGTTCTATGGTAATATCCTTGTGCTTTGAATGCAAATGAATTTTGAGGTGAGAAACATTACCGGTAAGAATTAAATTTTTTCTATGCGAGCTTTACCTTTCTATTTCTTATTTTCAGTCACTTCAAAATATTCTTTAAATTGTTCGTTTTGCATCTTACTCTATATGCAGATTAAATTGTTACTCAGAAAGTTTTCCTTATTACTTGTTTTGAATGACGTTATCTATAAATATAGACAAATTAATGTAGTTGATAAAGGTTGCATAATAATATACATCCCATGTAATCTTAATTATCAATTAATTTTTTATTTTTAAATCTAAAGGACTTAATTGATTTTAGTTGTGAATATGACACGGTTTGTTAGCGGTATATTCAAATATTTACGGTATATCAAACATTTTATTCGGAATCACATAACAAAAAAAAAACAGCACTTTTAAACATTTTTTAAACATTCAATACTTTTAAATATTTTAAAGATTGCTGTTTGTTTCATCCTGTTTACAAAAAGCAGTTAGTATTTAATCAATCCTATTAAGTCAATACTATTGACTCAATAGTATTGACAAAATACAACGTGGTCGTAAAATACATTTTTACACGGGAAGTCAAACTCTAAATTAAAAGTTTTTTACTGTTGAATAAAAATAGGTGAAAAATACTGATAAAAAAAAAAAAGGTGAATAAAAATATAAAATGACATTTTTTACTGGGTAATAAAAATTTCTCATTAATAAAAAACATAATAGTAAAAATCTAATATTACACCGTAATTTAAAGAAGTAAAAATATTTTTTATACATTTTGAAAAGAAGAATTTATAACAAATAATTAAATATATGTCAGTTAGGATCAAATATTTTTTTGTTACAAGATTTTGGCTTGAAGTGGGTACTGTAACGTTACTTTATGCTTATACTTTATGCTTATACTTTATGCTTATACTTTATGCTTTGCGGTCCTACTTTAATCCACTACAGAAAATTTGAGTTTCATGCTTCTCCTGTTCAAACGTCCTAAAAGTGGCGGGTTTTTTTCTATTGGTTGTTTTATATACGACTAACACTGTTAAAAATCATATTTCCTTTTCCGCACACTAAATAATCTAACTTTAAAATGGATGTCAAAAAGTAACTAAAATTGCTAGTGAAATTGACTCGGCAGAACTTTTGTTTGGTTTGTTATTATCGCACACACTACAGAGATAAAAAATCTCTGAGTTTGCTAGACTAACACTTTAATTAAAAGATTTGAATATTTTTTAATTTAGTTTCAAGAAAAAATAACTAATCACATTTAAGTTAGTTTTTATGTAAAAATGGCGTTACTTTAATCTGGACTTAAAGTCACCCCATATCGTTTATTAAATCTCTAATCATTTTATTTATATTAAATTAATATACATTTGTTTATTTATTTCGGTGATATGATGGGTGATTGATTTATTTCTTTATTTAATTTATTATTAGCATTATTATTATAACAAATGTAATAAAATTAAAGTAATTAACATATAATATTATATTATATATTAATAATATATATATATAATATTATATGTTAATGACTTTTTTGTTGTTGTTTGTCTGTTTTTGAATTATTTTAGTCTCTGCTTTGAATTAGTTTTTACTTACTATTTGCACTGTCCCTTTTACAAAAATCTATATTCGTTGCCCTTCAAAAAGGTTCCTTTGCATTTTCTATTTATAAAAATATAATTATATTGTAAACAGTATTTTTGTTGTTGGTAAAATATATTGATTAATTTATACTTCAGCTTATAAAAAATGTCAAGAATGTATTCTAGGAGACCAGGCTCCAGAAAATATGTAGATTATTCTCAAGAAAAGCTCCAACAGTGCCTTAGTGCTGTTAATGAAGGCTGAATGAGTCTAAGAGTAGTAGCATCTAAATATTTTTGCATATCTAGAATGACCATTCAAAATAAACTAAAGCTAAAACACAATCAAAAACCAGGACATCCTACAAAATTTACTGCTTTGGAAGAATCTTCTTTTGTTTCTCACATCTTGACAGTGTCTGAGTTTACCAAGTGGTTACAAATGTGCCAGCAGAAAATATATACAACTATAATGAAACAAACTTAAGTGATGACCCAGGCCGCAAAAAAAATTATGTGTCGTGGAGGCTGTAAATACCCTAAAAGAGTAATGAACTTATCAAAGTCCAATATTTCAGTCATGTTTTGTGGCAACGCTGCTGGATGTACAATACCACCTTACATTGTCTACAAATCAGAAAATCTGTGGTCAACGTGGACTGAAAACGGTCCCCATGGAACTAGGTACAATTGCACAAAACACGGATGGTTAGATAATGTCACATTTGAGGAGTGGTTTACTGCTCCCCTGTTTCCTATACTGAAAAACAGACTAGAAAAAAAGTTCTTATTGGGGATAATTTATCATCACACATCAGTCAGAATGTTTTAAATTATGTCAAATAAATAACATAGTATTTGCGTGTTTACCACCTAACTTATCGCATTTAACACGGCCTCTAGATGTTGCATATTTTAGGCCATGTGGAAAGACTCTGTGGAAAGAATCACCTGCAGTTAAAAAATACAAAACACTTCCAAAAGGACGCTTTCCATCACTTCTAAAAAAAGTACTGGAATTAATAAAAGATGCTTCTAGTGAAAATTTAATATCAGGTTTTGCTAAGTGTGGAACTTATTCTTGTAATAAAGAACCTCTTATTAATCGTTTACCTTTGCAGGATCGATCATCTGTTGATCTAAGCCTTATTTCTAAAGCATTTATCAGCCATTTAAATGACAATCATGCAGACCTTGTACCTTCAATATCAAAGCGCAAAAAGAAACTAAATGTTCCACCAGGAAAAGGAATCTGTTCTGACTCAGAAAAATCAGAAATTGCACCAGTCAAAAATGCCCTAGAAGCGCTCCAGAAACGAAAAAAATTTAATTGTGATATCTCTAGTGCAGCGTCTAACAGTCAATATAAGTCTAGGCTGCGGCCTTTGATTGAAACAACTATTTTTAAACATTAAATGTTTATATGTAGTAGTTACTTACTTACCAATTTAGTTATTGTTTTATTATAACAGAACAAAAAAAGAGATTAATAAAATATACAAAGTTTTCTGTATAATTTCTATTTTTCTTTTGCTTTAAATAGATCCAAAGACAATTGTTTTAACAATATAGAAGTATTTCTTTCAGGACATTTTAAGGAAGTATTTGTTTTAACATTATGGAGGTATTCACCTAAGTAATTTGTAAGTAAATATAACAAAACAGCACAACAAGTATACATGGCATAAAGAAACACCAACCGAGGGTAACGTTATGCCACATTTTGAAAAACTAAAAAGTATATCCGTTTTTTATTTATTTTATAAATCAATAAGTTCGAATTAAAGGTTGATAGGCTTTAAAATATTTTGAATAAAAAAAAAAATTAAAAGAAAATTTTGAATAGAGCAAAATTGATCGTTATAACCAAAAATTACAATAAAGTGGATTTAAAGTAACCGGTGTTAGTTCTGCAATTCTTTACTTCAATGACGGCAAATGCGGTCTTAACAGAGTTTTTAATTTCCTTTATGTAAAATTAGACTTAAAAAGTTTATTGGGGTTTCATCAAAAAGATACAAATCGTTTAAAAATTATGCTTGCAAAAGATAATGTCAAAGTTAAAAAAGAATATCATACTTATTATACTTAGCAGACAATTGCTAAGTTTTAAAGCTGAAGTAATACTATACCGTGTTGCAAGTTGTTAAAGCTTTATTTTTGATTTTGACAAAATTCTGCTTTTTTATGAAAGATGAACATATTTAGCGATATTTACGTTGTAAGATATATATTAACTAATTTGAATCAAATGGTGGTTTTTAAATTTTTGTTACAGATCTAAATTTTTTTATTGTGGTCATCCTCTTTAAATTCTTAATTTTAATCATTTTGTATTGTAAAAATAATTGAAAAATACTACATACATAAAAAATTAACAGATTTAGTTTAATTTGGTGTCAGCTTGAATTTTATTTTTTTCCAATAATAAAAACTTTTACGAAAGTTAAATTTTTTTTTGAAAACCTATTTTTTTGCAGCCGAATTTTTAGCTAAAGTTCATATGAAGAGTTTTTACCCCGCCTTAGCTGGAACCCGGTGGTTCATAGGCGATATTATTATTGGAAAAAGTGCAATTCAAACCGATATCGAAATAAATTAATTTTATCAATTTTTAATAATATTAAAAGATGTTGTGTTATTAAAATATTTTTACAATATATAATGATTAAAATTAATAATTTAATGTTATGGTCCAAAAATTAAAGTTTGAGCGTGACGTAACGGCGATAGATTATCAAATATTGATCAAAAACTTTAATTATTTGTCATAAAATTTTTCTTTTGACTTTTTTGCTTAAGACGTGTAAACAAAGTTTTTAATTTTTAACATTAAATGTTAAAAACATAAAATGTCAAAACAAAAATTTTAACATAAAATGTCAAAACAAATTTTGTTTTGAAATAAAAATTACTAATTTATTCGATAGTTCTAGAACACCCGCTCTGAGAAATTATAATTTTTTTTTATTAGTTTATTTCTCCGTTAAAAATATTCACAAAGTACAACAATATAAAAAGTACAATTGGCTGGAGCAAGTAGAAGGCATAAAATAGCCTTATCACCGAGTCCCAATACTAACGCAAATTAATATCCGTAATATATAAGCAACAGCATTTAAAAAAAGACAATTTTAAAATGCTAAGAAATAAAACTAAAAAAAAAAAAAAAGTATTAAAATAATTGAAAAAAAAAGAAAAAGAAATGATTAAAATATAGTAATAAATAAGAAAAATTTTCTGTTTTTGGTTATAAACTGGATGTGATTCGATATATATATTGTATATATTATTTTCTTTCAAAATAATTCAAAATTCAAATAAAATTTCTGTTCCAATATCATAAAAAATATCAAGAAAATTGTAGGTAACATTAAGAGAATATATATTTTCAATGAAAGTATGATAAAGACATTAAAATTGTTAATATTGTTAAATGGTCTAGATTTTTAAGTTTATGGTGCTAGTTTAGTTTAATAAATTTTAAAATTTCAAAAGTGACAGAGAAGATATGCTATATTAAAACTCGTACTAAATAACGTCTTAATTTAGATTTGAATTGCGGAAATGTTTTTTCTTTAATATTAACAATATGCTGAAAGATTTTCCACAAAATTGGACCCCTGTACTGAATAGAATAAGAACATAACTTTAGATTATACTTTTGAGTTACAAAGTTATTATCTGAGAACTTGGTGGGGTATTTATGGCTTACTTCTCTAAAATAAGGATAGAATATCGCTTGAAACAGTCCATGTTTTATTTAATTCATGAACTGTATGACGAGGAATATGTTAATTTTAAACACATTTAATGCATTGAATTTACGTAGAAGTGGCTCAGAAGGCACAGTTCCTTTTACTCCAAATACAATTCTACATACATGTTTTTGTTTAGTATAAACTTTCTTTAACTTAGCGTAGCTGTTGCTTGCCCATACGATGTTGCCGTAAGTTAGATAGCTATGTATAAAGGAAAGATATAAACTTTTTAGAGATCTTTTATCCAAAAATGATTTTGCTTTATACATCATTGCAATGTTTATTGAAAGTTTTCTGTCAAGAGTGCTTATATGTTTCCTCCATGTTAAATTTTTGTCTAAATTAATACCTAAAAAGTTTACAGTTGTTTGCCTAGTAATATTTATATTATTGATTTTAAGATTGGGTAATTTTAAACGAAGATTTCCTGTTTTGGTTGGTTTGTGAAATAGAATAAACTTAGTTTTGTTAACGTTTAGTAAAATTTTATTACAAATAAACCATTCGTTTACTTTGTTTACTTCTTCATTAACTACTTTAAAGAAGATTTTAATATCCCTATGAGAATAAAACAGATCGGAGTCATCCGCAAACAAAATAAAGTTTAATATGTTCGAGGTAAGAGATAGATCATTTATATAAAGAGAAAACAGTAACGGTCCTAAGATTGAGCCTTGAGGAACTCCACATTTTAGTATACTTTTTATCGTTTTAACATTTTCATATTGAATGTATTGCTGTCTGTTTGATAAGTATTCTTTAAACCATAGTAAATTATTGTTTTTTATTCCATAATGTTCAAGTTTTTTTAAAAGAATGACATGGTTGACTGTGTCAAAGGCTTTAGACAGATCAGTAAATACTCCTAATGTAAAACGGTCATCATTAAAGGCATTGGTTATATGGGTTACTAACTCGGTCAAAGCGTGGTCAGTTGAATGATTTTTTTTAAAGCCAAATTGCTTGTTGTACAACATGTTATTTACTGTTAAGTAGCTGTTTAGCCTATTATAGATTATACATTATACTTAGAAAAGCATGGTAAAACTGATATTGGTCTATAATTTAAAGAATCCGTGTCATCGCCAGACTTAAAAATAGGCAAGACACGTGCAATTTTTAATTTTCCTGGAACTGTTCCAGATTGAAGAGAAAGATTAAAAATGTGATGTAAAGAGGTTTCTATAATATGAAAAACTGACTTAACAACATATATGCTAATATTATCAAAACCTACACTTGTGTTGCTTTTAAGATTATCTAGAGCAGATCGTAACTCATTGATATCTAACTTTGATGTCATAACTAAACTTTATGTCATAACATAACTTTGATGTCATAAAATAACTTTGATGTCAAGTATTTAACATTTGTTTCTAGTTAATATTTGAATGCTTTAAAGCAAACGAGCAATTATTTTTCAATACATCCGATGGCGGGAGGCAAATACTTCCACCTTTAATTTGACGGTCGTAGCTAGTTATGAGGCAGAAGCCATTGGATGCGGCCTCCAAATGGCTTTGCCTCTAAAATTTCTTCTAGAGGCGGCTACCATTGGTTTCCGTCTCTCTATTGGTGTCGGGCTCCAAAATATTTTGCTTCCTAAAAAGAACTTTGGTTGGGGCCGCCAATAGAAATGTAGAAACCACTGGAGGCAGAAGAAAGAATATTTTGCTGAAAATTGACCGGGAAGCCGCGACATTATCAACTCTGTTCAAGTTTTAATAATCTATGTTGTTTTTAATTGTTTATATTGTTGTGTATTTTTGTGTATTGTTTATTTTGTTGTGTATTTCTATTTTTGTTTACACTGTCATGTAATTTTGTGCATCATTTATATTGACATGTTCAAATGTGTATTGTTTATATTGTTGTGCTTTTTTTTTTGTTTGTTTTTTATGTTGCTAAATATTTTCATTATTGTTGCATTTTACATTTGCTACTATTATTCAAGTGATTTCATATTTTTTTATCTCATCATAATATTTAAATAAATCTTTTGTCTCCCTTTTTATTTTATTTTATCTGTTTATTTTTTCGTTTTATTTTTCATTTTCTATCACTCTTCTGATCGATTATTAGTCTGGCTTTTTTTAAAAGTTATTATTCTCCTATTTGTTATATTTATTTTTTGGTCACTATCTATATTATTACTTTTTATTGTTTTTTGTTTATTTTATTAAGGTGTCACTCCAAATAATACGAGTGACAGCGAACCTAGTTTTGTAAATTATAAATAAATTCAATATTTTGGTTAAACAAATGGATAAAAAAATATAATATATATATATATATATATATATATATATATATATATATATATATATATATATATATATATATATATATATATATATATATATATATATATGTATATATATATATATATATATATATATATATATATATATTTTTTTTATTTTTTTTTGTTCTTTTCTTGAATATTCAATATAGTTATACAATAAGATAGTTGAGATAAAAATCGTTATACAATAAAAGAAAATATATACAAAAAAGAAAGAACGCGGAGACTCGCAGAAGACCTTCAGGTCTTATCGTCGAGAACCGCTCGTGAATATTAAGTACATTAAATTAACATGAAGTATAAAATCTAAACAATGTCGTATTAAAAATTAGCGAGACGTAAATTTCGTAATAATATATAAATAAAATTGGAATAAAGAAATTGTTGATACTCTTATATATAAATACAAAAATATTTTAAAAAGTACTGTTTTCACAAACACATAAGTTATGGATCAGATATAATATTTATATATTACCTTATGTAATAAACTTCATATTCATTTTTAAAAGAATTTAAAAATATAAAAAAATGTCTTCAAAAGACAAAACAATTTCTTTTAGTTTTTTCTTGAATGAAAGATAATTCCATTCATGGGAAAAATCAAATTTTTTTAAAACTATTTTGTTCCATAGAAAAGCTCCTCGATATGAAATACATGACTTTCTAAAATTAGTTAAAGATAAAGGTTGCTGAATTTGATTATCATTTCTTAAGCTATATTTATTTTTATCTTTTAAGGTATATAGATTATGAAAAGAAACTGGAGATTCGTTGGTTTTACACTTGAACATAAAACAAAGTATATTAAAAATATTTAGCTGATAAATTTTAAGAATTTTCATTTGAAATAATAATGGTTTGGCATGAGCAAATCAATCTTTATAATTGATAAGCCGAGCAACATGCTTCTGCTGACGATAAAGAGGTAGCAGTTTAGATTTATTGGTATTACCCCAAGCCATATTTGCATAATTTATATGGCAATGGATTAAAGAGAAATATAATTGTGTTAAACTGTGTTTATTTAAAGCATTTCTAGCCTTGTACATTACTCCTATATATATATATATATATATATATATATATATATATATATATATATATATATATATATATATATATATATATATATATATATATATATATATATATATATATATATATATATATATATATATATATATATATATATATATATATATATATATATATATATATATATATATATATATATATATATATATATATATATATATATATATATATATATATATATATATATATATATATATATATATATATATATATATATATATATATATATATATATATATATATAGACATTTTAATGTTAAAAATAGTTAAGTTTTTATTTGTATATTCATTTGCATTTATATATATTGATTCATTTTAATTGTAACTTTTAAAATAAAATACTAGTATTAAAAGTTTTTCTCAGGTTCATGTCTTGGTTTTGGTTTAAACCCAACCATGAAATTTAAATGTACCAATATCTCAATCTTCCAGTGTTATGCTGGACTATTGGATAGATGTTTTCAAAGTTCTCCTGGAAAATCTTCCTGGTAAAATCATGGGTTTACTCCACAAAAATGCTCCTCTTTTGCCACGAAAAACACGAAAGTACAAAGGGTCATTTGTGATGATATACTTTAACACTTGTTGCTAAAAAATCTATAAAAATCCTTTTTCATATTACTTGCAAAGTATTTTTTAACTTTATCTTCATCTAACTTACACATTCTTCTATTTCACTACATCCTGATTATCTGCAACTACATGCTCTACATGCTCGCTCTACATACAATTTTTCAACATTACCTTTCTTTTTTTTTTTACTGTAAATATTGGTTTATCTGATTTAATTGTTATTTAGATGTATTGCAAAAATGAATACTAAAAAAGGAAAGTAAATCGAAAAAAAACAACTGGTAAAAAGCAGTATATCGGACCTCACCCAAAAGTTTTGAGTTTTGTAATTAACTAGCGCTGTTTGAGTGAACAGAGCTTCAATAGATCAAAAGACATTTAATTTATGTTTATTATAACTTTTATAATATAATGTATATAATAACCTTTTTGATATAATTTGTCATGATAAAATAATATTTGTTATCATAAATATTATATAATATATAAAATATAATATATATAATAACTACTATAATATAATATAACTTGTTTATATTAATTACAGCTATTATTACTTAATTTTTAATCATTTAAAATACAGGTAATTTCCTAATATTCGAATTACATTTTTATAACAACGTATAAATTCTATTCAATTGCTTTTTGACTTTCGCGTAAACTACTCTGACTTTCGCGTAAACTACTTTGACTTTCGCGTAAACTACTTTGACTTTCGCGTAAACTACTCTGACTTTCGCGTAAACTACTCTGACTCGCGTAAACTACTCTGACTTTCGCGTTATCTTACTCTGTAAAATGAGTTAAGTAACTGTCTATTTAGTGAATTAACGGAGTTTTTCCGTTAATTTAAATGGAAAATATGAAATACGGACACCGTATATTTTACGGAGAAAGTGCTGTCTCTTTGCTGCCTGAAATTCTCCGTTAATTTGTACGAAATAAAATGAAATACGGAAACTGTGAATTTAACGAAGAAACTTCTGAATCTTTTTTTACGGGCTTTTTCCATTAATTTTTATGGAAAATGGCAACTACGGAAACCGTTAACCGAACAGCAACTAAAAAATTTCATCCACAGTGTATACAGCCTACTGCCAAACATGGTGGAGGTTCAGTAATGGTTTGGGGCTGTTTTACTTTTAATCAGGTTAGTAATCTTGTGAAAATAAATGAAATTCTCAATAAGAACGGATATCATAAGATATTATGTAGACATGCCTTGCCTTGTGGAAAGCGTCAACATGGCCACGGATTCACCATACCCCAAAACACACATCTAAATACTGTACAAACTGTTTTGAAAAAAAGGAGCTTGTGGAGAATTCAAAGTTATAACATGGCCCCCACAATCCCCTGATCTCAACCCAATAGAGTTACTCTGGGAACAACTGGATCGCGAGGTAAAAGACTGTCCTACATCAACAACTCATTTGTGGTAAATTTTGAAACGAGTGTAAAATAATATTTCTCCAATTTGGATAATTTAATCAAACGTATGCCAAAATTTGTTTGTGCGGTAAGGAAAGAAAAAGGGTAGATTTTTTGATGAAAAATTGTATTTTGTTTATTTTTATCATAGGTTTAAAGACGTTGATTACTTTGTAATTATTTGTAATTATATTTGGTTAATTGTACGGCTAGTTGGTTAACTTGTTTTTTATATAATTCTTTACAAAAAACAAAGTGACCGGAAACTTTTGCTGGGCAGAGTATATTAAATTATGTTTGTCAGGAATTGTGGAAATGTATTTTTTCTTGCCTTAAAAAACCTTTGTTTTCTTTACACGAGTTGCATCATCCAATTTATTCATAAAATTTATTACTTTACATGCCTAGTTTTGTAATCTTTAAAATATTTTTAATTTCATTTTATGTGTGTATGCCCATACAACATTACCGTATAAAAAATGAATGTGGACAAAACTTAGGTACAATATTTTTCGTGATTTAATTTCAAGAAAATACCAAAATTTATTCAGATATTTTCATATTGCAGAAGACATTTTTGATTCTATGAGACCACTTTAATGGAATGTTAATTGCTTGTATTGTTTTATAAAAAAGTGTAAAACTGTTTTTTTCATAGTTCAAAGATTCAAAAATTGGCTTTAAACCAGAAATTAAAATTTTTGAGTTCGAAAATCATAGATTTAAAAATAGTATTTGGATTGGAATGATTGAAGAACAAGTTCGTAAAATATAACATTGAATCAACTTAAAATACAACGTTTTGTCAACGTAAAATACAAAGTTGTGCAAACGTAAAATACAATGTTGAATCAACGTAATATATAACGCAATGCCGACTTAAATATACAATGTTGGGCCAACGTTGTTTTACATGTAATTTTGTTTTCATTAGATAATTTTATAAAATTAATAGTCACCCATGAATTTTTAATTTTATTTTTTATTTTTTTATTGAAGTTATTTTTGGGACATTATCACATAATTAATATTTCAGACATTATCGAAAATATTTTTGTAAGTACTCGAAAAATTATTAAACGCGCTATTTGGATCTACAGAAGTATAAATGTTTATCTATTTTTCATCATACAAATCTAGATTTTTTTTTACAAAGATTTCTAAAGTTACAAAGTATTTCTTACTATCATTATTTGATAAGCAATATGGAAAATAAGAAAATGATCAGAAAAGTCTAAAATGAGAATACCATATTGAAAATTTGTTTTGAAAGAACTCTTTGTTATAATGACTGTTGATGACTTTATTGTAATGCGTGTCGGCTTATACATATTGTAGGTATTGTGTTATCTTCAAATGTTATAAACTTTCCATAAAATAGTCTAACCATATTTAAATCAACGCAAATAAAAACATGTTTTTTTTGTTTGCTCATTTCTGACGTAATAATTTCAAAGCAAGTAGATTAAAATAAATTCACCGGTTTTAAATAAAATTTCTATACATAAGGTTTCAATATGTTTTTTTGATTTGCTGAATTTAATTTTTATTTTTAATTCAAATTTATCAAGAATATACAATTCAACACCACCATCATTGCTTTTAAGTCGAGGCTTACTTACGATATAATAAGAAGTTATACCGTAAAATCGGCAAAGTTCGGTCAACATATAACTTGGGTCAAGAAAAAATATAAAAAAAGCATGCAAAACTCAAATTTTAGAAACTTTTTTTGCTGAAATAATATTTGTAAATAGCTCATAAATATGAAAATATGACAATATACTAACAAATGCAATTTTCGATGTTTCTCTAAAAGCAGGAATAATCAAGACAGATATATCCGATCATTTTCCGATTTTTTTTCGATGACGCAAGATATTCAATCTAATAAAAACAACAAAATCCAAATTTATAAAAAAAATTAACATATGTGCTATTCAGCAATTTAAAAACAGTAAAATGGGAAAAGGTATACCAAGAATGCAACTTTATACAAATTTTCTTAAAAAAGTACAACAGTCACTTCTCCATTCATGTAAAACTAATAAAAGAAAAATATTTAAAACTAATGAAAGAAAAATATTTAAAATGTCCATGGATCACCAAAGGTATAAGAAAATCTTCAAAAAAAAAAAAAAAAAACTTTATATCAAGTTCTTAAAAAAAAAAAAAACTTTATATCAAGTTCTTAAAAAAAAGAAATGAAGCCAACCTAACTGCGTACAAACAATACAAAAATTTGTTTGAAAAGATTAAAAAAGTTCAAAAAAAAAATTACTTCTCGAATCAAATAAAAAATTCAAATGGTGACATTAAAAAAACATGGGAAGTTATGAAAGAAATAATTGGAATAAAAAACTATAAATCAAATAGCTTACCTAATAAAATTTTCATAAATAATAAAGAGTATAACAACAAATTTGAAATCTCAAAAAAATTTAACATTTTTGTAAACACTGGCCCTAATCTGGCCTCAAAAATTTATTCTCCTAATAACTCATTTAAAGCCTATCTAGAAAACGTTAAGTGCGAATTAATATTTAAAGAACTAAAAATTGAAGAACTAGAAACTGCAATAAAATCTCTTAAAAAAAACAAGTCTCCAGGTATAGACGATATTTGGAGTAATATTGTTTTCAATGTTTTTTCAGAAATAAGCAAGCTATTTTTGAAATTTTCAAATCGTCGATTAAAACAGGAATTGTACCGGACAAATTAAAAACGGCTAAAATTATACCCATTCTTAAAACCAGTGAAACATCATCTTTAAATAACTACAGACCAATCTCCATACTTTCTACTTTCTCTAAACTACTTGAACGAATAATCTACAATAAATATATAATTACCTAACTCAAAATAAATTCTTAAATAAAAAGCAATTTGGTTTCCAGACACAAATTGACCGAACATGCAATTCTAGATCTAGTAAATACCATAAGTGATTCATTCGATAAAAATCAATTTGTACTAGGAACTTTTATAGATCTATCAAAAGCGTTTGATACTGTCAATCATAATATATTACTAAAAAAATGGAAAAATATGGAATAAAAAATATAAATCTTGGTTCGTTCAAAAGCTACCTGTGTGGCAGACAACAATGCGTAATTTTAGACAATAACAAATATTCAAACCTTTTAGAAATAAAATGCGGAGTTCCTCAAGGTTCCATTCTTGGTCCCCTACTATTTCTAATTTATATCAATGATCTTCCAGAAGCCTTAAAAAAACTTGATGTTATTATGTTTGTCGATGACACAAATCTATTTTATTCATCGTCATCCATCAAAGAACTTTATGAATCAATGAACATGATCTTGAAAATCTCAACATTTGGTTCAAGGCAAATAAATTATCTTTAAATGCAGAAAAAACCAAGTATATCTTGTTTTATTCTAACCAGCAGAAAAATAATATACCACCAATCGTACCATCATTAAAAATCGATGCCATATGCATTAAAAGAACTGAAAAAACTAAATCTCTTGGAATAATTATTGATGAGAAGATTTCCTGCAAGGCCCATATAAGTACAATAAATAACAAAATATCAAAAAACATAGGTGTTCTTTATAAAGCTAAACCAATGCTCTCACAATCTAATCTTAAAATTCTCTACTTTTCTAATATTCAAAATTATTTAAATTACGCTAACATTGCATGGGGGAGCACACATAAATCTAAATTAAATTCTCTATTCGTGCATCAAAAACATGCATCAAGACTGGTTCATAATAAAAATAAATTTACTCATGCCGATCCTTTACTTAAATCTTTAAACGCACTAAATATCTATCAAGTTAATATATACCAAAATATTTTATTTATGTTGAAATACAAACTTGGACTAGTTCCAAACTATTTTTCTAATAATTTTTTTCAAATTAACGCTAATACCCAGTGGGCACGGAAGTAAAAAAAGACGTCTTTTAAACGTCTTATACACGTTTTAGACGTTTTCTGAACGTCTTTTGAACGTTTCGGACGTATTTTAAACGTTTAAAAGACGTCTTTTTTACTTCCGTGCCCACTGGGTAAGTATACTACAAGAGGAACGGAAAATTTCACGTTGCCTATAAAAAAAAAAAAATTTCCCAATATGCAATTGTATACCGTGACCCTTACCTATATAACAAAGTCATACCCCAAAATATAGAACTTAGTAATTCTGGTAATCTTTATACTTTGAAGAAAAACCTTAAACATCTCATAATTAACTCAACAAATTTTATCGATATGTTTTAAATATATTTGTCAAGAAAGTAAAAAAGAAAAAAAGAAAAAAAATAACAAAATCCAAAATTCTTATACAACACCTACTAATTTTTAACATCTCAATATTTTTATGTGTATTACTCTAGTAATGTCACTTAACAAGTTTGCTTTTTAATTTTTTACTTATTTTATGTCTCAAAGGTTCTCGATGACAAGACTTCTTTAAGTCTTCTGCGAGTTTTCTTACAACATCACAATTATTTCACTAAATTATCTTATCAAATTTATTAACATAAAAAATATATATACTTTGTATTTAACACAGTGTGTTTGACAATATATTTTTAATGATTTGTATATGTATACATTTATTGTTGTTTTCTCTTTGACTATATATTATGTCAAGAGAAGGAATTGTAACAATAGTTTATAAAGTTGTCAAAAATCATGAAGTAAAAAAAAAAAAAAAAAAAAAATCTATTAAAAAAAAAAATATTTATATGCAACCTGCTAAAAAAATTCTTTAGTAAAACAACAATTTAAAAAAATGCATACTATTAAAATCTAAAATAAGCAAATTATTAAAATAAATGATCAAATTTAATTTTAGTATTATTAAGAATCACCATGTTATTTATATTTACAAAAAAAAATCAAATTTTAAAAATTAACTACTTTTTTTAACAAAAATTAGTGAAATTTTGAAATACACTTACTTCGGTCATTCACGGATAACCAACGAAAAAGGCAATTAGCAGTATTATTGTGAAACGTTGATAAGTGTTGGGAATGTAAAATTTACCGGTAACTTTACCTATAAATTTACCAGTAAATTTTGACATTTATAAAATGGATACAGACCGTGATATTTTATTTCAATAAAAAATTTGTTCATAATTTTAAAATTAACTGACGGTTCTTTGAGTTCTAAAAAATATCAAGCTTGTGACATTTTTTTGATAATGTTCTGCTATGGTCAATGATACATGCATAAATTGCATACAAAGCTCATTTAAAGCAAAGTAGTGTTTTTTTATTATCTGAAAAATATATTTTTGATTTTATTAACCAGTGGCGTAGCAAATGTGATAATGGCCAAAGTTATAAAATAGTTGACTAATTATATTAAAAATTAATACTACTACTTATATTTAAAAAGGTCTTTTTTATGTGCTCCTTCTTGTTTTCTTTGGTGCCCCAAAAGACTTTTATTTTAGAGCCCGAGGCAACGCCCTCCTTAGTTATTGTTATTACCTGAATTTATATCATAATTTTACAATATAACAACGTTTAAAAATTAGTTTTCATTATTTGTGACGTTAAGATTTGATACTTTATTAGTATTTATATAGCAACCGAACTTATGAGATGGTATTGAAAGTTTGATCAAAGTAGATGTTTTTATTTTGAATTAAATATTGATTTCTAGTTTTGATTTTTCATTTTTATATTTTTACAATATTAACTATCAATATAATTTTCTGTTTCAGGAAAAAAAATTGAAAATTTTTTGTTTATGCGTGATAAATATATGTTCAAAGCTTAAGTGACCGAACTTACGGCAATTTTACGGTATAGATAATTTTTTGAAATAGATGAACTTGCACCATTTTAAGTTTCTGAGAGATATTACGTCAAAAACATAATTTACAGGGTTATGCAAAATTATAAAGTGCTTTGCAAAATTATGTATTGTTCAATAGATCCATTTAAACTATAAAAAAGTTCGAATATATGATTTATTTTTATATAAGCTCATGTCATTTAACATAAGGACTTCAGAAAAATTATATTAATTTAAACAACCATTTTATTCAAAAATCATATTTTGTTTAGCTATTTCCAACCAACGTTCCATTGATCTCCAAAACCCACTTAATTCTTCGTTAATTTCACACAGCAAAATCCACGATTCTAGGTTAAGAACTTTTGTTCTTATTTTAAGAACTTTTGTTCTTATTTTGAGAAATTTTGTTCTTATTTTAATAACTTGATTCTTATTTTAAGAACCTGATTCTTATTTTAAGAACCTGATTCTTATTTTAAGAACTTGATTCTTATTTTAAGAACCTGATTCTTATTTTAAGAACCTGATTCTTATTTTAAGAACTTGATTCTTATTTTAAGAACCTGATTCTTATTTTAAGAACCTGATTCTTATTTTAAAAACTTGATTCTTATTTTAAGAACTTGATACTTGTTTTAAGAACTTGATTCTTATTTTAAGAACTTGATTCTTATTTAAAGATATTTCAATAAAAAACATTTTTCCTAATTTCATAATATTGTATCCTTTGTATTTAATATGCATATATATTTATATATGTATACATATTATATACAAAGAATGTTTATATATATATATATATATATATATAT
Organism: Hydra vulgaris; assembly: GCF_022113875.1. Taxonomy (NCBI): domain Eukaryota; kingdom Metazoa; phylum Cnidaria; class Hydrozoa; order Anthoathecata; family Hydridae; genus Hydra; species Hydra vulgaris. Next base: position 43,529,969 of record NC_061161.1, on the reverse strand, counting down.
ATATATATATATATATATATATATATATATATATATATATATATATATATATATATATATATATATATATATATATATATATATATATATATATATATATATATATATATATATATATATCAATAGATACCTGCAGGTATACCTAAAAAAAATTAAAAAATTCGGCTTTTATATATTAATTTCAGTGGCTTTAATTTTTTTAAAAATTAAAGTTACTGAAATTCCTCTTCTGAAAATCCTCCCCATCCTATGATAGACCTTGTGTTCATGATTTTATGTAATCAAATATCTAATCCAATTGATCGCCATTAAGACTAAAAAAAACCAGAAAGAGTCGTATACTACAAGAATTTTATAGAATTCGCCTTTAATAAATGCAATATTCATATCTGCCAACCTGCATAAATCTATACAGGATTAATTGTGAATCTATTATATGAGCGACGTAGTAGCAGAATAAGCAGGGCCTGATCTTCCGCAAGGCACGTAAGGCCCTGGCCTAGGGCCTCCAAAATTTTGAGGTCCCCCTAATTTTCAACTTTTAATAATTTTTTAGCCCATTAGAACTTTTCTGACGTAACAGTAGAATTTAAAAATATTCATTTTATTTTAAAAATTTTTAGGCAAAAAAGAACTGAAATGATTTCAAGAAAATTTGTTTGAATTTAATCTTTCCGCTCCGATGTACACCTTTTGGCGCTCTCGCTAGATCCGAAGTACGCCTTTTGGCGTTTTTAAATATACCTCTATGTTTTACACAAAATCTCAAAAACATGTTCTGTTGCATTTCTGAATTAAAATTATGAACCTATGGTCCACAACAGTCCGTAAAAACTTTTTGGCCGATAAAATAGTATTTTATTGGCCAAATGTTAACTTAAAAAAGCATAAGAATTATGACTTATAAAGGTCGCCAATTAGCTGAATCAGAAATTCAGAACTTCATAATCAAGGAAAAAAATACACTAATTTAGATACATGTAAGTTTTAACTGTCTAAATTTATTTCATACTTTCTTAAATGTTTCTTGTAACCACAGAAGTACTTAAAATCCTAGTTAAGTTAACTTACATATGAACCTCTAACTTGAAAAAGGGGACATGTCCTGCAAAAATTTACATAACATGTCCCCTATTTCAAGTTAGGCTAACTTGTTTTAATAAAAAATAACATTACCATGGAAAATTAAATTCTAGTTCAAACTTTTGAAATGTATAAAAATATTAAATGAGCAATAAATATAATTAAGCAGAATATATGAATTGCTAACAGTTTGCGATTCATATATTCTGCTTAATTATATTTATTGCTCATTTAATATTTTTATACATTTCAAAAGTTTGAACTAGAATTTAATTTTCTATGGTAATGTTATTTTTTATTAAAACAAATTATTGCCATTATCTTTGAATTATTGCTATGAGATATTTTTAAAAACTTCGATGTTTTTTTTATTGATTTCCTCTAAATAACTAAAAGTTAAGTTAAGTTTTAAACTTATATTCATTTATTTCCAAAAAGTTTTTTAAATTGCAAAACTTCAATATTTTTGATTACATTTTACAGTATGATAAAAAGAGTGCTCGAAGTGAAATCCGTGCTATTTTAAAAACATGTAAAGAAAAACAATGCCTTTTTAACTGTGTTTTTTTTTTGAAAAAAAAAATATTTTAAATTACAGAATTTTTTTTTCTAAATGTAAAATATTTTTACAATTTTTATACAGATAATCTTCTTGGTGGCCGCGACGTATGATTTCGAAAGCTATCAACGCGGGTTAATTTCTGGGTAACTGGTCATAGGTCAACTCAAACTTTCACCCCTCAGAATTCGATAAATGAGGACAACATTTAATCGTTCACATAATTTTTTGACATGGGGGTCCTCAAATTGTGTTGTGCCTAGAGTCCGTGTTGTTGTAGATCGGGCCCTGGGTGCAAGCATGCATAAGTTCGATTTGGTTTAAAGTGCTTTAAAGTTGTGCACTTCTTTATAATAAATGAATTTAACAAAAATGAATAAACTGCTGAGCGATGGATCAAGGAGTTTTTGTGTGGCTAAAGACTCAGCCACTTCCGCTTACCCCTCCCCCAAGCTGTTATTAGGGCCCCAAAATCTTAAAAACCTATAATTATGCACAGTCAATTACAAGCGTTATGTTTATGAGCGCATGTTCAAAAAGTTTATAAAAGATTTCAGAGATTTTAAAATGGCTTCGGATCTTAGCTACATACAAGTATTTAAGACGGTTCTTAAGTCATTGGGCTTTGGAACTTAATTGGTGCTGCTCTCATTTTGTCTTGTTCCATTATATTACCCTGTGCAAATAGTTCTTTACAAATTCGAGTTGTTTCTTTGCTAAAGTCTTCATTTATAAATATATGCTTTCATTTAAGATTACGCGCGCTAGTTGGAAGACATACTTGTATCAAAATAAAATAGATCAAAAAAGAGAATTATATCGAAGTGATTAAACTCGAAAACTCACTTTAATTAGTTTGTATCAAATCGGTTAATCTCAAAAAAAAAAAAAAAAATTGTAAATATTTATAATCGATGTTTGCAATTTTGGATTAAAATCAAAATGCGGTGTAAGAGTTGAATCGAAATCATGAAAATGGGAATGGTATCGAAAAACAAATAAATAATGCAGCGTTAACATATCCATTGTAAAATTTAAGAAGAAGTGTATAATAAATATCTTAGTTATTATTTACGTGAAGGAAAAGAAAAATTTATGCGTGCAGATAATTAATGCAAGGAGATTGTGAAATCTATTTGTGTGCGTGTGTGTATGAAAGAGAGAGATAAAGAAATCCACGTCATACGACCAAAAAAATGAGAGAAAGAAAGAAAGAAGAGACAACAACAATTTCGCTTATCTGAGCAAAAGAGAGAAGTTGAGTGCGCATGTGAGAGATAAAAATATACATATGAAACATTTTCCAGATTCTATTTTGAAAATGCAATTACGCGGCAGCTTGGATCAAAGAGTTTGCCTTTAAAGAGACTATCGGCATTTAGCTCATGTGAAAAAGCGGGCCAGAAAAGTATTGGATGTATTTCTGCTGCTGACAAGATTCAAAGAGCCTGGGATCACCTGTTGCGGAACTTTACTAGGAAAATAAAAACAAAATTTCTTTCTTTCAAAAGATACTTCGAGAGGTTCTGGCCTAATCTCATCACGCCTAAAGGCTTCAGTATTTAATAACTTGACCAGAAAACCAACAAAAATGCTAAAGCATTGAATAGGTACCTCAAAGCTAATATGGGTGACTGTCATTGAGGCAGGTTTATCCACATTTTAGGCAGTTTATCTACATTTGCAACAGCACATTTTCAAATACACTGTGCATGAACTACAATTCCTAGCAAATAATCAACCTGTCCGGCAAGATCAGCGAGACTATTCAATACTTGAAAAAATCTAGCTGTATAAAGACTCCAGTTGGACAAATGGTCTACTGAGCGATATCTATCGGTCATATCTTCGTCTTTCAAAATTTCAAAACATGGTAAGATTTCCTCTCGTGTTTTTCATATTTTGCATCTTTTTATCCATTTATTCTAATTTGACTTGGTCTTTTCTCTTACAGGCAATCTAAAGAAAAGATGTTTGAGGACCTTGAAAATACCAGTTTATCTGAAGAAAATCAATCTTCTCCAAGATGTATTGTTCGCATGATCAATGCCAGAAGTATTTTAATTTTGCCGTGCAAGCATTTTTTGTTTTGCATGTCATCCATTGAGCAAGTGCAAGCAAGCAGAACATCATTTGTTGTACGTAACTGTTAATGAGCCTTCTCAGTGAATGATTGTATTTTTATTTTTATTTTATTTGTATTTTTAATTTTGAGGCAATATTTACAATCGGAAAATAAATTGATTTTCTTGAAGATTTGAATTTTGTCGATATATTTTCAGATTTACATATTTTGATATAAATGATAATTTGCCTTTTTCGAAATAATTTTTTAAAAACATTTCCGCTGAATTTTCAATTTATTCCTTTTCTTGAAATGTTCAATATAGTTCCACATTTTTGATACAAATCTCGATTATTAATTATATGCAATAATTAATTTATTATTTTTAATTTGTTATCTAATTTAGTTATTTTTAATTTTGTTATTTAACCCTGGATTTTGGATTTTTTTATTTTACCCTGACTGGATTTGTTATTTTTGAGCCATTTCTTTTTCATGATTTCAATCTAAAGTAAATAAATCTACACGTTTCAGACAAAATGATTTCTTAAAGATTTAAGATTTAACAAACTATAGTTCTAGAACTATAGTTTTTAAAATCTTAAATTTGAGTTGGGAAGCTATTTGTTAAACCGAACTTGGCTTATCGAATAGCTTGCCAACTCAATAGGCTCTTTCTATAGTAACTGGCTCTACAATTACTAGGCTTTTTTTAAGGAAGTTGTTTCTTTTTTAACGACTTCTTTAAAAGTTTTTTCTTTTCCCTATGTCTATGTCTATGAGAGATAAAGGTACATAACTTAAAAACTGTTACTTGGATTCATAAAAACCGTTTTTGGACTATGTTTGAATGTTTTTTCGAAATGGTTTGACTATTACATTATTATCCCATTGAGCAAGGTAAAATGTCTTTTTTTTTTCTGTGTTTTTTACAGAAACTCTATAAGATCTGTTATAGTAGTTTCTATATTCAATGTAACAGAAACCGAGGTGATGTTACCTCCAGTCTATCTCTAGGGTTTAAAAAGGTTTTCTCTAATTTGATTTTTATTACAACATTTAAGGTACAGATAAAAATATATAAAATGTATACAGTGCTAGATTACCTAAGAGAACAGACTAGGCCTTGGTCTGGGCCCCCTTTAATTAGGGCACCCAAGTTTTTTTTTTTTTTTTTGGGGGGGGAGGCTTCTAATTATCAGGGCCCTTTAAAAACCTTATTTTTAATTTGAATAAAGTATAAATGTTGTATATTATTGTGAATTAGTTTATAAAGCAATTACGGCGACTTAAACATTTAATAATAATATATTTGCTGTAACAACAATATACATTGTTACAAAACATACTGAGGTGCTATAACAGCTGTTAATGTTATAAATTGTCATTAATTTTATAAATTGTCATTAATATTATAAATTGACATTAGCTTTAAAACAATTTAAGTACCTTGAATAAACAACATAGAATCCCATTTATATTGATTATTATTCCTTTTTCATAAGAATTCTATTTATATTTATTAATATTTATTTTGAATAGTTTATTAAAAAAAAACTTAAAATATTTCTATACCATTTATCGTTAGTATTGTTACAATTTTATTTTGTATTATTTTTTATTTCACCTTGTTTATCGCAGCGGGTTTGGATTTAATGCACAATTTGACAATGTGGTCTCAAAATCTAACATTAGAATGGTTAAATTGATTTCTAATTAGTAGGTGTACATCGATGTCACTTTTGGCCGATGCCGATGGTACAGACCGACCCATCGGCCGATGCATCAAAATCGGCCCTATATTCAAATTGTACTCTTTTATTTTTTACGAAGAGGTGAATTAGGATTTTTTTTCCAAATATAATTTTGACGGTCAATTTTAATGCTTGCTTATTAGCTAAAGTTTGCCTTATTTTAATGCTTACTTGCTAAAAATTGCTTAATACTTAATTGCTTCGCTTATTGTTGATTTATTTTTTAATTATATTTATTTCTAAATTTAATTTCTAGAGGTTAGAAGTTTACATATTTACATATTTATATATTTGAGCAAACGTAGCGCATTCGTTAGCGCGCTTGGCTCAGAAGCTAGAGGTTTGTTTTAACTTAATTTTAGCATTGAATAAGATTGCTCAAAATCTCTCTCAAAAAAGAAATATGAGACACAAAGCTGAATGAATGGCAAATGAAACAAAGCTGAATGCATGGCAAAAGAGATAAAAACTTTTTAACTTGTCTTTATGCTCATATTGTGGAGCATTATTTTTGGCTGTTTTTGACCAACCAGTAAGAACAAATTAATATCAAAAGTTAGACAAAATGAAAGAAAATTTTGATGAATTTGAAAACAAAACAAAACTAATTTTGTCAGATATTCGTTATTCGAATGTTACAACGCCAATTCGTTTAAAAAGAAGAGATTCTATCCACAGGTGATATACTTGCTTAAAGTAATTTTCGTATTAACGAGTTTATTAATTATTGATTGGCATAATAAAGAGATGTTATTTTTTGAGCATATTGTATGAAAATAATAATTTTTTAAATCATGATGTAAGTTTTTTTTTTTAATTATCATAATTATAAACGTATATATAAAAAAATGTAAATTATTAAAAAACAATAAGTATGATTAAAGATATGATTAAAGATATAATTAAAGTATGATTAAAGATATAATTAATATTAGATTAACTCATTGTTTTTTTTATTTACGTAAAAAGCTTTATATGCATTTGTAATGAATGTACGTTCTTTGTTACTCATTATTTATATATCAATATAAATTTTAAAATGGGACCTCCAAAAGTTTTTCCGGCACTGAATGTGAAGGTGACTGAATGTTGATCCGATTTTGAGATAACTATTGGTAACTAGTTACTGCTTTGCAGGTTAACAACTTTGAAGACGTTACTAATTTAATTGCAGTTTTGGTTTCACTCTAGTTATTGCTGGTACTTATGGAATATTCTTCTGAATATTCAGTCTCATGATATTTTGTCTCGGACTCGGATTCTAAAGTTGATGTTATTTTTTTTTAAACAAATTATCAAAGACCAAACTGAAAACTTTATTTTTGTCTACAGCATTTATACAAAATCTACATTTTGGCTTCTTTCAAAAACTCACTATATGATATATAAAACAGAGGTGTTAAAGCAAAAAGTTAGGAGTTGTATTTTAACAACCGGATGGTTTTCTGTCCTTAATTTGTTGGGAATTATTTATTAACATATTTTTTAATACTCAAGATTTATGAGCTTCCCTTCCTCTTACCACAATTAAACTTTTATATCTATGTTTTTTCGTCTAACCTGCATTTTTCACCGGCTAAAAACCTCGCTAATGAAAAGTACGCTTAGATTGCATTTGAATATTCAACTGACCCTTAGGTATGTCTTCTCAATGCAACTAAGACATAGAACAAACAAACTCGTAAATAAATAAAGAACGATAATTTTAAACAAATGCGATTGGTTGTTAGTGGCTAACCGAAAAACTTTTAATTTATTGGTATTTACTTTACGCAAACAAAGAATTCAAATTGGTTTTTACTTTACGCAAACTTATTGAAATTGGTATTTATTCAAATTGGTATTTACTTTACGCAAACAAAGTAATTTATTTATAAAGTTTATCTAAACCTAACGTAACATTATTGTTAAACATACTCATTTAGGTGTGGTATAGAAAATAGTAACTTCAATTTTCATAAAAAAAATGGTTTTTCATATTATTAATTTTCTCCAAAAAATGTGTGATAAGAAATGTCTAGTTACATTCAAACACCAATACGTGCTTTTATGAAAAAATCTAATTCATAGACTTATCTATAGCCAAGCCCCAATGTACTTTATGTTGAAAATTGCAACTTTTCTAAATAAAACTACGCTTGACGATTTGTTATAGTCACATTATTTTTACCAGATTATAATAGTGGTTAAAATAATCTTTCCATACATACCAAATACGTCATATTTTTTGATGAAAAAACTTACACCTATTGTAATTTAAAAAAACTTAAATTTTTGTTCGGAAAAACGTATACCATGCCTTAGTTGCATTGAGTTGTGCCAGAACGTCAGTTTTCCGTATAAACTCTTGTTAAATACATACTGTAACATGTTTGATTTAATTTCAAAAAGTGTTTAAAAATGTTAAATTTGCGAACTGGAAAAAAGCGTTGTGAAACAATGAATAAATTGAATCCTAAATTAGCAAAAAATTTCTTTGTCTATGCTAATAGATTTTCTGGGCTTCTGTATAGGTTTTTATAAATCGTTGCATACAATAAAGTAACATAAAAACAGGATTATTTGTGTTAGAAAGTTTAGGATTGAAAGTTTCAAACTTAAGAAATTGGTCTGTGGATGTTCAAGATTTGAGTAAACTTTAAACTTCAATTTGTTTAAGTGGCAAGTCTTTAATTATCATCCAAGTATATGCAAGACTGTTTTTACACTTGAAGAGCTTGCTCAACCAACAAAAAGCTGTTTTCAAATAAGGGTAAAACTTTGCTTTAGCCGAATAGACATATAAGATTTTGGAAAATCAATTGGGTAATCAGTAAAATGCAAACTTGTTTAATGAACCTTATAGGTTAAGCTTGTCGGTTGATTACATAATCTAGGAACTTCAAGCAAAATGTAAGTTTTAATCTAGGGTTTATATCAGAGAAAAATTGTTTTTATAAATATCATTAAAATTTTATCATTGCGGTCCATTAAATGTTTTGGTTCACAGTTGGGATTTTACAGACTGAACTGAAATTGAACTACACTAAAAACGTCAATTTAATCATGAGTTTTTTTTCAAAATCTCATAAATTTCTCTAAGATTATGAGACAATACTGCTCCTATTTAAACTGTATTTTTAAAGAAAAAAAGAAAACAAATGGGTGTAGAATTAACTGTAATAACAGTTATTTTATAATTATATTTATAAATAACTGTAATAGCAGTAACAGCAACCTCTAAAATAATTTTACAATTTAGCATAACTATCACATACTTTGAATAATCATTATGAAACGATTTACTTTCCACCCCCGTTCAGAGTTGTTAAAAGAGCTGTACTGATACGTGATTTCGGAGGAGGTTTCTTTTGGGATTTTGGATAAATCTTTTTCTGTTTATCGGCTGATTTTTCACTTAGCACTAACACATTTTTGTTTAGATTTTGAACATTCATACATTGATCCCAATCATTTTGATTTGGAGGATTACAATAAGCACGGTTGGTATAGCGATCAGGATTTTCTTCTCTTATAGTTTCGCTGACTTCATCTACGTACCACGAACCAGTTTCAAGAGCAGCACCAAAGACACAAATATATTTGTTTGTTCCATCATAATCTAAGCAAGGCAGTCTGCACTTAATAGCTCTGTTTTGAACTTCACCATAACAATCATCAGAATAAGCGAATCGAACTTCTTCACTTAAAATCATTTTCGGACACTGGCATCCAATCTCAGCCGTTATCTAATAAAATTAAAATAATGAAAAAAATTCCGAACCATGCACTAAAGTTGAACACTAAAAAGAAAATATAATTTGAACCAAAGAATAAACAAAATATAAATAACACAATGAAATTCAGGTTTATGATGCTATATAATACATAAGTATATTAATGAATTTAGGTTTAAAAGTATGTTTCAAACATTAAATTAAATTAGTCATTTTAAACATTAAATTTTTATTGGTGTTATTTTTTAGCAAAGAAAATAAGAAACGATAAAATAAGTAAATAATTACATGTTGTTACTTTTATACTTTGTGTACTTTTTCAGTACAAAAAGCCATTTTAACCTCAGCAGTTTTAGCTGTTGCAATAAGTTTCTCTAATTGTTTATATGACTGGCAGGTATTAGATCGAGGGTTTTCAAATACAATGAAAATAATCATACATAACTATATGTATAATCTGGCTTAACTTCCAAACTGTTAAAGATAGCAGGCTCATATTTTTACTGATAGATTTTGTGTATTTTTTGCATATTTAACTCGGGAGACAAATACCATTTACATTAATTTTTAGTTCTACTGTGAGGAGATGTTTGCTTTGGAAAAGAGTGTGAACATCAATTTGGTAAACCTTCTGTTATCTTGTTATCTAGTATATACACACAAGAACATGAACGTTTTGGGTCATCTACACAGTTAATGTATGTATATATATATATATATATATATATATATATATATATATATATATATATATATATATATATATATATATATATATATATATATATATATATATATATATATATATATATATATATATATATATATATATATATATATATATATATATATATATATATATATATTAGAGTGGGTCAAAAAAAATTTTTTTTTTGTTACAGGCTCTAAACATTGCTAATAGTTATTAATATTGATACTATCAAAATGAGAATGATTGTGATAGATTTAAAGGGCGCAACTTTATTGGGAAACTTACTGGTACCCTAATATCTTGGAGAAAAAAAGTTTTTCAAAAGTAGGTCAACCTGGTACTTAAAAGAAGCGAAATTTTATAAAAAATTCGAAAATAATAATCATTTTATGAAAATCATATTGCTAAAAAAAATTGTTATTAAAAAACATGTAAAAATGCATCTTTTTCACTTTTAGTTAAAAAACTATTATAAATTGCTCTATTATTTGATAATATTGAGCACTGTAATACGATCAAGAGTTTTTGTATTTTACACTGCAATACTAACCTCATATATATATATATATATATATATATATATATATATATATATATATATATATATATATATATATATATATATATATATATATATATATATATATATATATATATATATATATGGACACTCACACAGACATAAAAATGTACATAAACAAATATAAAAAACTGTAAACCTCATCGCAGGTGCTCCCAATTAAGCTGTTGTAAAACATAACCATTCGTTCAATCAAAGAAGTCATGCCTTCTCTCACAATGAGATCAAAGTAAAAATGCTTGATATGAGGTAAGGAAATTGATACTTTATCATTTGAAAATGTGTCACTGAAGCTAAATAAAGACATTAATATACTTTATACATGTATACATGTATGTATATATATATATATATATATATATATAATATATATATATATATATATATATATATATATATATATATATATATATATATTTATAGAGAGAGAGAGAGAGAGAGAGAGAGAGAGTTGAATTCCATTAATTAGACTGAAGAAGTACATATATATTGTCTGTTTTAACCAATGTCCACAATAGCCAAGCTGTTATTATTTTTTTATTTTTGAAAATTTCTTAGATTGAGATTTTGAATGTTTTTAAATAAATAAATGAATATTAAGTATGTATATACAGAAGTATGTATATACAGAAATTACAATCTTATGTGAAATATACTTTTACATATAACTATAACTTTGTATATAAATCTTGCATATAAACTATAAACCAACTTATCCAAAACTGATGCTTGCTTCATTGACTTGTACAACTCATTTTCAAACAGCTTTGAAGTATTTAAAGCTACTCTTTAATAAATTTTATAAAAATTGTTAAAATTGTTTACTAAGCAGTTATTATAAATTCTTATAATAACCGCTTAGTAAACAATTTTAACCAACCATGTGGTTAGTTTTCTGGTAAACAATTTAAACCTCCTTGTTAGTTTTCTTGTAGCAATCTTCGACATTTTTAATAAATAGAATTTAATCGAAGCTACAGAACCAATCAAAGATGCCAGTGAAAATACTAATGTATTTTATTTCCAAGCATTCAAAGTTTTAAAATTTTAATCTTTTGAAATTCATAAATGGATTGAGCAAGATATTTTTTCAAGTCAAAAAGTGTGTTTCATAAAATAGATTTAAAGCAAATGATTAAACAAGAAATATTTCTACAATATTGCATGTACTGTTATTGTTACAATTTGTTACTGTTACAAACATTAAAAAAAAAGTAAAGGTTTTCAAGGATATAAACATGTAAACAATTTAGTATTTGGTAAATAATTTTTTTTTTACACAATTTATTAAAACCAATGCATGGTTCATTGAACAAAGCATAAATTTAACTGTATCTAAATTTAATGTTTCTTAATTAATGTTCCTTAAAACTTTAACATTTAACTGTAAAATTTTAATATTTAAGAGTTCCTAATGATTTGTATATTTCCTATTATTTTTTACAGTTAAAGATTTTATGCAAGCCCTAGTGTTTCATATGGTTTTTAATTTATGAAATATTTTTTGATATCTCATCTAGTTCCCAGTGTTTTAGATGATTAAGGATGGTGATGTTTTAAATTTATTGAATATACATATACAATTAACTTACTAAATATAAATAAAAATAAAAAGTTATTATAAATTAAAAAAAAACCTTTTAGGAAAAAAATAAGCTTTAAGTGCAAAGTATAATGTATGTAAAAATGATAATATATTTTTTGTGTAAAAAATATATGAATATGCATAATGAATAAATGAATTTAAATGAATTTTAACAATCAACAATTAAGCTTTAAAAAAAAATAAACTTTTGTATAAAATTTCAGTGTTTTAATTGTGGCTGTTTCATTGTATTCTGGTTTTATTTGAGAATATACAAGGAGTTATATACTAACTAGGAAGTGACTGGGGCCCCGGCTAAAATTGAGACTTTTTGCAAACCCAGCCCTGGAAAAATTATAAGATTTAGCAGATTTTGATAGCCGGGGCTAGAAAAAAATTTATAATACTTTATATAATATAATTTTATACTAAATTCACTATTAATTAAATACTGATACATATTTTTATACTTTTAAACTCTAATTTACTTCCAACAAGATTGCAAGCAACCACTATTAAGTTATGCATTTAAATAGAGAACAACTTAAAATACTAGGAAACGGTAGGTAAAAAAGAAAACATGAAGATGGGTAAGAGTTATAAGGCTTTTATTATGTGCAAGGAAAAAACTAAATTATTAAAAGTTTTTAAAGCATGAAGTGACAGGTACAGTAAAAGGATGTAACTTGTTGAATAAAAAGCCAAGCAAGAATGAGTTTTGGTTTATTGTAATGAAAAATTTGAAAAAATGAAAGCAATTGAATTGAATAAAATGCAACCTTACAACAATGGGAGAATGGCTCAAGCTTGGCAGATAAAGCAGGTCTAATTACTTTTATAATGTGCTTTTTGACTTTGTCTGAGAGTAAGAGGGTTGTTATTTGTCAGTATAGAAATTCCAACAATATTTATATTTATTTTATATATATTTGTTTATTGCAATATTTTATTGCAATGAAAAAATAAGTTTTTATTTTCTAACAAAAAATTATTAATTTTAAGTACAGAACTTAAGTCCATAAGCCCGTGCAAGATTTAGGCTGTTACAGAAGAGAGATCAGCTTCTTTTCTAAGCAATCAAAAAATGAAGATTTTTTGCCAGGACAAGAGTATAAACTTGAGTCGTCAGCAAATAAAGCTACTTTAGATGTAAAATTTTTATGAAGATCGTAACTGTAAATAAGAATCAATACAGAAGCAAAAATAGAACCTTAAAAATAAAGAAGAATGTAGGCTTTCAAGAATAACTTTAATACAGCAGTTAGAAAGAATTTATTAATCTCATAACCTTTATATGAAAAAAACTGAGTGAAGATTGATCATAGGATAGTTGGAGAGTTCAAAGTGTTTTCTAGAGTTTTGAAAAATTGGAACCACTTATTTACCACTTTTCAAAAATATAGCAAAAATCAAAAAGAGTTCTGGAGAACACTTTTTTAAGACTATGATGGAAATCTTGTCTGAAGCACAAACTGTAGAAGTGTTTAATAGAGAATTAACTTAAGCGTTGGAAGCCAGAGTGGTTTAGATGTTTAATTATGGGTTAATCTGTTTAACTGTCAGGAAAATTATGGCCATTAGATTTAAGAGTCAAATTAGAGTAAGATTTCTTTGCAAATAACTCTGCCTTTTTCGAGAGACAAGTAAAAAGATCAGACCCATGAATTAGAGATTAAATGTTAGACTTACTTTAGTTAATGACACTGTTGAAGACTGACCAAGTCTCTAGAACCTAAAATCTGAGATAAGATTCAAGATTTGGTAAACTAAGAATAACAGAGCCTAATGTCAGACAGGACTATTTTACAAAGGCTTCTTGAAATAATAAAAGAACATTTTTTTGTAAGAGAAAAGTTCTTATAAAAAAGACAAAAAAAATGATTAATGTTTAATAAAGTAACTGCTCAATATGGTGAAAAATGTGGAGTAGAATGAGGGTTGACTTAAAATTAAAAAAAAGAAATAAAAGCTTCCAAACTTTTATTTCAAAAGGTATAAAAGCTTCCAAGATGCGCTTTATGCACACATATTATGTATATCAACATATATGTTTGCTATTTATTTAGATGCTGGCATACAATATCCTTTCATATTTATGTAAACTTAAGTACTTATATGGTGTAGTATTAGCCAAAAAAGATAATCAGATAGATGTGTGGTGTGACTCTAGCAAGATAAGAAAGAAGGCATAATCTTAGACATATTAGAAAATTTTTTTGTATCAAACAACATTTAGAAAAGATTAAAGTGATTTAGGTTTTAGCATGAAGAAAATTTTGAATTAAAAAAATATACTTTAGAATTCATAAATGTTTATGCAGCCCCAATCACAAACCCGACCCTGGCTATATTTTATCAAACATGGGCCCAGCTATATTTTATCAAACCCAACCTCTGTTATTTTTTATCAAACCCGACCCCGGTCAAATATCAACCCCGGTCACTTACTAATACTAGCCAATTAAAATTACTATAAAACTGGTATTTACGATAAATATCCTTGTGTGTCACTTGATTTTTTATATTTAGGAATCATAGAAGTATCAAGCAATATGCCTTCAGGCACATCTTTCAAGTTTCCGATACCGGCACCTAAAAATAAACAATAACTTGAATATATAATACAATATAATAAAAACTTTGCAGATTCAAAGGTAAAACCAAAGCAAAGACATAAACTACAGTAATATAATAAACTACCACAAAACAAGTTTAATTGAGAAATTATGGAATATATTTTTTTAGTAACTAAATATTACATTTTATTTTTAATATTTAATATAAACATTTCTTTTTTCTCAACATTTGTATAATAAACTAGTTGTTTCATTTTATTAAATTTTTATTTCATTAATGTGAAGTTGCGGCATTGTAACTGATGTTTTTTTTGTTTTTTTTTAATGTGAGCAACATAAAAAAAAAAAACTTATTGAAAAATAAAAACTGTATTACTTTACCAGCAATTATTCTAGGTCTTTAAATACCATTTATTAAAAAAGTAAAGTACACACAGCAATTTTTTACAAATAGATATACTATTTTTATTGCTAGGATTACCACCCAAATTCAAGCTCCTCCTACCCAAGTCTATAACTAAATTATATACAATATAAATCAATAGTATTGCTCACCTTTTATGGTGTGTTGATATCTTAATTTATACAGATGTTTAGCTGCTCCAATAACATCTTCTCTCAGTAGTTCTAATTCATGATGAAACGCACATTTATTCAATCTCTAAAAAAAATTATTATAAAAACAATTTGAATTAAAAAAATATTACTTATTAGTCAAGGTTAATTTTTACATCTGGTTTTTAGATATAATTATAAACATTATCTCATACAATTTTTGTATAATATGCATATCATTATATGTACAATATTGCCAGCAAAGTTTTTTTACTTATAATGCAAAAATGCCAAGTAAAACATCAGTGAAGAAAGCAAAATAGAATTCAATAAAAGGTTTAATAAAGAGAAGTGAGGAAATATTTTGTAATTTTTTCAATGTAATCTTTTTTTAAGCCCACAAACTACTAAAGCATTGTTAGAAAACAGTGTCACTCTTTCAAAAACATTATTGTATGATGAACAACTCTGATTTCAGTCAATTATCATGATAGTTATGGATTTATTAATATCAGAAAGATTGGAGAGATTATAATTAATACATAAAAGTGGTTTGATCAACATATAGTATTAATAGCAAAATCATCATGGAAATCTTTTATTGTAGTAAATGTGCTATTTATTGCAAGGCACCCTGTTTGTTCACTCAAATTCAGCTTATTCTACCAAATTCTAATTAACCTTTCACACTAATGATTTAATAATTAATTTTTTGTAATTTCTCAACCCCCTTTTAAGTAATAATGTTTATTTTTACATTTTCTACAAAAATAAACTTACTAAAAACTAAAAGCAAAAAAAATATTTACTGTTTCATTCAGCAAACAGTTTCTACTTAATTTTACTTAATTACATAATTACCTTTGCTTTAGAACGATTAGGATCCATAAGCGCCAAATGAATCAATGAAGAAGCTCTTATATAATAGATAACTAAGACGACCCAGTTTGGATCAAATATCATATCACTGGTTGAAATGGTTTGTGGAAAGAACTTTTCCTATAAATATAAAAGAGTATAACTGAAAAAACACTTTTCTATAAATAAAAAAATTAATTGATGTTATTTTACATTTGAAATTAACTAATATATTTACTGTATCTTATTTTATTATATAAAATATATAAACCTTTTTTGATAGAAAATTTGAAAAGTCATTTTTGATTTTCAAGTCTTTTCCTTTTTCTAAAAATTCTGAAATTGCTTCCACCTCATCTTGTATTTCACTAAAAAAAAATGCAAAGTATTTTTTAAGCAGATACAAAAAGTCTTAAAATAAAAATAGTCAACAAAAAACAATGTTTACCTACAATTATGTTGTCAACATGTGACTATAGAAGACAAGCAATTGTTAATTGTTAAAAATAATCAATTATTGTCAAAAATGTAAGAGTTATCAATAATTTCTACTCATGAACATTTGAGGTGTACACAAGAAGCCAAATTTGGGTCAAATATAAAAAAAAATTGCGATTACAAAAAAAAAAAATTCCAAAAATATTATAATACCTGGAAAAATGCCCCAAATTTTTCTAAAGTATTTGGGCTTTGAGCGCAAGGTATATCTCAATATTTTGATTTTTAATTAATAAAAAATTTTTTATAATGTGGCATAAAGGCCTAAAGTCTTTTTTTTTGATTGTGTATTCTAGTTTTTTCATGATTGTTGTTTAAATTAAAAAAAAGATTTTGCAAAAAAATATATTTGCGTAAATAGGCAAAAAAAAAAACAACCGCTCAAATACCATGGCAATACTTAGTAAGTACGGCTTTAGCAAATATTTTGTTTTTTTGCGAAATCTTTTTTATATTTTAAACAACCATTATGATCACGTTAGACAAAAAAAATAACAAGATTTACCTTGCGCTTAAAGCCAAACAATTTAGGAACAATTTGGGGCATTTTTCGGGTTATTTTGCCGCTTAAACACGAGGTCAATAGTTTTGGATTTTTGTTGTAATCGTATTTTTTTATATTTGCCCCAAATTTAGCTCCTTGTGTATTCGCGTTTTAAAAATTTTATGTTTTTGAACACCCCTAACTAACATACGGGAGGGTGTGTTTGATCCCCCTACTCTTCTTCCAATCAAAAATTTTTTTGTTGTCACCCCTTAAGACCTTCACAAACAGGGCCCACGACACAGGTTTCAAATTTCTGAAAAAAAATAGCCCTATAGAAAAAATTTAGGAGCAAACTGTCATATTCGCTTTTTTCATTTAGGTGTCACCCTTCTGTGTCAAGTCGTGATGGTGTCACCCGATGCAGCCCGCGCCTACCGTACCCTCTTAATGACGCCACTATGTTAGATTTAATGTATTTACCCGTCATCCGCTTAAATTTTAACTGATGTTAAATGAACAAATGTAACTATTTTTATCTGCGTAATAGTAAGTATAAATAACAAAATATGGCGGGCTAAAATTAAATTTCTAGTTTTTTTGTTACTAAAAACTTTAGTTATTAGTAAAACCAAATTAAAAAATCATTCTAAATTTGTTTTAACGATGTTTTTTTTTTTAATACTAAGCTTTTTTTTAACGATGTATTTTTTTTAACTAAGATTTTTTTGTTGCATTTTATTTTTAAAGCCATATTTCAACTTTCGAGGAGTCACCTCACGGGTCAAAAACCAAGCAAAGGTTGGCGGAATATTTTAAAACTGACGAATCTTTCACGTGAATTACATGAAATGAAATTAAATAATATACCCTAAATTATAAAAGTAAATCTAAAAAAAAAATTAATGTCAACAGATCTATAAACCGACAATTGCAAAAAGTTAAAATCCACATCTAATAATGTTGCATTATATTGTTAAGAGCAAACCTGATGCTATTTCAGCGTTAATCCAACATTAGTATAACGTATTAACGTAACATGGAATAACGTTGGGCAACTTAAGCTTGATCGTATTCCAATTTCGATCAATGTTAATTCAACTCAACAAACGTTGCAAACGTTTAAGAACGTTCTATTAACGTTCGTAGGACGTCCTCGAACATTCGCAACGTTTGTCAACGTTTGTGTTAGCTGGGTTGTTAACGTTAGAAAAATAATAAACATTTTTTTTTTTTTTTGTCGGCAAAATTGTAATGGCACCCCCCACGTGACACCTACTCGCGCCGGCTCTGTATGTATATATATATATATATATATATATATATATATATATATATATATATATATATATATATATATATATATATATATATACATATATATATATATATATATATATATATATATATATATATATATATATATATATATATATATATATATATATACATATATATATATATATATGTATGTATATATATATATATATATATATATATATATATATATATATATATATATATATATATATATATATATATATATATATATATATATATGTACATATATATATATATATGTACATATATATATATATATGTACATATATATATATATATATATATATATATATATATATATATATATATATATATATATATATATATATATATATATATATATATATATATATATATATATATATATATAAATATATATATATATATATATATATGTATATATGTAGGCATAAATAATAAAAGACAAAATGTAGGCATCATTTATGAGAGTATGGAGAGTGTGTAAATTATTATTTTATAAACACCAATTATATCAATAAATACGAATTTCTCTCGATACTAAATTTATTTTTTTAAAAGAAATTTTCGCTGAATTGTTCTGATTTGCGTCTTCAGTCTAAACTTTTTTTTTTAGCGTCTTCAGCTTAAAAACTTTTAAGCTGAAGACGCTGGTTGCAACAATCCAGCCAAAATTTAGTATTAGTATATAGAAATTCGTATTTATTGATATTTATAAAATAATATTTCTCGATCTTGAGAAACAACACATGCTTGTAAAAAAACATTTTTGCAAAACTTACAATTGATTTTATATGATGCACGCAAATGTTTATTTTTTGTTTGTAGGATTTGGTTTGAACATGAAGTAGTATCATCTGTGCTTTTTTACGTTTAACCGCCCTAGCTTTTATTAATGTTTTTAAGTGCAAATCATGTTCATTTTCAGTTTTTAACAAATAAAAATAGTTCCAAGTTTCATTTTTCGTTTCATCATACAATATACAAAAAAATACCATATACCAACTGCATTTTATGGCCCAAAAGCAGCACACTTGTCCAATTAGTGATAAATTCACCAAATACAAGGTCACCTTTGTAGCTCGTGTGTTTTTTACCTTTGCTCCAGATTTCTATTTTTCTAACGAGGTAATGTACATCCTCGTGTACATTACCTCGTTGTTTTTTTATATTTATCATCAGAACCACTTTTGTTCTGCATTTTTTAAACCAAATAATGATAAAACACAAACTTTAAACAATATATTGTAAATCACGTCTTCAAACTGCAAGTGAGCAAATAAAGTTGCGTATTTGAAATAATGATTTTATGTGTTTGCTTAGAAGATCCTTTTAAAATTCTCTAAGGAGCAAGTAACGGTTTTTGAATTTATAAAAAAAAGAGTGATTATTTATAAATAAGAAGATTCAAATACCTTTTTTGAAAACAATTTAAAGGTTTAAACTAAATCACTTAAAAATAAATTAAATCTTTAACACTTTCTTTAGCTTTTATTAAAACGGTTTCAAACCATTAGTATAAAAGATAACGAAAACAAAATTGTCTTTTTCGTTAATATTTTTGATGATATTAAATAATAAGCCCAAATACTTATGTTTACATATATCGCTTTTTTTTTTTTTTTAATTAAACAACGCATTTTTTTTTTGTGTGTTTTTATAACTTCCATGATTTTTTGTTGTTTTTACTTTTTTTTAAAAAAAATTATGCTGCTGGAAGATTGTTAGCTACAAATTATTTTATTGCTGAAGTTTTTTTGTTTTTATTTTTGTATTTATACTGTCTTTTTGTCTTTTATTATTTATTGTGCATGTAAATTTTTGTGTGACGGGGCTCGGTGATAAGACAACCTGTCTTCTTCTTGCTCCGGCCAGGATTTTCTTTTATTGTAATTTCTTTTTTGTAATATTTATCAACGGCAAAATAAATAAATAAATAATAAAAAAAAAAAAAAAAAAAAAATATTCGCAGTCAGATCACTATACAAAAATAAAGCCTTAAGAAAAACAGCGATTTATTAGCGTATATTTAGCGTAAAATAATTTCCCCACAACTCTAAACAGTAACAAAACCTCAAAGGCTCAATCTCTCACTTACAACAAACCTAGCGGAAAGAACAAGAGGGTCCAGCAGGTGCAGACGTCCGTGGGACGTCTACACGACGTCTTATGGACGTTACAAGTCTTTAGGATATTCATAAGACGTCCAGTGGACGTTCTGTGCCCGCTTGGTTAATATTTTACAAATTTATACTACTAAATATAAAAACGAACCAAGACAAATACAAAATTTACAGCTGAAAGACGCCACTAAATTTCACTTAACGATTTTTGTACTAAATGAAAATTTTAACCCAAAATACAAGTCATTGAAAAGCGTGAAAAGATAACGTATTTTTGCTAAAAACGGTGTGACTTGCGTTAGCCGGTCATAATCTATAATAATAAAGTTTTGGAAAAAAGGAATTTCAAATGCCAATTGACGGGTTTCTGAAATAAACGTTTCTAATAATTAGATTTGTTTTGAAATACTTCAAGCCCTCAGAATTTTTATTTCGAAAAATTAAATAGTGTTTTTTGTTTGAAACTTAAATGAGTTTACCATATTTACAATATTTTTTGGAAAACAATATCCTCAAGCAGGTTCTCAAAATGCTATTAAATACTCTGTGTACTTATTTAACTTTTTTGGAATTTTCAAGAATTTAATTTATTTTTTCCTTGGAAATACTTCGCATTTATTAGTTTTTTTCGAATTTAAAAATCGAATTAGCGTGAATAAAGATTTTGTACGTTTATACATAAAAATTAGGTGTTTGTAGATGTTTATATTATAAACATTCCTCATTTCCAACTCTCTCAATAGGGTTTTAGAATGCCCCCCTCATTTTTTTCCGGTATATAATTCTACACGCGTGTTTTTGCTCACTAAGTTTTGTTGGTTGTATACTACCCCATATAATATTGGCATATTTATTAAAATAATGAAATAAAGAAAAGTATATTAATTTAAACAAAGTGAAAATACTAATTAATGGCGGTTAATTACAAATAATTATTTAGGAACAACGAGTAACCAAGAAAATTATTGAAAGTAATGGCTAACCTAATTAAGTATAGGGATTAATTGCTAACCTGATAAGTGTAGATGTAAAATTTAATGGAAGAATGACGTCTTCTGTAAAACTTTTAACTTGCTCCCAGATTGATGAAGATTCACTTGAAAACCAATTAACAAGATCGTCTTTTTCACTGATGTCACTCAAAAAAGGTTTGTTAGACAGCTTAATAACTTCGACTATCTTTTGATAAGTCGTAAAGTTATCCTCGCTATTTTTTGCAGATTCTACGGTTACAGCAAGAACAAAATAAAACAAGTACAAAATTATAAAATTCATTTTGTAATACTCTTCTGTCTCTTTTTTTATAATTGTAATGCTGTTTACAGTATTTTCTATCGTTTTTATAACTTAAATTATCCACGCTTGATCAGTTTGTGTAGATACAAATCTAGTTTCCAACACGTGTTTAGAACTCGTTCGCCTGAAACCCGACGTGGCGTTTGACCCGTGTAAATCTCGTAATTAGTTTCGTTTTTAGTCCGTGTAGTAATTCATAAGTAACAAGTGTTCGATTCCAGTTTCTCTAACTCAAATAACTGGGTATGCAACAAAGCATGAATAAATTGCTACAGCATTTGTTTAAATAAATATATAGTAAGACACAATTGAACGAGACTCAGTGAGTTTAATTATTATTTTAACTTTTTGATAAACTTCTAGTAGATTTGATGTGTTCAAAAAAAGAAAATCACCTATAATTATTTTTTTATATATATTTGATATAATTGATAATGGTTAAATACTACTACAAATATTTACAGTAATAATTGCAATAGTTATACAATATATTACAATATGACAACATTGAAACAGCGTTATAGTACAATATACAAACCGCAATGCATTGTTATTGTATTGTTGCACAATACATTGTTAATGTATAGTTTGATATTTTATTTTTATTTGATAAAATACTTTTTGGATTGAGATTTACAACATTTTGTCAATTAACTTACAAAATTTATGAAAAACGCGTTTTTTTTTTACAAATATATACAAAAATAACGCATAAAAATTGAGTAAATGAATTTGTTGATATATGAGTCAGAAATGCACTATAAACGTTTTTATAATAAGTAATTAATAAATTAATTTAACCTGAGCTCATCGGATGAACGACAAAAGCTCTGTTGGAGCCGATGCCTCGAAGCTGCATGCTTCTCTACACGGTTATCCTGACAAAGGGAATCTCAATTAAATGTTAAAACCTAACTTTTTTTAATTTACTGTTAATTTTTTACTGTTAAAAATTTTGCTACAATATTATGAAATTTTCAAATAGTTAATGGTTTTTTTCCTTAAAAAAATAAAAAATAACTATGGTTTTCTAGACATTTTATAAAAAAACTTTCTAAAAATTTTTGCGCTACTTACACTTTGTTTAATACACATGTTTAATAACACCACAGTATGTTTTATTATTTCTTTTTTGGAATTATTTTTTGCTAAAAACATGCAAATAAACATTTAATGAGAAACAAAATATTTTCAAGAAATTGTAAAATTTAATTATAAATAATAAATTGCTGAAATATTTTCAAAATATCAAATTGGAAGGTGTCGTCGACCGTGAAAAACATATTGTGTCCCAGTCAATCATGCATTAATGTTGAAAATTCTACGCTATAGTATAAAATAAAAAGTCAAAAAGTTTTCGCGAAAGTGTAAAGTGCAAAAAAAAAATAAAAAAAATCAGGATCCTGATTTTTTCAAATCGATTTGAATTTATTTAAACTTAGAAGCGGAACCCAGTTTGCTAACTTTTTATTTCCCATTAAAGCTTTGATGTTTTTAACTTTATATTTCGTATTAAAACAGTTATTAAACTTTTCTTTCTGTTGTTGATAATTTCAATAAAAAAAGTAAGGCTACAAAGCCTCGCAAAAAAGAATGGCTCAATTAAAAAGTTCCAGAATACAACAGTTTTCGATACTTCTTAATAAATGTCCCTAGTCATCGAAAACTGTTGTACTCTGACAGAAAGTTGATACCCAATGTCTCTGACAGTTTAATTCTGCTTGATAGTTTACCTATTTTTTTACGTCTGTTGCACTATTTTTGTTATTTTTTTTTGTTGTGATATCATTTGATATCACAACAAGCAACACTGGAAAAAACAGATACGCTTATCAAACGCTGGAGAATGTCTTCAATTAAAATCTTTGGCAAAAAGGCACCACAGGTATGAAATTCCTTTTGTCTTTTTGTCGGATTTTATTTCATAAAAAAGTTGCAATCCAGTGTTTCTGAGTTTTGAGCATTCCAAGTATTTTTTGAAACACTAGATGTGACAACAATTTATTTACTTGACTTGAGATGTTTTATATTTTACACCAGATTAATATGTTTAAATGGTTGAAATTAGTGTAATACTTTATTAATGACATTGTTTTAAAACCTTACGCATTTTGCGTACAAAGCAATATAAAGTTATGCAATAGCTGTGCGTAATGTACAATTATTACAATAATGTGTCATGTACAATTATTACAATAATGCGTAATGTACAATTATTGAAATATATTTACAATGAGTACAGTTTTTGGCGTAAACTTGAATATTTAAATAGTTCAAAAACAATTTTTTGCTAATAAGGCAAAAAACTAATTTTGTTTTTCGAAAATTATATAAATACACAGGTGCTTTTACCCTAGGGTCGCCAAACTAATTGGGGCGCTTGATATTCTATTATCTTTAAAAATTTTGCCAGGCATTTTTTGTTTTAAATTTTTTATGGAATTATTAGAATTAATCTTAAATTTCTTTGAGTATTTTAATCATACTATTTTTATGATTAAAATAAACAGCGATTACTTCAAACAATCATAGGTATAAGTATGATTGGTTAAAGTAAACAGCGATTACTTCAAACAACCATAGGTATTTGTATGATTAGTTAAAAAAAACAGCGATTACTTCAAACAACCATAGGTAATAGTTCGATACGTAATAGAAAGTACTTCTGTGATTAGTTAAAATAAACAGCGATTACTTCAAACAACCATAGGTAATAGTTCGATACGTAATAGAAAGTACTTCTATGATTAGTTAAAATAAACAGCGATTACTTCAAACAACCATAGGTAATAGTTCGATACGTAATAGAAAGTACTTCTATCATTATTTAAAATAAACAGCGATTACTTCAAACAACCATAGGTATTAGTACGATACGTAATAGAAAGTTTCTGTTATTACTTTTACAGTGTATTTTTTCTTTTTATTTATTAAAAAAACAAATTTACAACAAACAACAAATATTAGTATTTACTAAGGATGAGATACTTG
The DNA here is from genome assembly GCF_022113875.1 of Hydra vulgaris. Classification (NCBI taxonomy): domain Eukaryota; kingdom Metazoa; phylum Cnidaria; class Hydrozoa; order Anthoathecata; family Hydridae; genus Hydra; species Hydra vulgaris. Next base: position 43,505,214 of record NC_061161.1, on the reverse strand, counting down.
CAGCATACCGATAGCGATGGCAAAGTAAGCACCAATGATTTTTGGATGCCGCAAATATGAAATGTTTTAAAAATTAGTTTAAAATTCACTGATGTTATGCATATTATAAAATTAGTAGCTATAAATTCAAATGATTGATTGTTTCGAGTTTAGTTATTTGTTAAAAACTCTATCAGTGTGAAATATACAATTTTTTATTTCTATGATTTAGTAAATTAGTTTCAAATAAAGTTTGAATTTTATTTATATCACTAAATCACTAATATCACTAAACCATATAAAAAAGCACCATTGAAACTTGAAAACGCAATAAACCTTCAAAAGCATTAAAGAAAAAAAAATACTGCACTTTTATCCAACTCGACATCACTAAATTTTACCCATCCATCACACCCACACCCATCCATCACACCCACAATTCTAAAATATGCTCTAACGTTTGCAAAACAACTTATAAAAATTAGCAAAGAAGAAATCAGAATAATTATCTATTGCAGAAATTCTTTGTTATTTTCCAACAACGAAACTTAGGAATAAAAGTCAACTAACGACTGCTTCGAGTTCACAATGAGTTGTTACGATGAAGCCAAGGTTTACGAGCTGGTTGGTCTGTATATATAATTCATTATCTGAAACTATTACCAACAGCGATATGGGCCTTTACCGGGACGACGGACTGATAATAATGCGTCAAAAAACTGCCGCATAGATAGATAGAATCCGAAAAAATATTATAAAAATTTAAAAAAAAATCGGCTTCCAAATAGAAATTACGACAAACCTAAAATTTGCTAACTTCTTTGGCGTTACATTTAACCTTGAAAAAGACTCATATCATCCTTTCAAAAAACCAAATAACAACCTACTTTACATCCACACTGCGTCCAACCACCCCCCAAAAATTATTAAACAAATTCCAATTGCTATCAACGATAGGTTATCCCAGAATTCGTCTGACAGAAAAATGTTCAACTCGGCAAGGGCAGAATATGACAAAGCCCTAAAAAGAAGTGGGTTCAAAGATTTTAGCTTCAAAGACAACCCTAAAATTGATTTCAAAGTAACCCCCAATCGTAAAAGAAAAAGAAATATAATCTGGTTCAACCCACCATACAATAAAAACGTTCTCACAAATATACGCAAAACCTTCTTACAATTAATCGACAAACACTTTCCAAAACCAAATCCGCTTAATAAACTATTTAACCGTAACACAGCAAAAGTCAGCTACAGCTGTACAACCAACATAGCAAAAATTATAAAGAACCACAAGAAAAAAATTATTTCGATGAACCCAACGGCCACTTTAGCTTGCAATTGTAAACTAAGTAAACAAAATTTGCCCTATGAACGGCAATTGCAGAAAAACAAATTTTATTTATAAGTGCATTGCATCATTTCCAAACACACCCGACAAAACATTCTTTGGTTTAACAGAGGGCATGTGAAAAACTAGATGGGCGAATCACAAGCAATCCTTCAAAAATAAAAAACTCACAAATGCAACCACGCTTTCAAAATATCTATGGGATACACAAAATAAATCAAAAACAACACCTAATTTAAAATGGTCCATCATAAAATATGCCCCCGCTTACAACAACATAACCAAAAAATGCATGTTATGCTTATAGGAAAAACTAATTATCTTATTGTATAAAAATCCTCAAAAATTATTAAACAAAAAAAAAACAAACTAATATATAAATGTCGCCACGAGAACAAGTTTACACCTGATGATTGCATTTACCATAAAACTTATAGTTGTGAAAAATATGCAGTTTTATTTATAAATATTATATGTAAATACAGCTTTGTTTTAATTTAAATCATTTTAATTTACTTTAATTCACCAAGCACTTTCACGAAGATATATGCAAGCACTAATACGTATATATATATATATATATATATATATATATATATATATATATATATATATATATATATATATATATATATATATATATAAATTAGTTGTAAACATGAGTTTATGAGAACATCTATGCAGTATTTATAAAATAAAAATTATTTTTTATTTTTGTGGAAATTGATTATTCTGTAAAACAATAGAAGGATTTTTTTTCTGTATCAAATCTTAGCAAAGTGTTGCTTTATATGAAACTTTAAATGTTAAATCGATCAAACAATGTATAAAACCGAGGATGTTTCAAAATAGCAAACTTTATAAATATAACTTGCTACGTAAGGTGTTTTTATAAAGTTTGCAACTACAATTACAGGTATTTCTACTCTCATTTGCTTTCCTTTTTTTCTTTAAAAAAATATTTTATAAGGGAATAGTAAAGTCTAAGTTAAAAATTCTTTAAAATCGTATATGATTATAGAGCAAAAAAAAAAATATCACGATTTTTTTTATTTTTTTGAATTTATTCACTTATTTTTGTGATATAATAAGTTACAAAATATTAAAATATGCAAAATAAAAAATTTTACTTTTGTATCTAAAATAATTTCTAAACAGAAGAAACTAGAGATAAAAAAACTTTAATATCAGTAACCTTTAAAAAAAAAGTCGAGTAATAAATCTTGGTTGACCATAAGTTCGATTATGTGTTGTTAGAAATTTTGACCTGTATAGGTTTCTCCAAGACTCAAGGTTGTTAAAATAGTTCCGTTCTATCGGACCACGTAAGTAAACAAAGAATCTTGCAACTTTTGATTTAAGAAAAGATTTATTAAATTGTGAATAACGCTATTAAATTTACTAAGAAATATTTTGCGCTCGGAAAAAAGTATAAAAAACTGATTTTTTTATTGCTTATTTTATTTTTTATTATTATCATTTTAAAATATATTAATCAATGATTTTTGCATTTAACCGTCGCCATCAACGCTTGCACAATTTTATCGTTAATTTTGCTGGCAGCTCGTTTGCATTTTTTTTTGAAATTGCCAAATGTTTTTGGCTTCTTGCAGCGCCTTTTGCAATATTCTTTTTACAGTTGCCAAAAATTGTTTGTTAGGATATAATTCTAGGCAACGTGGTGGGTTTATGTCCCTGGCCAAAAAACTCCATTGGTACCCTTATTTTGTAATTTTTGAATAATTACAAGTTTCTAGATCCGGCAAAAAGTTTTTTTGTCTATGAGATCTTGAAAAAGAAAAAGGTCTTAATTGAACGCACTTCTATGTAAATATTTGTATTTACATCGCAAGGTTATAAATAACGAAAAAAGGTGTACTTTGTTGAGCAGAGCTACAAATAGCTTGTGAAACAAGATTTATCGCACAAACTTATTAAAATAAAAAGTCTCAGCGTCAGTGTCTCAGCGACACTAATTCATGAATGTAGAAAACCAAGTGCAGAAAGATGTAAACGTCGTATTTGAGCATTTGAAGCAGAACTAGCATCAAAAAAAAAAAATCCTAAAAGGGTGTATGGTTATGCTGAGCCGCAACAGAGTGTTCAGGTATCTATATGTGCTATATCTAATACGAAAAGTTAAACGTTAACTGAGGACGTACATATAGCAAACAGGCTTAATGAAAACTTTAAATCAGTTTTATAATAGTCAAAATAGTCAGTTACCTGTTTTTAAGAGAAAGCATGATCAAGAAGACTTAGGTGACATAATTATTAATTTTGAAGCGGCGTTAGCTTATTTAAAAAGTTTGAACCAGAATAAATCTATTCGTGTTAATAACATTAATTCAAAGATACGCAAAGAATGCACCATTCAAACAGCCTACCCTCTTTACTTTACAATATAGCATCGTTCAAATACTCGATACCTTTAGCTTGGAAGCAGTCAAACGTCACACCGTTTTTTTAAATAAAAGAACGTTGTCTCGATGCCGCTAATAACAGACAAGTGTCTATCACGTAAGATCCATGTAAAGTAACTGAAAAGATTATCAGTAAACATGTGACTAAATTTCTTAAAAAATTCGTATCTTACATAATCAACACGTATCTTACATAATCTCAACGGACTTATGTCCAAAAAATGATGCACGTTTAGTTTATTAGAAAGTGTCGACTGCATTACGAAAGCATTAGCTAAAAGAAATTTTATTGATATTTAGTTTTTTACCGTAGACTACTTCATAAATTGAAAGCATATGGGATCTATGGCAATGTTTTTAAATGGGTTGAACCTTTTTTAATTAGTAGAAAACAGCGAATTGTTTTAGGTGAACACTTAACGACTAGACAAATGTTCTAAGTGGAGTTTCAAAGGGTCTGTACTTGGTCCAACACTTGGTCACCATCCAACCTTCTAATGCGTAAGTTTACATATAATAATGCTCGTCATAATTTCTACATGCAAAATAGCTTCGTGAGTTAATGCGTTTAAGAATAGAATTGGTTCAATACCTACAAATTCTGCAGTCGTCACTCCACACCAAGTGAGTTTGGCCAGTGGTGTACTACCTACAAATTCTGCAGTCGTATGCAGACCTATTTAAGTTTCAATTTAAACAATTTAAGTTTCCCAGTTAAACCCCATTTAAGTTCCAGAAGTGTAGAGCGAACAGCATTTACAGATGTGCAAGAACTTATTACTGCAGACTATACTGTTACTGTACTTCTGTTATCTAAAGTCGCTGCATCGTCCTAAGATTTAAAAGCTATTCATTTGTTTTATAGCAGGTTTCTGAAATGCACAATAGAAGAACTTGTGAACCAATTCCACATGTTCATGTAACAAACACGTAGTTTACAAAAGTTGTTTGGTGAAATACCAAAAGAAAGATTCTCTATTATATATATTATTTTACAAATTGCATTCACTCTTCCTGTAACATCTTGTGAACCAGAACGTTACTTCAGTGCTCTGAAGCTTTTAAAATCAAGAATACGATCTTCTATGGTTGATGATTGCTTAAATGGTCTTGCCCTTATGTACATTCATCCAGAAATTAATATTGACCCAGACATGGTCATCAACGAATTTGTCTTGAGCACACGCAAGTTGGATTTTGTGTTATAATAAAGTGCTCTGTGTGTCTGAACCTCCAGTCAACTGGTTTTTATAAGCTTGTTTATGAACTAAATGTAGTCTACTGTGTTTATGAACTTGTAGACTGTAGTAAACTGGTGTAGTATCTTTCAACTGGTGTTAATGAACTTGTAAACTGATGTTTATTAATTTGTAATCAATTGATATTAATAAACCTAATTTATAATAACTTATATGCCTGTCTCACATAAATTTTTGGGAGGGAAATACCCAATTCCAAACCCTCCACTCAGTAAACCTCCAAGCATAACCCCCCATTAAGCATTACCACTAAATCCTGGATCCGCCGCTGATGAAATACTAAACAAAATTTGATAAGACAATCGTGATATAAAAAAAAAAGAAAAAAAAAGAAAATAAAAACGATTGACTTAATCTATTCAATGTATTTCCAAAAGTGTTTTACAATTGTTGTAGAAAATATAACTTTTAAAGAAAAATGAAAAATTCAACAAGATAATCCGGAAATACTGAAAAGAAGACGCAGAAAAATTAAAATTAAAATTCAAGAAAAAAAGATTTTTATGTCTACCATAATTGAAGTTAATTTAATGAAAACTTCAAATCCTATTTTTATTTACAAGAAATTATTTTGAAGGAGTTTACGTCAACTTTTAACGACGCGTCTAATTTTAGCGATTCTCATGAGAAGACCGATAAGTCTTCTTTATTTTTATTTAATTTCTATCTTTATTTTAACATAATCTTCAATTGTAAACTTTTTTTACTTTCTATATATTTGTATTAAATTTTGATGTAATGTAAAAGAACAGGAAAAAAAAAAAAAAACGCGGCTAATGAGTTATTATATAAGAGAATGTAAAGATTGTTTATTATGTTAGGAATGATTTAGTGTTTCTAATGGCGATAAAGAATTTACTACTATTAAAGTTATACACAATATTACTATTGAAATTATACACAATAAATCAAAAAACATTTTATTGAATTGTTATTATCGACCACCTGACGGCGTGAGCGGAATTTGAGCATTTTTTTTGAACAAAGTATTTTTTAAAAAGGTATTAAAACAAACAAAAAAATAATTATTGAGGACCTAAGTATGAATTGTTTTCTATGCAATGAAGATGATAAAATTAAAAACTTTTACGATTTTATTTGTGAAACGGGAGCAATTCGCTTGATTAATCATCTAACCAGAGTAAATAAAACGCAGCGTTTTTGATTGATAATATCATTACAACAGGTATATAAGGTATCCTAAAAAGGATATATGTGATTATTTTCCAATGAAAATAAGGCTAAATCAAATTTTATTTGATTTCTCATTTTATCTGAAAATAAGACTAAATTAAATAAAATTAAAATACGCCCTTTTAACCAAACAAATATAAAACAAATTAAAAACTATATCTATACATAATCACTCTTTATATCAATCAATCTATATATAAATCAATCTACATATATTCTCTGATAGACTAGAAACATATTAGCTTTAATGATAATGCGAACAAAATTTACGATGATTTTTTTTTTTGAAACATTTTACTTTCTGTATAACTTTCCTAGCATTGTAAATAAATAAATCCAAAAAATCTAAACAACCCTTGAATGACCAGGGGATTTAAAAAGTCATCACAAATCAAACAGAAGCTTTATATAAAATTTCTTAAAACAAAATAATCTACAAATGAGAAAATATATAAAGAATGCCTACTAACAAAAGATCGTAAAAACTTGAAAAAAAAAAACAATTGTCTCATTCATCCTGACCCTGAGTCGTATGATTTGCTGGCAGACTTTTGAACAACTTCCAATTCATTGTCTACGGCTGGAATTGGATTAGACAATGGAGTGGCAGCTGTTTTAAAGTCTGAAAAAAGAAGTAGTGGGCTTTTTCAAACACAGTGTTTAATTAGATGTTAGATGATGTCATTGTCATGCCAGTTAGATTCCAGGGCCATACTATGAAATTCTTTAGGAGGGTCGTTTTTGAAAAAAAAAGACCCCCTTAATAAAATTTTCGTGAAACATAACTATATTTGTGTAAAAAATGTTTACATAAACGAATTTATTGTTCTCTGAATACTTTTTCTCTTTTTATTCTGCATAGGCGTAAAAGTAAGCTTTTTGTTAGAAAATGGGTATTGATTAATAATACTTTGATAAATGGTTTAAATTTTTATTGAAAAACTAAACTTTTTTGATACAATTTTCTAGGATATAAAGTAAAAAATAATTTTGAGACTTGTTTTTAATCAACAATTTTATTGTAGTGGATATTCATGATGGCTAATGAACCAAGTCTATCTGCAATCATACTGGCTCTTAACCATGTTCTTAATCTTTGCATTGCTTAAAAGCTGCCTTCACATTCTGCGAATATTACGGGTAGTGTACATCCGATCTTTAGAAGCTCAAAAGATTAGGATATTGATTTTATCATGGCAGATTTTAATGGCTTTAGCTAGAGTATTAGGTCTATCTTCAGGTTCAATAACAAATCTTTTTTTTTTCCCAAAAATGAATTCTTGATCTGCTTCTTCTGAGTATGGAAGATCACTTTTGTACATTTAAATTAACTCCTGGAAAGCAGTTATCTCCTCACTGCAAATTATCGAGGGAACCAAGCATAAAATATCTTAACAGCAATGCAATTTGTCTTTTGGAATCGTATTTTGATTTCTGAAATAATGGTGTCAAGAAAAGGTAAAATCAAGGCCCGTTTATAATATTCATGGGGGCTCTCTGCAGATACGTTATTTTTGTCGGCCTGTCTCATAGTGATTCTGGGAATCGTTGGTTCTGCAAATAATTTACTTGCCATACGAGTAGCTTGTTGGTAAATTGCGTAAGTTTTATTTTCAATATTTTTCCGTAGATGGTTCGAATCGTCGATTGTTTCTTTAATGTTATTTTATGCATACACAATATCAGTTGTGCGCTCTTGTAACCTCTCTGTTATATACGACAACGGGTGAAGTAAGCGATACAAAGTTATAATACCAATTATGAATTTGAGCTTAATGAGTGCATTAAGGAGTTAATTTTTTCTTTCTTGTTTCTTGTGCGTCCCAATCCATACTAAACTCTATATTGAACGGTTCTATATTAGAGCGTATTATTAAAATAAGCTCTAATGCCTCTGCCATAAATGGTATAGCTAAATAAAAGTGTTCATATGCGGCATCTGCGGTAGTGGTGTAGTGGTAAGAGCGCTCGCTTTGTAAGCGAGAGGTTCGGAGTTCGACTCCCAACACGTCCCTGGAAGTACCGCGCTCAACTTAATTTCTCCGCGCAGCGGCCTTACTTGTCAAGGTTTGTGTTTCGGAGTGAAAGAGTTGAGAAAGGGTTGTACCACGATTTACAAAAAAAAAAAAACGTACCCTCCTTGACTGTAGTGGCCCCCTCGGGCCTTGGGGAGGTGAATAGTTAAAAAAATAAAATAAAAAAAATCTCTTTATGACCATCTTGTTTTGCTCGTCCCTATCAAAATCTTTTTTCTTTCAGTTGATTTACAACAGATCTCTGCAACATGCTCCAGCAAACGTTCTCTTTCGGAGAGGTATTAAAGTAAATAGATGTATTTCTGTATACCTCCAAAATGTTATCAGTAATTGGTATTTTTAATGTTGCAGCAATTGATAAATTGAAATTATGTGAGCTATAATGTGTTACAATTGCTTTTGGAGATCCTTTTAAAATATTCCTGGCTACACCTTTTTTTACAGATTCCATGTTTGGTACGTAACACTGGCCTCTACAAGAACTAAGATCAATTCCTCTTTCGCTATAAAGTTTCATTATGCTTTCCCCAATATGTTTGCTTGTTATCCTGTCAAGATTAAAAAAGTCAAAAAATACTTCTCTATCTTCTTTTTCTCTGTTTACGTATCTCATACATACTAATAGAATTTGTTGGTTTGCAGTTATCACCTTGTCTGCTGAAATGGAATGGTAATTAGCAGCTTTGATTTCATTAATTAGCCGCTCTTGTATACATTTCTTTATATATCAAATAGTTCATTTTGACTCTTGGGACCAAGGTAGCTGACATCTTTGCGTAATGGTGTTTGTATATGTGCATTAAGTTCAGCGTTATGGCGAGCTATTTCTTGCACAATTGCAAGAAAGTTTCTAGGATTACCTTTTTGGTCTGAGTTTTCCATACACTTTTAATAAGTTCCACAAAATGCAAGTCCTTGTTTCCTCATCAAATGCACTTTTCTACATAATATTTCAACAATGTATGGGTACATTTGTTGTCGGTTTTTTTAAAGTCCTATCGCTTTGCAATGGAATGGTTTGTCTTGGATCTTTAAAACGACAACAAATGTCATTAGCTGGTTCGATAGCTTCGTTATGGTATCTATTGCCTATATATAGTTTTTTTTTCGCTAAAACATTGTGCCATTCCTTATATCCACGGTTAACAAAAGCTCGCAAAGATTTTTTCTTATCCTGTTTTGGAAATAAAGTGCAGTATATGCAGTAGACTGCGTCTTCACTTTTGCTGTAGACAAATCCATTTTGTAAATATTCTTCTTTACAAGCGCGTTTGCAACCATGTTTTAATGTTTTGGAAAAGTGAAAATGTATCTTCTGTTTTTGAGTTATTTGTAAACATTTTGTATATTTTATTTGGTGATAATTCTTGATTTCCGAGCAAGAGTTCGTCAATACTATATCGTTTTTCTTTTTCTTTAAAAACACATTAATTTGAATTTGTTTGGTCTACTTCGCATGACAAGCTTTTGTTAACATTATTATCATCTTTAAATGACTTCCTCTTTTTCTTCTACTTCGGGTAATGTTTTATTGGTTACATTTTGAGAACTGTCAATAATAAAAAAACGCTTGAAACGTAAGTATACTTACTTACTAATTATAATTAATAATCAACTTTCAGATCTTTATATATAACTGTACTAAAATTAAAAAAACTCGCGTAAACATTACATTAAAAAACAAATAATAAAAAAAGTACTATCATAAAAAAATTTAACATATAGATAATATCTATATCTATATCTAGTTAATATCTATATCTAGTTAATGCCAAACTAATCAAACTAATTATTAAAAAAAAGATCAAAATAACTTTTTTACCTAAAATATCCAGCTAACAATTTGCATTTCTTTGCAGCATTTTTAAGCTCTTTTCTATCAGCTGCTCGTTTCCTAATTTGGTTAGACATGTTAACTCTATCGTTTGCTTTAAAAAGTAAATTAGTATTAGTAGAGAATTGTAATTACAGTATAAACTCTGGAGAGACTATTTTTCATTTTTCGTTTACAAAAGATATCACACTGCAATCACTTGTAACGACGCCTTATGTTTGTGAAACAATAAAGTAAAAATTGTTTCATGAGAATGATTTATAAAAATCAAATAATTATCATAAAAATTTTGATTAAATATTTTGACGTCGAAAAGAGAATAATTTTCAATTTGATATCATTTAACTGACATGACAATGATTGCAAAAGATTAAATTGACTGTATTAACAAGTCGAAACATCCTGTTTGAGAGGGTAATATACCCAGTGGGCACACGACGTTATTTCGACGTTGATTTACAGTTGATTTTTAGTCGCGACATCGTATAACCAAAAATCAACGTTGTATCAACGTTGAAAAATTTGTTTAAAACTATCAAATAAAATCGACGTTGATTCCACGTTAATTCAACGTCTATATTAGGAGTTCGATCGTTCGTAA